>OZ012659.1:30319127-30657128 GCA_963942545.1 Oxycera nigricornis
TGTGTTCGAAGAAAATGACCCATATAACAGCCATCGCGCCAGGATTTGGTTAAGGATGTGTACTGAATTCATTCTGTCGCAATAACCACTAAATTTTCTAAAAGTTTCATTATTTTAGCAATGAGCCATGTAGTGCAACGGTCACCTCTACGTCTAGAAGGTGCAATATTCATTTTTGCAAAGTTATTTGTTGCACTGGAAGCCTTCCCTGTAAAGTGAAGATTTCACTCTCCCATCGCCAGCAAAAAATATTTTGCCTTTAAAGTGGTCTCTTAATTGTTTATTCATAGTACTATCTATTAATTCAAGGTTTCCGACTCCTGATGCTGCCATGCACCTCCAAACCATAACAGAACCTCTTCCATGTTTAACTGTCTTCGAAACGTTCTTTTCATGAAACTCTGTATTCTTCGTTCGCCAAATTTTTCTATCTTTGATGCTACCAAATATTTCAAATTTGCTTTCATCTGTGAATAGGACATTGCTCCAGAAAGAAAAATCATGATTTTTATATTTTTTCGCATAGTTTCGTTTTTTTATTAACTTTGGAAAGGCAGGTTTTCTTGCGTTGAGTTCTACCGTGTAAACCATTTTCATTTTATATCCTCCAAGCCGGAACTCTTCACTTCTTTCACTAGACTTCTAACATCTTGTTCTTTTAATTTTCTCGGCCGTCCAGATTTCTTAAAATTTGCCACAATTTTATATTGTTTAAATTTATCAATGATTCTCTTCACTGTACTGTGGGGTCTTTTAATAACTTTTCCAATTTCACGTAAACTTTTACCTTCGTTATGCAAATTTAATACAATTTTTCGCGTTTCTATTTCATTTTGTTTTCCCATTTTGCGACCGTCTTCTAGCGCTATTAAAATCAAACTAATCACTGTAAAATTTGTTTTGCAATAAATTTTTTAAATCCCTATTCCCTGACTATTGCATTAAAACGGTACTTTGTAAAAAAAGTGTTTTTTCATTCAATGGTAAATAGGGTAAAACGTTGAGTACGTGGGCATTTACGTTTGATTCATATTTTGTTGCCTTTTTTTGTTTTTCTTCTGGAATTTTTTTTAGTAGTAAATCTAAGAAATTGATTTTGTTACATATACATTTTTGACAAATAAAAGTTTGATATTACATGATTGAAAATAATTTGTAATCAATAATTTGGCTTTTATTGAATGCTAAACATAAAGTTTTCGGGTGTGCACTTTCTTTTGATTCCCACAGTAAGAACTTAAATCTTTTAATTTGACTTTATCATGTGTTTTGTGCGCAACGCGACTTTACTATCTCGATACAAGGTCATCCTGAAATCAAATTTTTTTTTGATAGATAGATATGATTCAAGTAAACCAACCAAAAAGAGATTTTAAAAAGTGCGTACATGCCCGCACATTGGTTGGGCTCGTCGAGCATTGATTTCTGTTTAGATCAACCGTTACATGACCTACCGCACGAAAATCCGAGCCTTATACGCGGTTAGGCCCTTTGTATACCTGAATTTCTAGTTATGTCTTCCTCCTGCTTTAAATTTCAAAGGAAGTGGGCTACCTAGAAAACTTTCTACGTTTTAACTTTCTTAATTTTTTTATTCCTAGGAATATTGTAGCGTTTCCCAGTTCAGCTAAACTTTTTTTCAAATAACTTAAACCTTTTCATTGTGCATATCTTTTTCTAAGTCATATTATATTGATTTATTTATTTTGGCATTTTTCAACTTCTCGCATCTATAAAGATGACTTCTTAAAATATTTTGAAAAAAAAATCAAACGTTGTAATAATATAAAACGGTTTTAAGTGCGTGCATGTTTTGGCTGCTCTCGCCGCTGACTGCATGGCATCGATTGTATATACCCTCTTTCTAAAATGCGGGTTTCTTCTATTCATTCACAATAGAAGGCGAAATTTTCGTCCATTTACAAGTTTCAGTATTTATTCTGACGTATAAAAAACAAACTAAACAAGCCGTGAGGTGCGACCCATGCGGTCAACACGGTCAACTTCCCAGTAATATCTAAAAAGATATTAACTATATTAAACACAATAATAATTATGAAAATAATACTACTTCAAATAATAAAAATGTACTTCACATAAAAGTTATTGGAATGACTTAATAATAATCGTAACATCTACGCGAGCGTCAATTGATTACGTAAGGATTTTGGTGCATTGGTTTGATTGATTATTCACGCAGATCAATCGGAGGCGGGACAGGTTACAAAGCAGTTTTTTCATTACAGTTAAAACATGGTGCTGCGGAGACTATTGAAAATTTACTCAAATGTTGCAAATATTAATAAACTTTGATTGACTTTACAACAATGTCTTTAGAATCAGAGATTTAAGGTATAATGATTCGAATGAACCTTTTTTACATGGTGACTTTGAATGATTTTTTATTTTTTATTTAATTAATTTAATTTATTTTGTAATCCGATGAAAATTTTTTGCTGCTTTCTCTACAAAGATTTAAAAAAAAATTATAAATGCTATAAACATTTATTATTACGATGTGCAAATCAGGTTAAAAATGAATTTTTTTCTAAAAAAAAACACTATCTTTCCAAAAAAAAATTATTAAATTAAAAAAAAACGCTTTAACGATTCTTTTCAAATATAAAAACATCATAAAAATGTTGATACGCATCGATTGACGCCTTAATGATGCAAAGATTATATTTGGTTCTCGAGATATAATGAATGACGTAAATGACCTTGAACGTTTAATGAATTTTTATTTTTAATTCAATTTTTTTCGTAATCATGAAAAAAACTTTTGCTGATTTTTACCAGAACGATTTAGAGTATATAAATTATATAAATATTGATTGCTGCGATTCGAAAATCAAGTTAAAAATTTTGTGTTTTTGAAAAAAAAACCTAATTTTTTGAACTTTTTTTTAAAAAATTAGAAAACGGCTCGAAGAATTTTTTTAAAAACTTGATAGAATTACATAAATGTTAATACGCGTCGATTGACACCTTGATCAAGCAAATCTTACTTTTGGTTCGCGAGATATAGCGCACGACAGAAATGACCTTCAAAGGGTCAAAGCAACAAACCCCCCCGACCGAAGTGTACCAAAAACTAATCAGCTCTTAAGATTGCAAAGACGCTTCGATTGACACCTCAACGAAGTCGATATAAGTTTGTTTACGTGAGTTACGCTCTTTGAAAAAACTGTCCACGAACGCACATACGTACGTACGGACGTACGTACATACACACACACATACATACTTCTTTCTAAAAACACTTAAAATATACTCTTAAGACCTCAAAACGTAAAGATATGTTGAAATTTTCAATTTCGATTTTCGAGGCGATTACAAGAACTTCCCATATACTGGGAAGTTAAAAATGTATAGACAAGGTAGGTACTAAAATGAAGCCAAACTTCAAACGCGATTTTCTCAAAATGATGTTTTTTTAACTGGCCGCTAGTTAATCGACGGACCTACTCAAACGATTTTAATCAATCTTAGTGCGTAATATTTATTAACAAATTCCCCAAGACCATTCACATCAATTAGATCAAAAATTTGGAAAACCAAAATTTGAGGGTTGATTTTTCAAAAAAAATCGTGGTAGACAGACTTACAAATTTTGAGATTAACTGTCGGCCATACGATGGGGTGCTTTTCAAGGTAATAACTTTGGCCCCCTCTATAAAATAGGCGTATAATGAAAATTTAAAAAATTAAAGTGTTTTTTTGTACGCTCAAAAGATAGATGTATTGTCGAAAAAAAGTTGCATGTTCATATTCAGTGAAGGCGCTGAGAAAAAATTCATAAAAATTTACAATTTTTTGGCCTTCTAATGTGTACTAGTACCTTAAGTGGGTTTGAAACTACTTTATAGGTACTTCGAATTATTCAATATTTTAAACTCACTTTTTCAGCTATGGCTATTAACATATTTAGTTTTAAGTGAGATGTTTTTGCACACGAATTTCTTATTCTGCCTTTTTCGTTGTTTCTATCTTCCGTCTGTGGTCGATTAAAAATCACCCTCCTGTCACAGCCACTAGAACTCCGGATTTTTTTCCGACCAGTCGTGTTTTTCCTTCAAGCGGTTGGAAGGTAACGATCGCAAGACTAAGCTGCTATCTTATATTCTGGCCCGTGTTATCGCTCTTACTTGGATCTCGTGATTATCGGTTGAATTCTTCAAAATGTGACAATGGTGCCATACTCGTCAAAATATTTATAAATGCTACAATGTTCTCACGTTGAAATGACGTTCTGTAAACATCAGAAATTTGGAATCACCTATAAAGAGGATATTTTACGACAACATGAACCCAAGAAATTTATGATTGTTTATTACTTCATAATTTTTAAAATTTATTTCTTGAATAAGTTTTCGAATAGTCCTGGTAAAATTGAATTGTACGTTCCTTTTATTTACTTTTGACAAGCAATAGTAATAACATTTAATCAAGCAACGAAACGATACCCCGATAACCTAAATGTTTCAAATTAATAGGACTAAATTGTTACTTTTTTTGTATCAGATCGTTGATGCAATTATACATTCTAAATGGCCAGAAATCAAAACCTTACTATCGTGTCTTTTCTAAACTTTCTACACTGATAAAATTCCATATTTGGAGAATGTTCTTGCCGCCAAATATTCCGTCTGATAGATTCACTGCATGTGTTTTTTCAAAAACAATTTGTTTTGCCAAAACGTAGTATAAAACGGAAAATATACTACACGGTGTGGCGCAAATGGTGACCAATGGTGAAAGTTTATTGACTCTAAAATGTCCCAAACAGCAGACGCTGTTGCAGTTGCAAGCAAGCAAGAAGCAAAAACACTATGCAAAAATACTTGATATATTCCATCTTGACGACTTTGATGTTTTCTCCTTGTCTTTCCCGTTCGGCAAGTGTATCCTTTCTCGGTTTCTAACTCGAAACTGAAACAGATAAAATCTGGCACTTGACCAATTTCTATTATTGTTGACTCGGCTGCTGCGGCAACATCTTTTGCATCAATATTCTACTATCCATCCATCCTCGGGCACGAAACGCTAGTATGCGATATGGCACTTAGAACTGTGAAAGACCTAGAATAGCGACTGTAATATGCTCTGGGCTCCATTAATTTATATAGAGATCGTATCAAATATACATAAAGAAGGCATGGAGAATGTCTACAAATAGAGGAATGTCAATTTTTAGCTCTAGTTTTAGATGGGAATTGCGTTTAATAGACGTTTTCGTGCTAAAGATTCTAATTAGAAAGTTTGTTGTTTAAATATTAAATACACAAAGTGTAATGGAGAGGATAAGTGCATTACATAAAATTTAATGATGTTCGCATGAATAATTTCTGCTAAAGCAAGAATTGCCGTATAAAATTATCCACAATCCGAATATTTTCTTCGGAGAATGTTTCAATTTAAAGGAAATTTAGAAAAAAATCGTTGAAGTTTTTAACATTTTTGAACTACAAATTGGCAAAATTTTACAATGCGTTTTATTCGGTTTTGAATCGGTACTATGTACATATCTTATTTTACATCATGATTGGAAGTATTTAGATTAATTGTGAACATCATTAAATCAACTGCAAAAGAGTAAATTATCTAAACTACTTCGTCCAATTCAATAACCGTTAACAGGATCACAAGAAAAAACCTCCATAATGTTAATTTCACTCGAGTCATAAATGAATCAATGCAAATTGCTTACGCTTACTTCATATTTATTAGCATACATTTCCTCCGACGAGCAATTATATATTTATTGTAAATATTAAGTGATCCAATATTGCTTGCACTATATATAATTCTATAGTGTTTTGTTCAAACAACAGCGAAAATATATAACCATGTTAGATTTGACAAAAGCACTACATGAAAAATCAATTGTTTGGCGTATGAGCAAATACTTGAACAAATCGCTGTAAACAGCTTATTAGATTCGTTAGTTAATCCTTTTTGCAACTCTCTATTCGTATCGATTTTTTTTAATTATGTTCTACATGCTCACTGAGACTCTTCCAAAGAAATCAATTTTTTGCACCATTAATTTCGGTCTTCAAAACCTTAATTTTAAAAATGTCTTTATTCACAACACATCACTAAATATTCAGCAAAAAAGGGAGCACCTCGGAAATAAAGGATGAAATTTTATTATTATGTATTTTATTATTTTATTTAAAAAAGTCTAATCAATTAATCCATGGCTGGCTATTCAATATTCTTTCAGCGAACTCTGTTTCCACAGTCTACACTCTCATCGTCGTCGACTTTTTAATCCAGTTAATATATTCTGCCATGCATCGCCCTCCAAGCCAAAAATATCTAATCAATACATCTTTGCATATATCATCTCTGTTCGTCCAGCATGCATATTGCAGCAAAAACATATACGGGAACCAATCCAGCCTCATACTTCCGAAGCCAGCATCACCACAATGTCCTTCTTGAAAATTGTTGTGGAACTCTTGCAAAAATCTAAGGTCTGACCCATTATTCCATCCACCCTACAGAGGTGAGCACTTTTCATGCTAACTAACATCTTTGTGAGTGTACGTGCCAAGCAAGCAATGGATCTTCTATCCTCAATGTGTAATCTCTAAGGATGTACATTCACTAGAGCGCACTGGGGGCAGTCCTCGCCATCAAGCGACACTTCTTTGACGGTGAGGAATCTATTTTTAAGCTTGAAGAGGGCTGTTGACACATTCAATTACCATCGACCTTGCTTTGAGGAACACATCCTGGAAAAGGTAATTAAATGAATAAGGGTCAATAGAATTGCTTCACTTAGCGGAAGGTGACAGAGATTGCTGCCACATCGATTTTTTTCCGGAAAAATCGTTAGTAGCTTTTAGGGTAGGGCAATCGATTTAAAAGTACTCAAAATTAATTACGGTTTGACTATTGCATAGTAATTTACAGTAATTAAACATGAACGCAAAGTGGTTCTTTCAAGCTCAGCCAAGTCTAAATAATTGAAAAAGTCTTTTATAATCGTAAAGATTTTCGTAGAGCATAAACAATTGCTATTGATGAGTTTGACCTAAAACTTTCCACTTTTTTGTATTGATATCCGAAATTTTTGAGTCGAAAAATGTTCACAATAAAGGACTTTGTAAACTTTGTACTAAGCTCACTTCTCTATGCTATATTGTTGATAAAATATTTCTTTTAAAGTTATGCTCCTTATTTTAGTTGATTCCCTACACGATGTCAAAAAAATTTAAAATGTACGAAAAATCAGAACTACCCGAACCTGTTGCTATTAAATTTTATTCAAATTTGAAACGATTTGTTAAGGGGAGTAGCAGATTAATATGGAGAAAATATTTCTACATTTGTGGGCTTTCCTATTAAACTACTGATCAAAATTTATTGGAATTTGACGATCTCTTGAACAATGTAGTCTTATTATTTACGGCACAAAATTTTATTTCAGAATTTGTATGTTCCATATTGCAGCAACTTAAAAAAATGAGAAAAATACTTTAATATTTTTACAACTTTGGTAAATATTTCCTCAGTATATATTTAAAATAATGAAAACTATCTACTGCGTTGAACTGACAAGGTATATTTTAGATCCACAAAAAATTCTGTGTTCATTGGTTTTCCGAGTCGTGAGGAAAGTGCTGTTCTATTATTTATTATTGATTCATTGAATTGGCCTTTTTTCATTTCCTAAGAGTACAAAAAGTTGATTTCCTATCAATTTTTAATCTATTGGACGGAAAAGTCTCCTTTATGCATTAGGTAGCCTCCCGTTTTAATCTTAAATTTTTTTTCATTTACGTCTACTGTTCTTAGCGTTTGATTACTGCTTTTTTTCACGATGGATTGCAACGTGCAATCATTGAATAGGAGAACAGAAATGTTCACCAGTAGAAGATATCAGAAACTTCGCCTAAGGAAATATCTGAAGCTTCCTATCCTTCCTAGCTGCTCCTTTTGAATCTTTTTTGATGCCAAAAACATTCAATTTTGCTGTTGCAAAAGGTTGATTTAGTTCACCGTTTTTAGAAATTGTGCGTGCACAAATTTGTGGACGAGTCGGAACCGATAAAAAGGAAATGTTTGTTTTCTTTTCGATACTTGCTTCCCAATTTCAATGAATTTTTCGGGCACTTATAGTGGTTGAAAGACATATTTGAAGTCATCCTTCTTGAAAATTAGTTAGTAGGTACCTCTTAGGCAATTTTTAACTTCCCAGTATATGGGAAGTTCTTGTAATCGCCTCGAAAATCGAAATTGAAATTTTCAACTTTTCTTTACGTTTTGAGGTCTATAGAGTATATATAAAGTGTTTTTAGAAAGAAGTATGTGTGTGTGTGTGTGTGTGTATGTACGTACGTACATACGTGCGTTCGCGGGCAGTTTTTCTACGAGCATAACTCACGTAAACAAAGTCGTATCGACTTCGTTGAGGTGTCAATCGAAGCGTCTTTGTAATTTTAAGAGCTGATTAGTTTTTGGGACACTTCGGTCGGGGGGGTTTGCTGTTTTCACCCCTTGAAGGTCAACCATGTTATGCGCTATATCTCACGAACCAAACATGAGATTTTCATCATTAAGGTGTCAATCGACGGGTATTAACATTTTTATGAATCTATTAAATTTTTAAAAAAATCGTTGGATCCGTTTTTTAATTTTTTTTAAAAAAGTGCAAAAAATTAGGATTTTTTTCAAAAATACAAAAATTTTAACCTTATTTTCAAACCTAAGTAATCAATGTTTGTATTATTTACATACTCCACATAGTTCTTGTAAAAAGATCAACAAAATTTTTTTTTCATGTTTACAAAAAAAATTAAATAAAAAATAAAAATCATTAAACGTTCAAGGTCATTTACGTCATTCATTATATCTCGAGAACCAAATATAATCTTTCCATCATTAAGGTGTCAATCGACGCGTATCAACATCTTTATGACGTTTTTATATTTTAAAAAAAATGTTGAAGCGTTTTTTACGATTTATTAAATTTTTTTTTAGAAAAGTAGTGTTTTTTTCATAAAAAATTCCATTTTTAACCTGATTTGCACATCGTTATAATAAATGTTTATAGAATTTATAAACTTTTATCAATTTTTGTAGAGAAACCAGCAAAAACTTTTCTCATGATTACAACCAAATTAAATTAAAAATAAAAAATCATTCAAAGTCACCATGTAAAAAGGGTTTATTCGAATCATTATACCTTAAATCTCTTATTCTAAAGACATTGTTGTATAGTCAATCAAAGTTTATTAATATTTGCAAAATTGGAGCAGATTTTCAATAGTCTTCACAGCACCATGTTTAACTTTAATGAAAAAACTGCTTTGTAACCTGTCCCCCCTCCGATTGATCCGCGTGAATAATCAATCAAACCAATGCACCAAAATCCTTACGTAATCAATTGACGCTCGCGTAGATGTTACGATTAATATTAAATCATTCCAATAATTTTTATGAGAGTTACATTTTTATTATTTGAAGTAGTATTATTTCCATAACTTTTATTGTGTTTAATATTTTTAATATCTTTTTAGATATTACTGGGAAGTTGACCGTGTGGACCTCATGGGTCGCACCTCACGGCTTGTTTGGTTTTATACTCAGAATACACTTTCCCACTAATTACTAATGCCAAATTTTGAATGTAGAACTTTTGGATCTCAAATTTCTATTGATTTGACTAGCTGGCAGCACTTATCTCCTATGAATAAAATACACGAACCATTTAACGAGGTTGAGTTGCACTACCGGAGATCTTAAGAGAATCACCTTTTGTTTGAACTGATTTGTCTCTGATAATGGGATACGACGTTACTTTTGGTGCCGATTTTTTATGGAAAACTAATGCATCGAATGTAAGGGTGGGTAAGCTCTATAGTGTCCGAAAAAATAGACCGCTTTGACTGCATCCGTTGGAAAATTTATAGGAAGCTTTTTAGGCAGGATAGATAGGTACCTAACGTATCTAAACCACAACGATAACCAGTAAAAGCCTGGTGAAAATAGCCTGGCAGAGTTAAAACATAATATTTCCTGCCTTTATGTACATCTGTCTGTTAATGTTTGATAACTGTTGTACACTAGAGGTAGATCGAGCGCCAAGTTTGAGATATATTAGAAGAATGGTGATTGATCTTATTTTAATATAAACTTAATAGCAAACTTTTTTTCGGAACTACTTTTTAAACCGATAGTACATGCAGTATTATGACCTTCGTTAAACCAATTGTGGGCTGCGGATGTAATATTTATCAATACTACGACCTAAACTCCTCCTTCAATATCTGTAGATAATGTTTGAACGAACTTTAAACGGACAGATCGGTATTGACCTCAAATCCAATGAATTTCATAGAAACGACTTAAAACTCTGTCCAGAATCTGCTGATTACCAATAGATGCCTAGTGCTGGGAAATTTTTGGGGAAAACATTCTTCTAGGATTCAATTGATGAGTCCAAGATCTTACTGAACTATTTTTTTATTTTTCGATAAAATGGACATAATTAGATGTTGAAATGTTCAAGTTGAAAGACATTGATATCAAGGATCATTTCGGGCTGATGTGCCACTGATGAAGTAATACATTCATTATCTTTTCCTGGGTTTCATTGAATTTTTGAACAGTGGTATCAAGTCAAGGCCGAACTAAAGTATTAAAAAAATATTTTTAAACAAATAAATTCATATTAATCATCACAATCATAATCGTAAATGTTCTATGTTTTGAAGAAAAAAACTTCTAATGTGTTTAAGTTCTCCTTCACGTGTCACTTTTGCTTGCACGTATAAATATCTAAATTTATCTAGCCAACAAATAGATACAGATATGTCTAGAACATACAAATCCCGACAGCCGTCTCGTCGAATTCATTCAACTTCCACAGCATGTGGTGAATAAATTCACGATATATTTTGCAGCCCACAATTTTCATGGAAATGAAATGAAAATCGGCTCCTGAAAATGTTGTTTGTCTGACGTGCTAAATATTTGGGTCATTCTAAACACTTTTCGTTGTTGTGAAAATGGAAGATTTTTCGTTGGATCTTTTTTTGTTGTCTTCAGATTGTTTATAAAATGAATGATCTATTAAGAATATTCATTCTGTATTCGGTTGATTTTTAGATAAACAGAAATTTAGGATCAAATAGAAAGATGTTTCCTCTGCAAATTGGATTTTTGTAACTAAACGGTTTTGGATGAAAGACAAATCATGCTGTTTGGACAGGAGGATGCGAAGATTGTTAAATTTATTTTATTCGTTGAGCATTACATTCTTTTTTGTTGGTGGCTGTGTACCATTGTTATTCCGAGAAAATCCAGTCAGGCATATGCAATATGCCAAAATTTTATATGAGGAGCTTATATTCAAAACGTAACATGTTCGAAAGTTGAGGGTGGTCTCTACGTTTAGTATTTTCAATAATTAGAATGCATTGGTGCAAACATTTACAGTCGAAGCAATTTGATCGAACTAAAAATGAATGTATCAATACATTCAAATGACTAGAAAATAATAAAAATAAAGACTAATTAGTAATTTTTTGATATTTAAAGTTTTGAATTTAAGCTCCTCGTATGCGGGACTGAAGTATTTATTCATTTTCACGAAGATATATCAAATATTTGTATGTTTTCGATTGTGGATCATCCAATATTGATTTAAAATTATCTTCTCTCTATTTTCAGATAAAACCTATTGCAAAACCAGCGCAACCAACACATACAACACTTCAACGACACATAAGGAGTTCCTCCAAAAATGTCTATATTCCAAGGTGAGTTGTTTCCATATCAACATAAATATTTTTAGCATTTTTTGGGGATTTTATTTGCAATTATTTTTGAATCCGACAACTTTCAATGCCACTCACTCACACATCACATCTACTCATTGTTTATCTTGTACAAATATGTATGCACTTATATGGCTGAAATTAATTGTATCCCAACAGCAAAGAGTAGCTACTCATCTAAATTACAAAGCAAAGAAATAGATAGAATTTTTTTAAGCACTACAGCTACAAACAAAATACGTGGAAAATGTTTGATTGCTTGAAAACTTAATTCACACTTGGAACTTTGTTCGTTTAGAGTGTGAAAAGTTACACTTCAACCAACATGCAAAACTTCTTTTACTATGGGAAAAAATTCTGAATTCAATAAAAAGGTGTACGACAATCCTTTGTATTCACTCCGACGCTTTTTTTCCCGGCTAAGAGTTTTTCTCGTCCTTCAAACAACTTTGCCAGCGAACGGTCTTTTAGTAAAACGCAGTTGCATGTTGGCACGGAAATGTTATAGCAGAGATTTATACTTTGAAGGATTTATGTATGTTGGATGAAAATTAGAGATGAAGCGTGTAAAGATCTTTGAAACTGTTAAAAAGTGTTCAGCGTACAAGAATATCATGTTGATGATGATAAGTATAATTAGCGAGACATCTGTATTGTGTTTTCCGTAAATAAGGGAACAAGGAAACATATATTCTGGTTGCAATTCGCATCAAGTGCAACGAAGATGTCTGAGAAGGCTATTATATTTCAGTGTTTCCTTTTTATAGCTATATGTGTTTTATAGAACAGAGGTGATTTTGTATAGTTTTTTACAATAATAAAAGCTACAGTTGCTTAACTGCATTCGAGCAAAATAATTTCAAAACGATTATTTTTTTCGTCGTTGAAATCGTTGCAGATCCCTGTTCATTTACCATTGATTTGAAACATTACAATAGTAATTACTAAAGTGCATAAAATATTATATTTAAAAAGGTGATGTTAACAATCATTAATTTAGTTTTCAACAAAATACATTCATCAATATCTTGAACATTTTAAGATTTCGATTTATCGGCGAGGATCCAAAACAGAACTGTCCTATAATTTTTTTTAGAAGTTGTGCTCTACTATCAGAATGTATATTTTTCAGTGCTTCTTAATATGCAGTAAATTCACATCCACATATTCAAAATAGGAGAAGTAACTGTGCTGATACTCGTTTTAAGAAAACATATGAAAGAACCCAGCAACCTTATTTTGTAGAATATTTGGATGCCGATTCATAGAATTTTCAAGAAGGTTTGCAAATGGGTTACGAATTTCAAGGACTGCAAAATCAACATTTTGTCAAATTTAATTTTGGGATAAGTTAGAATGTTTTCTGTTTGGAGAACAGGACATCAAGTGATAAATATGGAAGTGCGATTGTTACAACAGGTTAAAATCAGTGCAGCTCACTAAAGATTTCAAAAAGTACAGTCTGTAATTAAGATAGAGTATGACATTGATTGTGAAGCGATGATTAAGTATTCCATAAATCCAATAGTGCAGCTCGGTGGAAGCACATTGCTCGAAACCCCCCCAAAAAACAGATTTCTAGCAGTTTTTTTATATAGAAAGAAAGTGATTGTGATTGGTCTGGTGCTGCTCTTCCAATATTTCGTCCAGAAACTGTTCAATCATCAAAACTGAAATTAATTTTGTTTCTTCATATTTGTTTTCTTCTGTTAGGCCCTCATGCTGCTATTTTATTCTTCTGTTATTTTACTGTTTGGTAATGAATTCAATGGATAGTACGAGAAGTAAGTTTTTTCAGCTCAGTTCACGATCTTGCCCTCAGGAGTGGATTTCCTCTTGTCGACCTATTTGCATGTGTTATTTTATTATAAAAGTTTAATTCTAGCAATATCTGCAAACAAATAGCAGTTATGTTATTGCTCATTTTATTTTGAGTACTAAATATCCTCACAATCCATTTTGATTCGGCTTCGTACGGCTTACTGCACTCTAGCGTCAGCATCTCATAACCAACTTCCTAGAAAGTAATGGTTTTGATCTCGAAAAAGGGACACAAGCGGTCTTTTTTAAATTAAGTTTAAATGTTTAAAAATTTAATGTGTTTGTCGTAGATCAAACTTTGATTCTTGACACGAACAATTTACAAAAATCAGGACAAAGTCGGTTTTTATTCTTGGTGTGCACCACTTATGTTCTTTTTTATTAAATTATATGAAAAATCAAGATGTTCCACTGTGAACATGCATGATTTCATAAAAAAAGGGATATACCGAGCACAGAAAATCAAAACGTTTTTCATTTCAAAAGAAACATTCAAATTAGTTTGTTAAATAAAATAGTAGAAAGTAATAATAAGTAGTAAAAAGAGACTGCATAAGAGTCCTCAAGCCCATTATTACGTCACCCGTTACATAAGATAGGCAGGTTTGACAATAAATCATCTTCACACTTCATTTCTCCAGATCTTCTGATATAATAGAAAACTGAAATTTTTAAGATTTTTGTACATCTTTTTACTTACCAACAATAAAACAAAGAAAGTACCAAAAATTATTTTCAATAATTTAGGCCAAATTTCATGAAGAGCATCTTAACCTCCGATCATCTTAAATTCTTCAAGGAAAAATATATTTTTAAATTTATATTGCGATACCATAATTGAGACAATAGCTGAAAACAGTGAGTTTATTCTAAGGCATTTAATTACTAGAATGATTAAATATTGTATCCAAAATTTGCATACGTAGCTTGCTTTTCTTGTGTCTGGTTAATAAAGGGTCGGCAAAATGTCCTGTCTGATTCGAGACATCAATTTGGGCATATATTATTATTCTAAATTGTGTACTCTCGTCGTTTAGTTTGCATTGTTTTACAGAGAGAAGAAATTGACCCAAGTAATTGAACTCAACCGTTTCCAATAGTCTTCATAGAAAGTTGTAGTGATATTTCTGTTATAAGTTTCCCTAATTTGAAGCAGGACTTCATTTTGCACTTTCTATTAATTTGGAGTGTTCGCTTTATTCGTTTGTTCGTTGACGCCAGGTAAAAAATAAGGTCTAGGTTTCAAAACTCGATGGGCTTGATTGTTGCATTACCTTTCTCAAGATTACACTGCAATTTAGTTATATACTTTTTACAAATGTATCGAAATGTGTATTTAGATGAGGGTTACTTACACTTCTAAATGCATTTAATAAAATGAATTCCTTTGAAGAAATCACACAAACACTCATGTAGTTATTTCACAAAAATTACAATCCATTTATTACTGTTTTCTCAATTATTTACTATCGACACTTCTCAGGTGAGTAGAAATCTCAAGAAATCGCTGTTTTGTCAAATCCTCATTAATCTTGTTTTTTTTTAAAGTTTCTATCGACCTACGACTGAGTGTTTTTTATATTTACATTTTGTTTCTACTTTTACACCATCATCAAAAATTTGTTAACGCTGCGTACAACAGAATGACACCTTCATTCTGTATTATTAAATCTACATCTGAGATAACTAATCATTTATCGCATTAAAAAAACATAAATATTTCATTCAATTTATTAATTTAATTACATAACAAATATCAAAGTAATCCATATAAATGGCCGCCCATTTGTAATTAAAATTAATTAATATATTTGTTGACCTTCCGAAGAAAAACATGTTACACTTAACTGTCTCCGTTTTCATTTTCAGGTTTCACTTTCCACATGGCAAACCGATGCCAACAATTGCAACGGAAACATTGATCCAAAGACTCAAATCTGCATTTGATTCGTCGCCGGGTAATCAAGTGACGAAAGAAGATTTCCATCATATCCTTAAAATCTGTGGTATGCCATTCTATTGGCGAATGCCGTTGTTAGCTTGTACACAACATGCAACATCGGGACACGTGGATGGCTATCGATTTATTGATTTTTGGAAGCAGTAAGTAGTATAACTTTATAAAAGGATACTTTAATTTTTTTTGTTTATAAAATGTTTCACACCAGACCACAAGCCAGTTGAAAGTTAGGACTTGATTTTGAGTACTCTAGCACCTGAATAGTAGAGAAACTCTAGAATAGCATGGATAGTAACACAGCATCAGCACTTCAAGCAATGAGCCTACAAAGGTTACATAATGGCAGATGCGTGTCTAATTCAATGCAGTTCAAGGATCTCTTTTGTCTCGGAAGTTATCAGTTAATGGGGGCTCCCGCTAAGCACGAGCCCAGCTTTTCAATCAACATCAGCAGAAAAATATTGTATGTGGCTGCGTTTACAGTGAAATGTACCAAGACTTTCGTATAAATAACATCCTCAATAATCGTACCTGCAATGATGCAGACATTTTTACGCGCACTGTAGGTAGTACTTCTCTTCTCCGTGTGTTTCGTGGGGATTAAGCTTGCTTGCAATGAAGGTGCAAATAGAATTCGCATTCATCCATAAAAATCATCTTTATCTCTTGTTGAGAGCTTAGTTATATACACCACTCATTGCAGCCCGCCAAGTTAAAAAATAGAAGCCTTGAATAATTTTCACCCCAGGCAACAATAAATTACTTAAAGATTAGACAAACTTCCTCAACTCCATTGCGGTTCGAAGTGCGAAATAACTACCTTTAATCGTTATTATATTGTAGGATCACGACAGAAATTTATTTTAGCTCACCATAATGAATAAGATTCGAAAGTTTAATACTTTGTTGTTTGTTATTCAATTTTTTATATAGAAAAGTCATCAATTCGATCGGAAACATATATATTTGATTAGGGTATTTGCTTATTGCGTATGAAAATTTGTTATTGGTTCGAAAACTTATTTATTTGACTCGAACATTTATTTATTTGATTCGGACATTTATTTATTTGATTTGGAAACCAATGAACTTGTGGTACGTTGTAAATCTTTAAACTTTTGGGGTAACAAAATATGTCGCTTCAATTTGAAGTGAGGTCAGTCTTGGGCATTTACCACCCATATTCGAAGAAGTTTATCTAAAATGGAAAATCCGGGCATACATTCTTTGGATATTAAATGGATAGTAAGAGTTATTTGTCGTTGGTTGGTTGATTGTAGTGGCAATCCCTATTATCAAAAGGCTTACTTAGGCCACGAAAGGCCTATTATGATACCACAAAGGATTAGGACGGTACTATAACCAACGGGATGACGAGAACCATTAAGATTCTCGTATGAAGCTGGCTATGCAGCTGATGTTTAAATTAGCTACTTTTGTGAGGCGTTCCAGAAAGGGCGAGCCTAAAGTTTGCATGTGTTTCTTGGATAGTGCTGGGCATCCCCACAGAAAATGTTGGATCGTTTTTCCTCTTCTTTCGATCTGCAGCTTCGGCAAAAATCGTTGAAAGGAACACCTAATCTTCGTGCATATCTTCCAATCAGATAATTATATGTCGTTACGTTATTGACAATTTCAGCGATAACCTTTGTTCAAATGAATTTTCGTTCCGTATCTTTCATTTAAATATTTTAATGTTTGCAACGATGAGAAATTGTTTGTGTCTACTTGAGTTCAAGAGCGATATATTCTGTTGATAGTTCGCTACTTTTGGATGCATCAACTGCATACATTAATAAAAGAATTGCCTCTAGAAGTCCAGCCGCTTGATGTGATATCATGACATCAACTGTTTTTTAATGATTAAGCTACTGATACGAGTTCGAATAATTAAATTGCTATTTGACAATATACTAGTACAAAATTATATAATCTTATTACTATTATTTTCCAGGATGTCAGTATATTGTCACGACAATGCATCTCGCTTTGTTCACATACTTTCACGGGGTCAACGTTCACGACCCTATATATTACATGAAGACTTAATATCACTTGTTCAGGATGTGGTCGATACGCATCCTGGTCTGGCATTCCTCAAGGAAGCGCAAGAGTTCCATTCACGATATGTACATACCGTAATTGCTAGGATATTTTATTCGGTCAATCGAAGTTGGTCGGGTAAAATCACTGTACCTGAATTAAAACGGTCAAATTTGTTGCAGGTAATTTAACGCAGAGGCGCTTCTTAATAGTTCTGGCAATAGAATTCTATGCAAATCTGTATCTTTTGGTTTGCAGGTTATCCAACTGCTCGAAGAAGAGGAGGATATCAATCAAATTATGGCCTACTTTAGCTATGAACATTTCTACGTAATCTATTGCAAATTCTGGGAACTCGATCGTGACCATGATCTCTACATAGATCAAAACGATCTGGCCCGACACAATGATCATGCACTATCGACAAGGATCATCGAAAGGATATTCTCGGGATGTGTGACGCGTGGTGGGAAATCGCGTGTGATGGGCCCAGCAGGTCCAAAAATGTCCTATACCGATTTTGTGTGGTTCTTATTATCCGAAGAGGATAAAACTAACACGACAGCCATCGAGTATTGGTTCCGTTGTATGGATCTAGATGGTGATGGTATTATTTCGATGTACGAGCTGGAATATTTCTATGAAGAACAGCAGCAACGTATGGAATCGATAGGGATTGAGACTTTGCCTTTTGAAGACTGCCTTTGTCAAGTAAGTTGTCGTTCAGCGGTTTGTTGATTGGTCATGAATAATTCGAAAAAAAAAATTATCTTTTAATAAAATTCCTTAAACCTGTAAAGCTGCAAATTGTTTATCTCGAATTTACGTAATGAAAAATATACCTTAACTTCAGAACAAATACAACCAAACCTTTTCACATAGGGTACCTTACCGATATTAATAAATCTATTTCAATGTCGTCTATAGATGCTAGATATGATCAAACCAGTTCGTCCTGGCTGCATAACGTTGAGTGATTTGAAAAAATGTCGGATGACGCCGATTTTCTTTGATACATTCTTCAATCTGGAAAAATATCTGGAGCATGAACAAAGGGATCCGTTTGCGACACAACGTGATAACGAGGAAGTAAGTATAATTTGGCAACACCCACCCACGTGATATCATACGAAACCCTTTTTTCTAATTCATTGAATCATTTGAAAAGTTTGCCTCAAACATAAAATAGAAACTTTAAACTAACAACAACCATATTAGATAGTTTCCTTGTTCTTGACTGAACCATAACACGATTTCATTGAATTTAAGTTGCTTTCGTCCGTTTATATCTTTATAACATTAAAGTTGGCCAAGTCTCACGTAACTTTACTATCTATTTGCATTTTAGATGTCAGACTGGGATCGATATGCTGCTCAGGAATATGAGTTGCTTGTTGCCGAAGAAGGTGGTGATACTCAAGGGTATGTATCATCATTTCATATTAACATCCAACATATTTTCCTAGTTATATGTAACGTGTTATGTTTGCCTTAAATATTCAAAAACGAATGAAATATTCTGCATGTCACCATATGTGCACATGCCTTATGTGTATGTACGTGATGTGTGTAATCGGTTGGATTAAGAACTTGAATTTCACCTAAGGGAAATGATTACAAGCCGTTTTACCCATTCCATCATGGAAATTTTGTTCGCTGGTATGGAAAATAGTGGAAATGAATTTTGTGATGAACATATATGCAGTTGCGGTCTAAATGTGGCGTAACTCATTATATTAGCGAAAATATGTGGAATGTAGACCAATTGAATTTATAAGCAATTTGCAAACATTCGTGAATTTTCGATACATTTAACCAGAAAATTAAAATATAAGAATCAAATACTCGTATATAGACATCGAAAAATACGATTTGAAATTCATGAGAAACTAGCCCTGAATTTCTTATTTTATCAAAATTGTTTTTTAGTATTTCGAAGGTTAGTCAAGACATGATCCACTTCTGCTGAAAACCATTTAAAACAAAGTCAATTGTTAATTCACCAGCTTTAACGGAAATTGAAGAAATTTAATGTGTATAATTGAAATAAATTAGATGCCTATAACATCTAAAGGGGGGAAGTACCTTTAGACACTTTTTAAAATCGATTTTTTTTTAAATTGTTTTAATCGATAAATATATCGCCTAAGAATATCATGTCAAAGTTTCAAAAGCTAATTCTCATTGTGGAAGATATGCATCCCGGAAGTGCCTGGCGCCGAGTTATTTTTCTCTTGACCACAAACTTTAAACGGCCTTTTCTCGAAACCATGTTTTTTAACATTGCGTAAGTGATAATAAAAAAACTAGTGAATCGATTTCCATCATCTAGCATTCATTTTAAAGAGCATAAATAACTGTTCTATATAGACTAAAGATTAAAAAAACAAATTATTTTGGGACTATTTTTGACTGGAATTACAACGAAATTTTTCGTCAAAATCGTAATTTGTTTTTTTCTTGAACCTGTTTTGAAGGATTAATTTTCGAATTTCGCAAATATTTTAGTCTATCTACTAAAAAAACCTTCTCGAGTAAGAAAATGTTTGGTTTGTTGATTTCAGATGAAAATTGTAGCCAGCATCGCTTACGCAATTTACAACGTCAGCGACGACATGGCTTTCAAGATCCTTGAAAAATTTGTTAATTTTTAACTTTCACTTTTATAGAATATGTTTCTTTTCCACCTCAAACATCGTCTAAAATAAATATTATACTGATTTAATAAGAACTGTCTTCATTTCCCCACAAATCAGTTGCAAAAAAGACCTTTTTCGGCCTCTAATGGTACTTCCCCCCTTAAAGTTATTTTGAAAAGGACAGAGTTGAAAAATCGGATTAGATTACAAAAAATATTGCTTGATTGCGTATACAGCGTTTCTTCTTCAATTTAGCCATTTTTGAATGAAATGTATTTTTTTTTTAAATTAAATCGGCTCTTATTCGTCTCAAATTGGAGCTTTTCTATCCAATCGATGTTGAATAAGTGCCAATTTGATTTGGAAAAATACTGATTTGATTTGAAAAATCACGAATTTGATTAGGAAATCACCTAAATTGAAGAAGAAATACTATACTTCAACATGCTTTGGTATGTTTCAGTTGATTTCTTATTGATGCTGTTAAACTTCATTAACTTTTGTGTTATTCGCGAGAATACACCTTTTGATTTTTTTAAAACCAAAAAATTCAGTTAGCATATCCTTTAAGCGAACTTCATTTCCCGTAACACTACATATTACCAACTTCATTTTGAAAGAAGTTGGGGTCAATGTCACTATCACTCCAAATCCTCATTCATGAAGAATAGTTTATAACTACGTGCGAATTTGTGAAATCCAATATTTAACATTTCTGGTAATTGTCCGAATTTTCTCAAATGATAGAAAGGTAAAATTATTAAAATAGCAATAGATATGACTAAAGCAATGACTCCTCCTAATTTATTAGGGATTGACCGTAAAATAGCATATGCAAATAAAAAGTATCATTCAGGTTGGATGTGGACTGGGGTTACTAAGGGGTTTGCCGGAATAAAATTATCTGGGTCACCCAGTAGGTATGGATTTGTTAAAGTTAATATAGTTAGTGCGGCGGTTATTACAATAAATCCAGCAATATCCTTATAAGTAAAATAAGGATGGAAAGGAATTTTATCAGTATTAGAATTTAACCCTATTGGGTTATTTGATCCTGTTTGGTGGAGAAATAAAAGATGAATTATAGTTATAGCTGCTACAATAAAGGGTAAAATGAAGTGAAAAGTAAAGAATCGGGTTAATGTTGCGTTGCAAACCCCCCTCAGATTCATTGGACTAATATTGTTCCTAGGTAGGGAATTGCTGAAAGTAAATTAGTAATCACTGTTGCTCCTCAAAATGATATTTGACCTCATGGTAATACATATCCTATAAATGCTGCTCCTATTACTAGGAATAAAATGATTACCCCTACTATTCAAGTATGTATATAGACGAACGAGTTATAATAAATTCCTCGTCCTACATGCAGATAGATACAAATAAAAAAATGAAATTACTGTACAAATTAGCTATCATAAAAATTATTTTTTCTATAAACAATACTAAAACATCTATCATTATAATTATTTTTAATATAATAAAAAAAAAAAATTAATAAATAAATATTACTCAATTTGTATTGATTTGCACAATAGTCTTTTCAATGTAAATGAAATACTTTACTAAATAAGCTTTAAACTGTCATTCTAGAATCACTTTCCAGTAGTTCTACTATGTTACGACTTATCTTATTTTATATTATAAATAAAGAAATAAGAGCGACGGGCGATATGTGCATATTTTATAGCTAAAATCAAATTAACAAAATTTATAACTAAAAGCTAAGAAAATTTATACTCTAATAAGATAATCTATAACGGCGGTATACAAATTAATAAACAAGCTTAAGTAAAGTCCTCGTGGATTTCTGGTAAATTGTCCGATTTGTCCGAAAAGATGATTTTGCTACAAAAATAAACCTCAGTTTCCAACTCACGAAACATGAAACGATCTATTCCTTACAGCAGAGGTTTGATACTACATGCATATAGGTGTATGTCAATATGTCACTGTTGTGAATTTCGAATTAAAAGGCACTTCAAAAAGACAACAAAAACGGGCACCTCTTATATAAATTAAGGCATCTTGTCGTGCGAAAATAAGCTTCCTTCACGTTCTTGATGTTAATCTATTTGCTCTATGATCTTAGTATGGAAAATTAAATAAAACCGCCCTAATTATCCTAACTAATTGGGAATGATAAAAAAACTTAATATAGAATAGCGACGTAGGCATATATACGAACCAATTGACAGTCGTTATACTTCGCAAATACAAATATTAAAATAGTTGAAATATAACGAGCTTAACCCATCAACAAGCCTAACCGTGGTCGTGCTGTCTGGTGACGGATGATAAATGACAGCACCTGAAGAGGACGCCATCCGTCATCCCGAAACCACACTTCCCATTTAATTCGGAATGTTTTCCATATCAAACTAACAAAATTAACTGATTATTGAAAAAGTTTTCTACTAAACTTACTTCCGTGCTGATTGGGATTATTCGTTCGAAACTGAAATTTCATATGGAAAAACTTGACCCAACTTCGAATCTTTAACAAATCCATTATAACAATAAACATTGAATGAATATTAATCGTGTTCGCTTAGTGGATCGACGGATTGAGTGTTAGCATATGCACCCACCTTGAGTAATTGTTGATAGTTTCATCATCTCAATCTCACACATCAAATTAACGACAGATTTCCCTCAAGTCTGCCACCTTGCGAATGCAAATGACTCTTTAATTAGCGTCCACAAGCCATTTATTCACTGTGTTGCTTCGAAAGTAAATTTCGATTCGTGCATAGGTAAGTAAGTAAATAACGGCCAGTTAGTAATAATAATGTAATTACGAGCAGTTGATAGCAATCTTGTATCCGCTAGTTACAAAACCGAATCATAGTTTGTGAGGCACAATCCAAAGGGATGAAGACGCAATCATGGCCTTTGGACATGTCTATTATTTTACATAGTGATTAACTTTTGTGTTTATATCGAGAAATGATAATTGAGAGACAACAACAATTAAAATGCACAATGGAATCAATGTCTAATGAGTGTTAAATAAAATGCGCATATTTTCGATAATCGATGATAAATAAATTGCATAAGAAATGCTGTTTACACACAGTATATGCAACTGCTTTGATGTTAATGTAAACAACTTGTTCGATTGAAAAAAAAAACGAAAAATGCGAGGTATTGGATATATTTTATCAAAGTTACATGCTTTGTAATTCGGTCAGAAATTCAATTTTCCCTTACACGGTATTGCATATCGCAGTTCAATGAATCTCGCCACTTTCAATCTAAGAAATTATGACGGTGAAATTACAGAAAACTCTGAGATAAATTAAATTAAAAATATAGATTATTGAAATAAAAAAAATTTTACGATATAATTAAAGGTAAATAGATCATACTGTAAAAAAAATCTATGAGCGCCACACAACTAACATCAACTCATCGGTAAAATGATGATTGATCAAAACTGGCTAGAAATTGTTTCAGATTCTAAATTTTTCAAATTGCATATCGAACATAGTGAAATCTCCACATGATCTTTAAAAAAATACGTGTCCCAAGTTTTAAACAATTTAAGAGAAGAATCAAATTGTGATGATAGAAATTGACCCCAAAAAGTAAGTCATTTAGCCAACGAATTGCTATATTGATCTCCTGTTGATCTTCAAAAGAGGAGACATCGACCTTGCCAGACGATTTAAAGGGATGAAAGGAGTGGGTGGCTTAACGGATAACCCTTTTATATTCACTAATACTACAGTTGATAGGCAGCTCGGGAGTGTATGTGGACTATGCTACTTATCTGCGGCCATACTTCCAAGAACCGGACACCAAATGTTTTGAAATTGAATTTTGTCCATACTCCATTGCAGTTCTTTAAAAAAAAACTTAAAATATGCAACTAAGTTTTCATGATTTTATGCAAAAGATTTATATCCTTGAATTTTTCTCTACCTGCACAAAAAGTTTTGCATTTCTGATAGAATCAGTTTAGTTTAAGTTTATAGGAAGACCGATCATTTAACATTTATGCTCGATTGAAAAATGTTCTATACTCCTTTCACAACTCCGCAATATTTTCCACTACGAACATTGGTGTTTACCCACTTATCAATCAATAATTAAATAGTATACAGCATTTAAATGTTACCTTTGTGCTATCTCAAACTTATCACTTGTTGTCCAATTTACATGTCTATTTTTTGTTGCAACAAAATTTCCCATAGACATCCGCACACATATGAATATTTATTTTATATTTACCATCATTTATTTTACTTATTTCCATATCCAAGAACATAAAAAAAATATTCATAATTCTGATATCACTTAAAATCCTTGCATTGACATTCTCCTTTTATTTTCTTTCTATTTTTCTTTACCATATATTTTTAGTTAATTTATTCTAACGGTTTTACTGCAATCAATGCACCTATTCTTAATTAATTATGATGGTGATGATGATGATGATGGTTGGTGGTGGTGTTGGTGAAAGATAAAGAAATCATATGATATTAACATTAATCTGAATTTATCGGATGAAAGCATCTTTAATGATGGGTAAGCTGTTATCAATATATATATTTATTTTTGTAGTCATTCGCATTAAAGGTAAAAATTCATTATAGTCATATTTACTCATGCTTTTCTATGTTTTTTAAATTTTTTAACAATTTTCACTTGGCTTCACAACTACATATAGATTTATATATAACTAGTTTTTCAAAAGCTTATTGTACTTAATCGATTATAAATGTTTAAGCAAATGAAATTGTTGAAACTTTTAGTACTGAAATTTAATAGTTGCATAATACTTCACCGAAACTAAGCATTATGTGTCGATTATTTGAGTTTCGCATAAATATTAACTCATCACGATATAATTAATTGCCATTTGAAATTTTATACTTACATCCATTTTTCATGAAACTCCATCTATCTTGGTTACTTCTCAACACCTTAATATCTTATTGCGGTGTTTCAATTGTAAAAAAGATATATAAAGATTTCTGAACGGATATCTTTGTCCGCAATTGCTCAAAATATCAATAAAATATTTCTACCTTCGTAGTCCGATGTTCCGATGACTTGGTTTAAATATTTTAATTGTTTCCTCAAATGTTTCAAGATAAATAGAAACGTTTACTATGATACCAAATAATAAAAAATGCATGACTTTTACTTTAACAAAATATTTTGTTTACTTTCGATTTATGTTCTTTCAGCTCATTAGTGAACTCTCAACTTCGTAGTTTTCGGACAGAACAAATCGTTAATTATATTTATACTAAGAAGTTGATTTTTTAGTGGCCTTAAACTACACCTTAAAAATTAATTATGTGCCTTGTGAGATAAGCTTCACATTAGAGCATCAAAACCTTAAGTTTTCCTGTTCGATCAAATTACATATGTGGATTAAAGAGAACTAGGACGAGAACCAGACCATCGCTGACCAATTTGCTGCTTTTTCCTGCTGTAAAAATATATTCTACTTCTATAAAAACTG
Organism: Oxycera nigricornis; assembly: GCA_963942545.1. Taxonomy (NCBI): domain Eukaryota; kingdom Metazoa; phylum Arthropoda; class Insecta; order Diptera; family Stratiomyidae; genus Oxycera; species Oxycera nigricornis. Next base: position 30,344,865 of record OZ012659.1, read on the forward strand.
TACTGGATCGTGCATAGTAATTTTTTATTAGCTGAATCTTTTTAAAACCCTAACGTCCGGTTATAACCAAACCATCAAATTTGAAGATATCGTAATCTTAGCAAGTATGAGTGTCAACCACCTTTTTGGAATCATTTTATGAACTATTAATTAGTGAAAAGACCGATCTGTTGCCGTTTTTCCTTGATGTTCGTTTTTGAAAAATGTACTTTTAACCGCCTAAAACTTTAAGCCTCCCACAGCCTCTAATTGTAGGCAATTGAAGCTCCTTTATTTTGAAAAAAAAAAACAAGTAAGAAAGGAAAAAAGTAAACCTTAATAAAATTGTTAGAAGTTCTTTAAAACTAGACTTCAAAGAGTATTTATAAACCCCGTAATGCTTAATTAATCCTCGATTAATGTGGGAACAGCTCCGGTAAATATCTTGTTTATTTCGCTTTGAATTCTTTCGAGAAAAAATCATAATATATTCAATTTAAATAGTGATACAACGGAAACGTCTGCTTAGGACTCATTGCAAAATGATTCCAAACTACCATATTCATTCATTATACATACAACACTTGATTTGGCAACTACAAACAATTTCATACCAACACCATATAGTACTAGGGTGGGTCAATAGAAATATTCCTTAAAAAAGATAGAAAAACAAAGTTTTTTGGTATTTTTTTCCTCAACATAATTCCCTTTTAGATCAATACACCGTTCTGGGCGCCCTCGAATTTGTTTAGGCCATCAAAAAAGTATGGTTTTGAAAGTCCTTCAAAATAGGCATCTGTTTGGGCGGTGACCTCTTCGTGTGATGTAAACCGTTTTCCGAAAAGGCATTTTTTAAAGTCTGTAAATAATAAAAAGTAACTAAAACTAAATCCGATAAATGCGGTGGATGTTACAATAATTCGAACTTTAATTCCACAATTTTGGTCATCGAAACTGCGCAGGTGCGCAAGCGGGCATTGTCGTGATGAACGAGGATCTTTTTCTATTTCGAATAAGAGTGTTTTTTTCTGATTTTTTTTTCTCTCAGACGATTCATAATACTATTTAGTTATTGTTTTTCTTTTCTTTTTCCAAGTAATCCTTGTAGATGCTTCTGCGTGCATTTCAAAAATTCGTAGCCATCTTCTTGCCAATTGATTTCCCCGTTTTCACCTTCTTTGGAGCCCGTTCTTTTGAAAAGTCCACTGCTTTGATTGCTGTTTCGTCTCTGGAGGGTAGTAATGTATCCATGTTTTGTCCACAGCTATGCATCGATGCGGAAACTCCTCAAAAGCGCCAAATTAACATCTGAGTCCACTACATGATTGCGTTTATTCTCCACTGAGAGCAAACGCGACACCAATCTTGGCGAGATTTTTTTCAGAATCAATTTTGTGTGCAAAATTTAAAACACTGTACCGTGTAATATGTCTGTGGCCTCAACTATTTTGCACACTTTGATTCACCAATCAGTCAACACCATATTGTGGGTTTTTTGAATACTTTCAGGAATAATCACTTCTACTGAACGTCCTGAACGATGTTCGTACTTTATTGATGTACGGCCGGGTTTAAATTCATTTATCCAGTTGTAAATAGTTGCAGACACACGGCACACAATAAACACCTATCTTTCAAGCGAGATTTTGATAAAATGTGACAAGCAGACATTTTGAATTGTCAAAAATTTTACAGGTGCTGCCAAGGCAAATTTTGTAAGTTTACCTGCAAAAACGTATCAGACATTTTTTTATGCTGAATGCAACCGACTTCTGAGGATTTTCACGAGAGTATCTATTTTTCTTCGTGCTAAGTTCGTGTGAGTTGCATCAATTTCGAGACCAATTTGGTTAATAATCATATAATCATCTTGTTAAGAAAAAAATATTTTTCACATTAGTTCCACGGTACAAGGCAAACATACTGAACTGTGAACTGTGAATAACGAGATGGCATTTGATTTTCTGGCACTTTGCAACAATAAAACTCTTTCATAGTCATATTCACTGTGTCATGATGTCATCTGGGTGACACTGCATAATAGACCTATAATTATTTTGGACGTTCCGCACGTTAGGACCCTCATCTCCAAGTCCAATTCGAACGAGGCGAGCACTAAATAGTTCGCCCGGCAATTGTTCGAGTGGATTGTCCCGAACAATGTTGCGCTTGAAATTGTATGTATGATCTTTTTAAAAAGAAACGACTCACTAGATAGATAATGACGATTAATCATCCATCATTCATCGTAGGCATACATCATTAGGCATAATGTCTCTATTTAGTGTCTAGGGATTGTCGTTGCGCATTGTTGCTCACTCGACGTTTGACGAACTAACTAAGCATCCGCTATTCAATCTGCTTGTCTTGCTAACAGCGTTCTAGCTTACTTAGATGAGGTCATAGCGTGTGTGTCAGCTGCTAAACAATTAAATATTGCGAATAACAGTCGAGGCGAACTGAAAAGATTGCACTAAAATCGAATTGCATTGCGAAGAAGCTGTGCTTCCGCACTGTTCGGGTCAATTCACTTATGGGCCAATCTATGTACATATGTAGATTGTTATCGCTACTCGTATGAATAGAGGCTTCCCAATTGTACTAATTGTTACATCATATTCTGAACTAATGCGATTGCAATCGAATCTCACAGATTGTCTCTTTGATGTTCCCCGCAGGTCATACGACGAGGACGATGACTACGAATCGAACATTGATGTGCTCGAGTCGCAGCTGGACGACATGTCGAATATGATAAATGAATGGTAAAGGAGCGGCTGGAGCAGTCCTTCGGCCACATATGCCCGCTCAGATGCCCGAAGGAGGTACCCAGCTTCCAGCGCAACTACTCAAGAATATAGGTATATATCAACCTGCAAGCCAAGTCCAAATACTTTAGAAACGAAATGGGAAACGGAGGAATGCAGAATGGGAAGTGTCTGCTTAGTCAAATGGTGTCTCCAATTTTTGTACGGATTTTCAATCTTCTTTTCTATTCAATTTCGTAGCGAATTAAGTTTGAAAGTATTTTGTAAGCAATGATGATACGACTTTTATTATAATTAATAAATTAATTAATTAAAATTACTATTACCGACTAGAAACAATGCTCGAATATGTTACGTAGGACAACCTATTTATAATCGAATTAATTTAATGTAAACCTAAACGAAAAATCAGAATCAAAGAATTACAACATTTGTCTACTTCACTACAAAAGCATAACACGAATAATGCTCAGAGTTGATTATTGTTTTAAGATATAAATATTTAATTTCTAAACAAAACTCACATTTTGTTTAATTAATTTATGTTTTACCTTTCGTTTGTGGTGCTTTAGTCGATTTCAATTGATACAATTTTCTTTTTTTTTTGAACGAAAATCTAATACCAACCAGAAAAAAATGTGTAACGAAAGTATCTTTACTCGAGTTAAATGTTCAAGTTCGTTACCATTGCTTCTAATGTTAGAATATCTATTTTTTAACTATACTACGTAAATTATTTATTATAACAAATGATTATATTATTGAGATGTTACTTGTTGTAATCGAGAAAGTGAAATGAACTCTTTGTAAATTTTGACAAAGTCGAATTGACTTGAAATGATCAATTGATATTATGATGATGATTATTTTATAAAGAAAATCAAATTTTCTAGTTTTTGTGTTGAAACGCCCAAATGTGAAAAAATGAAAATTTGTTTTAACATTTATAATTTGAGTTTTATTCATGAGTTTTAATTCATTGGCATTTATTTTTATTGTTATTATTGCTTCACTTAATCTGAAATTATTTCTCTTGATATTTTAGGGTTGGAAAATTGTTTCGATTTTATTTAAATTAAAATTTGTCGCATTCATGGCAGATGTGTATTTGCTTACAATGTTATCTTGGATACCAGCACTGCGAAAATAAGTTTTATTATCCTATCAATTCTATTAGATATTCAGTTAACTATGCAATTCAGTTTTATTAATTATCACGAGATGTAAACCTTTCAGAACTGATGCAACTGTGTCCTATTGACACCATAGTGAGATTTGAATGCTTACTTGAGAATTTAGAACAGAATCTCTTCAGAGTCTCGTCAAATCGTGAATACACGAACAGATCCTTTTGTTTTCACACTATATATCGTCACTCTTATGCCAGAAACGCGAAAGTGCAAATTTCCACTTTCGCGCTAATAGGGTTTTTTAATACAAAATGGTACAAAGATGCTATCCCAGAAGTACGAATGTGATTTATCTGAAGTGGTATACAGCTATATTCAAAAAAAGATTGGACGCGTAAAAAAATCTGATTTTAGAGACAGCTTGAACATTTATCTAGCAATAACTCAAAACTGCTGATTTACACTTTCGCGTCTTTGGCATAAGGGTGACGATATACTCTTAATATAACCATTGCAAACACAAAGCAGTGATCCTTGACTTACTATAAAAAATCATGGCTCACTTTAACCTTCACCCAAACATTTTACTACAAATGACGAAAATGGATCTTATATCTGTATCGAAAAACGAGTCCTTAATTCCTTCCTTACAACTGGAAACCTATAATCAGTACATTAAGAATTTCTTATAATATTTATGGACATGTTGGTACTCTCAAAAAGAATTGCAGTCAATAAAAGCAGGCTCCTTATTTTGCAAACACATTTCCTATGTTGACATCGTAGAAATCACGTCACTACACAGACCAAGCAGCATTTGAAAACCAGTAGTTGACCCCAAATTTGTCCAAAATGAGCATCACTGAACCGAAAATAAATTGTATTAAATGATGCATGCAAAAGAAGCACATATTTCAGTGTTTCAAATGCTCGAAAAATAGGTTTTTTTACTAGAGCTAATCGAAAACCCCACTTGTGTTACATGGACTGGGGACAGTTTTCATGAGTAAACTGATGAATTCTTATTTAATACTATATTTGTATTTCCGATACTAAAGATGCCATATGGTTAATCTACATTTTATTTTTTCCGCCAATGCTATTGACACACTAGAACTCGTAATGAGCTAGTAGCTCATTGTAAAGTACGATCTAATGAGATATTGACACACTATGGTAGCTCATCCTGTCTTTCAGTTGACACAATCATGTTGCACTGTGCTACATCTGACATTTTAACTGTCATAAAAGACTTCAAAAACAACTGCAGATAGATTCATGTACGGCACGCAAACATCAGATACACACAAATTAAGTCTATTAAAAGGAACACTTCGAAAATTTTATGTAAATTGAGTGCCATTAGTGTGTAACGTGATAAAATTATAACTCGGCCGGTTGGCGTGCCAAATATCGAATTGACAAGTAAAGTTGCACCTAATTTACTTGCTCTGCCAACAGACGGCACTTGCAACAGTACATTTTTTACCTCATTGAACTTCTAATGATGATGGTTCTACTTCATTACGGCCAGGTCATTATGAATAAGAAGTATTAGTATAAATCTTTGAAGTACGACAATATTTGCAAAAAAACCACATGTGCTAGAGTTTCTAAATGTTTTGTTTTAAATATTTTTAACGCTCTAACTTTTCGAAAACTCTCTTGAAATCTTAAATATGAAATATTTACTAAAGTTCAAATCAACACACTCATTTTTAAGAAAACATTTTTTTATCCTGTTGTTTTTATTTTATTTTAGTATGTGAGGTTTTACAAAAGGCATCCTTTTTTTAGATTTAGTTGTGACTTTTTTGCTAAAAATTTTATTATTTCTAGATTAATATCCTTCTGCATACACCAGCATCAAATTGTGTGATTACAAACTGTCTGTTTTTGTCGTTGAAAAATCAAGGAAAAAAATTTATTCTAAGATAAAAATAATTTTAATTCGTACGATAACCACTATTGTAGCAACGTGTAAAATTACAATTAAATCGGTTGATAGGAATTTCGGTTCTGCGTCCCATAAACCGAAAAAGTGGTTTCCACATAAATGCGTTTCATGATTTAGTAACAAATTTTCCATGGAACATTTATACTGTATCCTTTTCGCTTAGCATGGCAGTAGTAACTGCTAGGTGTCGAGCAGAGCACTAGCATGACCTTTTCTCTTGAGTTTGAATTTTGGTCTACAATTTTCACAGTACTGCATACGACATCTTCACTTCAGCCAGAGTATATTTGTCGCATGAAGATGTCGTAATCGTGGATGGAACCTCAGGCTCATATGCTGGAATTGGGAACCAACAGTTGGAACGTGCTGCAGACTACATGCAAACAAGCGATGAAAGCGTGCAGACATATTGTGGGTCCTGCGTAGACATGGTTGCTCACGATGTAAAGAAGATGTGGGCGTGGTGCAGACCTACCGTACAAACGCAGTGCAGGCCTGGTGCGAGCCTTTGAAAGGAATGAAATTCATCATCATTTTCACGTGCGGATGTTGTTTCCCTTATTCCTTTTGAATACTGATCTAGAAAAATTAACGTTGCGTCTCTAGGTGACAATACATAATCGAAAAATTGAACGACAATTTATTATGTACGTAGCTCAGGACGAAACGGAACGAATGGACAAGACCCAGAATGGATTATTTAGCTGCATTTATAGTTTAATCAATTTTGGATGTTAAACTAATTGTAAGTTCTCTATTCGACATTTAATTGAACCAATCTCCTATTTTATTTATGTAATTAATTTGAGAGAGGTAGTATGATGATCATTTCAAGCGACAATAGACTTTCATTAATTGAAAAATTGCTAATTGCAGTAACGAATTAAACATTGTAAATTTCACATTGAATGATTTGATTCACACTTTTCACCGTCAACTAGTACGATGGTTGCCTTATTTTATTAATTACTCAAATATCAAATGTATCTTTCGAATAAAGACTCCCATAGTACTGTAAATATAATCATATTTTATCAAAAAAAATCAAACTACTTTGAATGAAAGACATGAAAGAAAATAATAATAAAGTAGTAACTAAATCATAAATTAAATCAACTTGAACTAAGCATTTAAGTAGACGATTTTAGATGAAAGTGTGAGCTGTATTTGATAAATTGTAACTATTAAAATTAAGTAGTGTACTTACTTACTGTTAGTAACCAACAAATTTAAAAAAAAAAACAGTTTTATTATTTAAAATATCATGCGACGATAGAAATACCAAAACAAAATTTGTAAGGGTGGATACATTTAGAGGGTGTTTAGAATAGATTTTCAATTGAATTGCATTCAAATCAATGCTGATGATAATAACTCCATAAAGTCTTCTTTTTTATTAATGCTATAATTTTTTAAGAAGCATTTAATTGTGTTATATTTTGGTGAGATTAATTTAAATGATATGTTTTTTAGCTTGACTCCTTTCAATATATTTTATTTACTATGCAAATGTAGATTACACTTAAAGAAGTCAATTGAGAGCAAAGTCTACTTTTTGAACAATTGGTAGTCGTACATGATTTGTTTATATTTACAATAAGTTCAAATGGTATTATTTTGGTTTAGTATTTATATTTCACATCTTGATCTTACTTTTTGTTTCTAGCCAGGTAAATCAGATTTTAACTGCTCATTTGACTCAAGTTAGAAGATTTCAGCCAGGCTTGTATCAAAGCCAACAATATTACAGAAGCTCAAAATTAGCATCGAATATAAAATTTTTGCAGAAACGCTTCAATATTAATGAAAAACGATTTCGAAAGATATAAACCAGAATGCACATGTAAATAAGAACACACCTTCCATTTTCTCTAAATGTGGAGACCCAAATTAAATACCCAATATTTGTATAAAAAACATGTATTATTATATCACATCCTTTTCCCATAGGTGACAAAGTAACAGCAATACCCATTAGTATTGCAAAAAAAATATTTCAAAGCAATTAATAATGCTCACTTATCATCGAAATAAGATTGAACTATTTTATAGAGTTTTCATAGTCACACTTCGGATAAATCACCAATGATCCATAAGACGTATTTTTGCCACGATTTTGATAGCAAGAGAATAAACATTTCTACATACGAACGAATCAAATATGCGCATTAAATTCTGCAATTTATTTTAGGAAAACGATTAAGAAGTCCTAGAAGATATTGAATAAACAATTTGATCGGAATGCGAGACATAAAAATGACTTGTTGCTTGTATTTTGTTTCGAAAGTTGTACTTTTACATTTTTACAAAACTCATCTACACATTAACCAAAATGCAAATTAGAGTGAAAGTCTTTATCGACGCATCAATGTAAATTGTTTCTCGTTTGAATTATTTGCGCTATGATACGTTATGTTTGAAATTATTTCCAGAAAATTTCGTATGAATTGTTAAAAAATTATAATTATAGAGTATTGTCTTTGAGAAACTAGACTAGATTTATCGTGACAAGCCTTAATAGACATAAAACAATTGATTTTAAATATCTTCGAAGTAGTCGTTTTGGAAATCCTTTTAAATTGCAAATATTATTAATGTTACATGTAACTATATGTTAAATATTTTCATTGAAAAACACAATTAAAGAAAAGCACATTGAATTATCGGAACAATTTTTCTAAAAACCATGAGTAAGCTCTAACGAAACAAGAAAAATCAATTTATATGCGAGGATAATATATAGAACGATGATTTAAATATTCCCTAGTTAAAATTCATTTCTTATTCAGGTTAAACTGCATACCTATCCCTAGATTATCCTTTTTCTCCCATATTTATATATATTCTGACTGTATTTCACAAAAATAACCGTCACTTGTCTAACAATAATTAGCAACAAAATTCATGTTAAGGGATGATACTTTCAAATACTATTATGCTCAGTTTTATATCGTAACAATAGTTTTAGTTACATAAGTATTGAATAAAAATGGATTCGTATAAAAGTTGTCTGATTTATCAAATTAAACGCAGTATCCTTAGTACAGTTCATGCCAGTTTCAGTTAAGGACCTGAACTTCTGTCACCTTTTTTTCCATTTATCATACTCACATCTCTACTAACACAAGGACTAAATAAAAAACGACAAATATTTCGAGGCCATAGTTTTATTTTGTATCATTATCATCAACTGTTAATTTAATATAATGAACTTTTGTGCGATGAAAGAATTCAGAAGAGTTTTCTTGAGGATCCTCACTCCTCCAGCGATTTAACTTTCAGCAGCACATTACACGCCAAACTGAACTTGATCTGCCAGCAGTCATCACATCTTTAGTTACGGAAAAAAGAATCCGAATCATCCACCAGCCTAGAAAAAATCAGCAAGTAAGGTATCAGCTGCGACTGAGGTGAGTATTGATGAGCCTAGTTCACAATAAACATGCGGTAACGCAGGTGTTAGGCCATTTTAGGGTGGGCCCAATCAGCTACATCTGCACCTGGCGAGCTCCACTGAAGTTCATGTCCCTTTCAGGAGTGGCACGGTCGCCCGAGTGATAGTTCGCTCGCCCGTTGCCTATTTTTATAGGTCGTTGATATCAGAATTTAGTCCGCTTTTTCTCGTTTTAGTGAAGTAAAGTAAAGATTGATGTGGATACTCTCGAGTAGATTTTGATTGCGATCGTGGACTAGGAGATTAAGTATCCAAGTAGAGATTGGTTGATTTTGCTTTTTGATGCTTTTGTGTTTATTTTTGTTAACGGCTATTTAAATGTCTGTGTCTTGGGAAATGAAATTCGAGCCGCAGCTAGAGAATGCACCCACAATTTTACACGCCACCTGAGCTGGCCCGCCAGCCGTCATCGCTCCTCTAATTACGGAAAAGACGAACTCGAATTGTCCACCAGGTCCATTAGGCCAACGAGACGAAAGCATTTGAAAACAACTTCACCAAAAAGCAAATTTCAAAAATATGATGATTATCATGACAAAAAATTAGCAATGACGATAGGCTATTATTATTTTGTGACTAAATTATATTGGAATAAAATCTGTACCAGATGTAATTACGCTAGTAATTTTAAAAAAAATCTATAAAAGATGAAAACATTCACGCAAAGGAAACTACCCTTCTCAGAAATCAGACGATTTGTTATCTACGCTATGTTAAATCTCCTTGACTACCTTGTTTCCATGGAAATCGATCTGAACCATTTTTGCTTATTTTTACAGAGCAAGGTTAAAATAAACACCTGACTATTGATTATTGCTGCCAAATTCAACTTGCCAAAATCAGGGTTAAAGGACGCATATTATGTCCATGACACAGCGTGGCTGCACGATATTCAAACCTACTCTCATATGGAACAAGGTTAGCCTGCATACAGGTTGAAAAAGTCTGCAAGACATTGCACGGCTACCGTTCACATGAGCAATCAATCAGTGCACATATAGTTTCGAAACAAATACGGGAATGTTAATATCTTTCAAAAGGAGTGTTCAGTGCGTCCGCATGTCCAAAGGACTTTCGCGAGTGATGTGATAAATGCTTGGGATTAGATTGGTGAAAGTGGATTATGTGAAAAACCATGAATACCAGCACCCCGCGATGGGTGCCAAAACATAGTGAAGATATAACGAAATTGTTTGAAAATAGTAAATCCTTAGAGTACGAGCTGCGCATATTATCATGGAAATTTTCGACAAACATTAATTTGAATTTGATTAATTTTTATGTACGTACAAATTTATTGAGTGAAATTTCATTGAAACCGATTTTTGGAGCATTTAATGATTATTATTATTTATGAGCATTGTTCCATCGAAGAAATTTCTATCGAGTTTTGAGGCGAAAAGTTGGATTAAATTCACTACAAAAATTGGTTCGGAACGAATAATGAAATAAAGAAATACGCAAATTGACATTTTTTTTGCGTGCAAAAATGCTAAAAAATCAAACCCACCAATAAAATGGCTCAAAAAGTGACTAAAAGGGTATAAACCATGAAAGTTAAGTTAAGTTGAAGTATTTCAATTCAACCTCTAAATAACTTGTTTAAGAGTCCTGATTCTTGTCATTAATTTCCTTTGTGTATGTTTTATTTCAACTTCCCGTTGGCAACTTGACTGTATCTTCTGAGCCTTTTTCAAATTCAGTTGAAACAATAATTGAAATAATTTATTTGAAAAAAAATTGCGATTAACAATAATTTGGCTAGTATTTTCGACTACATATTCTGTTGATCATAATCACCGGTTCAATTAGATTTTTTTTTCTGGCCAGTCAATTCAGACAAACTATTCTGCGTTTCACATTTTGTGTAGTCATTTTTAAAAGCATGATGCTTAAGCTCTTCTCCCAATCATGTGATTGTAAGGAATTTATCAAAATCGAATTCTAACACTTTTTGTTTATTATTAATATTAAGGGGGATAGCCAATGTGACGGCCGAAAAATTAGTGATTTTTAATTTTTTTTTTTGACCGAGTAAGTAGAGGAATTTTTGGATCGGGTTTTTTTTTATTTTATTAAGTACACATCTAATAATTTTTCCACAAATTTGTATTAAAAAATATTAAATAGTTTTAACAATATAAACGATGCCGTAGCGCCTGAAAAAAAATTCCCCCTCCATGGTCGCATCGATTTTTTAAAAGCCGGTACCGGCCGGTACTCTAAAAAAACAAAAATAAATTTTTTGTAATCTGTATGAATGTAGTTATCGTTGTACGTAGCTGTTATTTTTTAATTTGATTTTTCACAAAATGGTGACCGATTGACGATATTTTAATTTTTTCGACTGTTTTTTTTTTGGTTTTCAAATAGTTTAAAAAATAGTAAAACACAAAAATTTTCAAATCGGCTACGCTTAACCTTAACCACTACTAAGACAAAAACAAAAACAAAAAATTAGACATCGGTTAATAATTGTTCGAGTTATTGATGCGACCAGTTCAAAAAAAGTCGTTACGAGAAAAATGCGTTTAAATATTTTAGTCCATTTCTCTCGTAATGAAATCATGTATAAAAAAAATTTAAAATTTTCATACCTATATTAAACTATCGAGACCTGGACCATATGACGGTTCTTCCTCTTTATCTCCAGGGGTCTTGTAGACTTTCTTAATTTTTTTATTAACTTTTTCGATGCGATACTGAGCAGCTGATCGGCCTATCTGCTCTCACTACAATCATTGTAACTTAGTCAATTTTTAAAATTTTGACTTGCAATTTTGTACACATATTTTTGAACATATAAACTTTGATTTAAAACAAAAAAAATATTATTTTTGACCCATCACAGTGGCTATCTCCCTTACAATGAGTCCTGAATCGAGAAGTCGATCCATTATTCTTGCATGTAATATTTTTCACCTATGGTGAGTTTGGCGGCCCCGTCTGACACTGGCATCTGACACTCATGTTAGGTTTTTTATGTTTTGCTAACAATCAAGAAAGCAATAATTTACTAGCTCCTTAATTAATGCTCAATTAATCATTGTGAAGGTAAAGTGGGAAAATTTGTGTGGAAATCATCTAAATCTGAATCAAATTATTTTTGAACCCAGCCAGTTACGATGACCTCGGCAACGTGAAGTGATGTTTAATCACTGCCCTTGAGAAAGGATTGTATTTTTCTCATTATCAGCCAATTTGTCCACCATGGATGGTAAATATGTGGGTGGCCCGTTGTGGATGTCACAAGTAATATGCGGCATGATTACTGAGCATATAATAGACTGGTTCGTGTCTTCGGAGTTCCTTTTGCTCCCGGTGTTGGCACGATCGGTTACACCATTTACTCAAAAACAATCGATTCGACGAAATAAATTATGAAAACTTTTTATAGATAGTTTTATAAAATGCCATTTTTATCAAAACTATTTTCCAAGAAAAATAAATAATTTTCGAAATATTCTCTTCTTCTCTTCTCTTTAAAAATTCAGATTTTAAATTAAGAGGACTTCTCACGATATATTTAGGACATCCAAATAGAGTTTTCGACAAAAATTTAGTCCATAAGGAAGTTTTTAAAGTGCCGCTCTGTTTATCTCTAATTTTACTGGGGTCTAATACAATTACTCGATTTGATGTTAACCTCGATCTTATTATCTTCAATTATTCATTAACAGGAATTTCAGCAAATGATCGATGATAGTAGAAAATGTTTCGAATTAAGCGAGAAGTTTCAACTAAGTTTGCGTAATCAAATCACATCGTCGGCTAGCAAGAAGCTTCAAAGAAGCCCCTACAAAATTCTACTGCAGAAAAAAGCACACATTTTGGCAGACAATTTGAGTCGCAGGCATTATCAATTGATTTTTGTCATCAATAAAATAGTGCGTTACGATGTAATACCGATCAAGAGGAAGATGGTGTATTGATATTCATTTTTCAGATTAGATCCATGCTCGACTATGACCATCAAACCGAGAATCTCCTGGACGCAGCTCTGCTTCTGTGCAATTTGTTCAATGAAACCACGGAGCTGATCGTGAAGCAAGAGAAAAAATCGTTTGGAGCACAAATCTGTAGTAATACGTTTCCAACACTGTTGTTGCAACAGAAGAAAATCGATATAGGAATTATCCTGCAGGTATGCTTACAGGAACCCAAATTGGTGTATGACGATTCGCTCTTTCAGATTTTATCGAAAAGGCGAAGTGAACAGTGCTGTGTCACGTTGATATCTTCCTTGCTGACGGCCTGTAAACTGGAACTTACACCCGGCGATGCCGAGTCGGAGAGTTCAAGTGTGGAAATTTTAAGGACGTTAACGTCGCACTTGACACCACCTTACGAAAGAGGTCACGATCGTTCAAATGAAGATAATCGACACGTAATATGATCGTTTGGAATTTATTTTCACTTTAAGATATTTATTTTATTGAAAAGGACACGGACAATATACAATTTTTCGACAATCTTGTAAACGAATTTTCCGATAAAGACCGGAAATTTGGAAAAGAAGATCGACTATTGATTCGCGATGAGCTTTTGGAGAATGTGATTCATGACGAGGAAAATTTCATTGCAAACATTTTATTGAAATGTTTCAAATTGTGCCCAAACAGTTTCGGTGTGTATAATTTAATTTAAGTACTAGCACTTCCAATCAAATTTAATTAAAATAACGAGTAAATTTTCAATTTGACTACAGCCTTTTCCAGTGTGAGCTGCAAAAATAATGTCCCAATGATTTCGTTTTATTATAGTAAAATAATTTTTTACTTCTTGGGTTATTTTATTTTGTGTATCAAATAGATGTTAGCAATAAGATTCTATTGCCATTTGTTATAGATCGAACATGTAATTCACTTTATGGACTATTTTCTATAGAGTCGACTTCGATTACACCCGATTTTCAAAAGTGGATCAATCGCGGGACAAGATCGCTGTGGACTCAAATCGGAGGGACTCTAGACCATGTGATACTTTGGTGGAGTGAAGCTCCTCTCGCTTGTCGGCCCCCAATCCATGCCAAACAATTGCGCGATTGGCTCCTTCTTGTACAGCCTGATGGTAATCTAATTGCAGCACATTCAAGAAATATACCATGCACCAAATAACTATCAGATATGCAAATAAATCCGCTTTAGTACTGTATTTTCTGTGGCAACGTCCAAAAATAATATTTTTTCCTGTATTTGTGGCACTATGTTAATTTTAAGCGTTCAATTATCTTCAAGATGCTCCAGAGCCAATCTTCTCGACGCTAAGAGGTCTAGGCGAGACTCTCACCACGCATGTCACCAGCACGCTTTGGGACTTCCAATTTCGGTTGGCTTTGGTGTCGTCTTCGCTCAACACCACGGACGGCGGCAAGTTGAAACAATCGTTTAGTGAATTAGTTTTGGATGTGAGTATCTTTAGATTCAATTATGTAAATTTAAAATTTAAACCAAGCGATGTGCTCGAAAATCCGAAAAGTGCGCATGAGTGTACGGTAGCGTGGCCGAGCGGTCTAAGGCGCTGGTTTAAGGCACCAGTCTCTTCGGGGGCGTGGGTTCGAATCCCACCGCTGCCAGAGTTTTTTTACTTTCGGGGATGATCACGTCACAATCGGTGAAATTGATAAGAAACTTACGGTTTCCTTATCAGAAAATTGATAATATTTGTCTGTGGTCAACATCAGAGACACAAATAATCTATGCATTGAAGTATTAATTTGGGCGCGATTTTGCTATCTAATTCACTTTTGAAGCTGATCAGACCATCAATGAAAGTCACTGATACGACTCGTTTAATTCTTTTGATGACTGCCTTCAAAATTACCCCTCCAGAAAAAAATAAATCATAATCAATGTTAAAATTATTTACAAGTCATAATATGATTTATTGTTTTTAATTAAATGAATACAAAGTATTTTAACACAAAAATAAATCTATATTGTCCAATAGCAGATCTATGGAGGAGGCTATGGTTCTGTAGTTACTGCCTCGATAGCGAAAAAATTAGAACAGTGAATTTACCAACATAACTAACATTTAGGTACAAACATATGAATGATGATGTCTATATATGGACAACACATTGAAATATCCAAGCGTAAAGCACACACATATATTAACGACTATCAGTATTCAAAATTGTCGACTTTGTTTTTTAATCGGGCTTGCGTTTTCGCTAAATTTTCCAAATTGATAAATATAACAAACAAAAATCGTAGACTATTTTAGAGACGGGTGCTTCCTATGCGTAGAGCAATGGTTGTTTTGGGCACTAGACTGGATATATGGCTTAAGGCGATAATCCATATTTTATGAATAGGATCAATTCCTGGCTGATCGTCTCCAAGTATCTCCAATTAGAGGAAATGTTTCTTGAAGATTTCTCATTATCTTGGATTAGAGAGCCTTCCACTTGAAGACTTTTGTCTCATTTTTCTATTTCAAATGAACATTTTTGCGAAACACTTGAAAAATGATACATACAGTTTTTTTTTGTGGTAACAGTTCCATTATACTCTTTTGTGATTTTTAGTTTTCTGCAAATCATGGAACTCATTTTCAGTTATTTGATTTAATTATCCTCTATTCAAGTGTCCAGCAGATAAAATAATTTATTCTAAAGCCTACATTTGTTTGAAAACTTTGCTGTTGCAAGAGAAGTTTCAAGAGAAATGAAGAAACACACCCACAACTGTTTCTTGAATTAAAAGTAAAAATGAGAGGCTACCGTACGTGGCCAAAATCCACTTCTTAATGTCGATTCTTCATTGGTAATTTAAAAAAATCAGTAGTGCCACGTTGGAAAGTTTCACTTCCAAATTTCTTTGGCATAAAAAATATTTTTAAACGTACCAGACTGTTTTGTTGTGATGTTCAACACCATTTAAGTCGTTCACTATATCAGGCGAACCAAATATAATATTTGCATCATTAAGGTGTCAATCAACGCGTATTCACATTTATAAGATGTTTTTAAATTTACAAAAAAAATCGTTTCAGCCATTTTTTAATTTGGAAAATTAGGGGTTTTTTTAAAAAAAAAATAGATTTTTAATCTGATTTGCACATTGCGATAATAAATGTTTATAAAATTTATAAACTTTTATACATTTTTCTAGAGAAACCAGCAAAACTTCTTCTCATGGTAACAAAAAAAATCAATTAAAAATGAAAAATCATTCAAAGTTACCATGTAAAATGGGTCCATACGAATGATTATACCTTATATCTCTTGTTCTAAAGACATTGTTGTAAAGTCAATCAAAGTTTATTAACATTTGCATAATTTGACTAGATTTTTCATAGGCTTGTAGTGTATTCCCAGTTTCAAACCTGGAACTAGCCAATACACAACTATGTCCCACATAAGCTTTTGTGATGTCCCACAAAAATTTCAGTAAGCTCTCTATTAAGCACATTCTCGAACCCACGTGTCAATCTAAATTTACCGTGAGAAACTCTTAGTAGAGCATTGAACCCAGAGTAAGCAAAAGTACAATTGGGTCAATGCAGTGCAAGCAATATTGCAAGCGCCGAATTCCGTGGGAACCTATTTGAATCGAGTTCGATTGGTTATGGTAAGTAAATTTAAAACTAGAGTAGGAATTTTATAGAATAAGCAAATTTAATGTACAAAGAAAATTGTGAATAAAAGGAAGGAACGAGACTCGAGCAGAATTGTTCCATAGCAAGACAAAGTTGCTTGTTTTAATCAGCAACCCTTGCCTTCATATCGGCAAAGTGATTGAAAGGAACGTTTGAGCAAAGTCTGCCTTGGAAAGTTTGGCAGACTACAAGTTGCCTTAAACTTCGGCAATTACAATATTAGAAATATCGGCCGCCTGTTCTTTTGGACTGCGCCAAACATGTGGCAATCTTCGGAATGCCGGTAGGTCCCCCTCATATATATATTGTTATCCTTGCCGAGTATAACTTCTTTCTAGTGAGAAGAAGATTATAACTTTAGAGGATTATAGAAGAAGACGCCCATCACTTGGCCTACCACGCGCTTCACGTGCAATAAACATATTGCGCGAAGACGCAACAATAATCTCATCACATACATTACACACGTTACATACGTTACAGGCTTCACAGCACCGTGTTTTAACTTTAATGAAAAAACTGCTTAAATTTTGAAAGCCAATAAAAATCTAATCAAATTCGCATTTTAGTAATCAACGTTTTGAATGGTAAAATATATTGTAGTCAATACTTTACAAGGTCATATGCTTTAAAAAGCTTTCATCGAATAAAAAATTGTAGTTTTTAGTAGTTTTTTTCTTTAGTGTACGT
Organism: Oxycera nigricornis; assembly: GCA_963942545.1. Classification (NCBI taxonomy): domain Eukaryota; kingdom Metazoa; phylum Arthropoda; class Insecta; order Diptera; family Stratiomyidae; genus Oxycera; species Oxycera nigricornis. Next base: position 30,362,451 of record OZ012659.1, read on the forward strand.
AAGATTTCAATTACTTCCTCGATCATCATTTGTAATACATTTTACTTTTTACATGCAATTGAACCTTCATTTTTCATTTTTGCTAGCGGTCTTTTATCCTTCAAGCATCGATATGAAAATAACAAATAACGTAGAAAAGGCTTTGTAACCTACCCCAACCACCCACCGATTGATCCGCGTGAATAATCAATCAATCCAATCCACCAAAATCCTTACGTAATCAATTGACGCTCGCGTAGATGTTACGATTAATATTAAGTCATTTCAATGACTTCTATGAGAGGTACATTATTATTATTTAAAGTATTATTATTTTCTTAAATATTATTGTGTTTAATAATATTTATGTAGATATTACTGGGTCGCACCTCACGGCTTGTTTTTTAAGGGTTTGGTAAAAGTTTTTAGTATAAAGCATATGCACATAAACCGATATTATAGAATTTTTTTAAAAATTGACAATGTTTTTGATTGCAAATTGAGCTTCGATATAATAATATTGGTCCAACGGTCGGATCGCTTATTCGACAGAAAATTTGTCTGAAGGAAAAAAGACCAGAATATTTACAATCTATATAAATGTAGTTTTCGTTACATGCTGCTTTCTTCAATTTTTTAACTAAATGGTAAATGTTCAATGAGTAAATATCATTTTGGTGGTATTTTAAATAAATATTTAAGTCCAGAGGCTAAAAAATATCATTTTTAAGGAAAATTCAGGTGCAATTTTCGATCAGTAGTTTGGAACGCGTTCCCAAAATGAAGTTTCAACCTTTACTTTGAAATACAATTAAAAATTATTTACTTTTCAGATGTATTGTATGATGTACAATTGCAGCGAATAAATTTTTGTATTTGCTAGAGTTTATTATTGGTAATTGATTTCATCTTCACAAAATACTGTCGTTGTTTTGTTGTGTTGTTGTTGTTTTTTGTGTTTTTTTTTATATTTGAAAAATTTCCTTTTAATTTTGTGTGTCTTTATTTGGATTCGTAATCGATTTTCGACCGAACGATTAAATTAAATCCAAATAAAGATACACAAAATTAAAAGGAAGTTTTTCTTTTATAGAGTTTATTGATTCAAAACGATTCGGATTTTATTAATTTATTTGCTGATAAAACAATTTTTTTTTCTTGGTGATTTTGAGACAGTACATTAAATAACCAAGAATGAAAAAGGTACCTAAATTTTTCTAGCAAACCAATTTTTGCAGGAAATATACTTGCGAATTCTTCAAACAAGCGCTACAAGTATTTCACTTCGATTTTTTATTTAAAACTGTTGAAGTTAACCGAAAATACCAAGAGATCATTGAACCATAATAACAGTTCAACCTTTACCTCACATAGGCAGCAGGAACGTCTTCCGGGACGCTATGGTGCGACTTACTGAACACATTAACCAATCTGTGTAACAGTTGCGATCAGAACGGAACGATCCCTAACCAGTTGCCCATCGTTGAGCAGATTCCCATTCTTCATAGGCTAGGTATGAAAAATTTACATTCTTTCATGACTTACTTACTAAACTAACTAGGCTATTTACCCTCTAGATCATTCAGTTCACTGTATGCGTCTTTGGGGCCTTTTCAAAGCAAAGTATTTTTGCTCCGAATGGAATATGAGCATGTTCTTTAAGGTAGTACACAACGATATCCGGAATTGTCTGGATCATCTGCACTACTTAAGAGTGCCGGAGCTGGTGCCAGCAAGTGCCCTAGAAGTCCTCATCGAAGTATGTGTAAAATTGAGAGCAAAACTTGTTTCGGAAATCAGGACCAACATTCTAAAGTTGAAGGTAATATACATGATGGCAATAATTTGGAAATTAAGTATGCCATTCATATTCTTTAATTAATTGTGATTTTGTACCATGTACTTAAAATTTTCTATGCCAGAATACATGTGCCGAATGCATCGAAGTCCTTTCAACAATCTGCCAGACCTACACGCTTGCTACGCTCAGTCTATGTTTTCCAAGCGAACGCGTCTGGCAGAGTGGCGTTGAAAAGGACACGCCCGGCGAATACGTCGGATACTTTATGAAGCAAATTTACCTTCCCATTTTGGAAGCAACTCAAGATGCCGAGATCTTAAGTTTGACTCTGAAAATCATTTGTGAAGCCTGGCTTGATCATATTTACTTGAAGAAAGTCAAGTTCAGCCGGAGCGGTGCATTGAATTTGCTAAAGGACTTCGACGGCGTGTCGAAATGGATCACCAATTGTGGAGCTGTATCGCCAGCACATTTGGATAAGTTGGCCAAACATGAGGTATTGCGAATGTGCGAAGGCGTTGGAAGGATATTGCTACGCAAGCCGGATGAGATTGTTCCAATTCTTCCAGCGCCCAGATACAAGAAGCAGAGTGACGGTACAAACATGATACTAAATTAGTCTAAACTAGTTTGTTTGATAAACTATGTTACTTTCTAGGCGATGATCCTGAAGAGCAGGCCAAGTTGCCACCGGAAATGTTTGTACCGAACCAGAAACGGTGGTTAGAACTACGCGCAAGGAATAGACGCTCTTTTCGATGTTTATGCTCATGCGATAATGTGATTGAGAAATAAATATAATTGGGTCGTCCTCGCTCTTTGAACATAATTTACAGTTAATTACATTCATTAAAGTGTGGATTCGAAAACCACCAGCTTCCTAACTATTCGAGTAGGATTATTTGTATATATTGTATTTCCAGGCAGAGGTCATTGGCAAAATTTTTTGAAGAAATTTACACATTTTCTCGGTTAGTCAAGTTGCTATCCAATCATCAATCACGTGTATACCTCATCCAAAATTGTAATGGAATATCGCACACAACTGAACGCGATGTCGCTTCACTGTGAAGTGACTCTTTGCTGGGTGCCGGGTCATAGTGATATACCTGGGAATTGCGAAGCAAATGCCCTAGCCAGAGCTGGCATTAAACTCCAAAATTATACGCTATCACCTCAAAACGGTCAGCATCTAGCTTCCACAAAGCTGGAATTTAAGCAGCATTACACAGAGGCTGCAAACAGTGCCTGTCTTCTGGAAGATACTTGTAAAACAGCCAGGCAAACTTGGCTCGAACTAAAAACGCATCAAGCAAATTTCATCATATCCGTAATGACGGGCACTGTCTGATTGGCAGACATGCAGAAAGATTGGACGTTCCGTTAAACAATTTCTGCCGAAACTGAAGATTGGAAAAAAGAAGAAGAAACGGTCCAACATTTTCTGTATGATTGTCCAGGACTTTCCAGAAGACGAATGCAAATTTTAGGCTCGATATTCCTGGATAGCCTTACGGAAGTCGCTCATTAAAATATAAGCTGCATAGTCAGCGTCATATGAAAATCCAAAAAGTTCTCACTATCCCATAACTAAGTTCAAGTGGCATCCTAATTTTATTGTGGTATCATAATGGGCCTATCGTGGCCTAATTGATTCACCTCTTGAGGAAATACTACAACCAACCAACCGTTTAGACAAAACCAAAAATTTTGATGCCTACAAAAAAATTATAAAACAAAACGAATCGACTGCTGAATGGTAATGGTAGTGGAATTCCAAACAAGTAATAAATAAAAGAAGCGGAACAACCACAACATTTGTTGCTAGATTTTCTTTTAAGTCGTGGTCACGACTAAATCAAACCGGAAAGGCGTAGTAAATTTAAAATTTTCATAAGATATCCGTTACACGGGTAATTTTGAATGGTTCAAATGTGTATGGTTTTAAATTAAACGATTTGAATATTTAACCAACAAAAGTGCTGAGCCATAAAACATCCAACAAACTTCATTATGAGGTAGAGCAGAACGAGAATTAATATGGAGAGAGCTAAATTCATCTATAAACATCTACACTCAAAGGAATATAGCTCATTAAACCTTGAAAAAATATCGGAAAAAAATATTTATAATGTCCGGAGTGCCAACAATATAATGATCAGATATGCTAGAACGGAACGACTAAAGGAGGATCCCGTGAATAAAGCAGCAGGCTTTTACAATACTTTACCAAACTACATAAAGGACATACCAAACTTCAACACGTTTAAAATGACGCTAAAAAAGTACCCCATACATGAACAAAACCGGAAGTGAATACATCAGCTCCATCTTTACTCAAAGTTTTTGCACAACGAAATCAAACAGAAACAACAAAATAACATGAATGATAAAATAAAATGAATAATCCTAAATTTTGATAGTTAGGTGCTATCCCTTATACCGATCTACATCGTCTGGGAAGCACCAAGGTACGACAATTAATAAGAACGAAAATGAATGATTGATGGACAGAGTGATCAGGAGGAGGAGGTGGTTTTAGACGGTAAAAATCCGGCATGCCGAGAGGCGGGAGCTGATTGGCATCTTTTGAAGATTTCCACCTCCCAACGTTGAAAAAAAAAAATATATGAAAAACAGACTAACTTCAATCCCTTCTCGCCTCTCGGAGAGGGTTGTCCTTATTTAGATATTCACCATTTACAAATATTAAATTATATATTTTATATTATATTATTTTTTATCGGTTTATTAACGTGGAAGAACGAAATATAAAAAAATAGAAACAATTAACTTCTACTTCTTGGCGTATGTATATTTTGAATTATTCAATCACATCTTGAATTAATTAATAGAAATTTGAGTCCACTTTGCTGATACTTTTGAATCTCAACCGACATATCCAGCCCCTGCTGGAAACCATCCAGTTGTATCCACAATACAATCCACAAACCAATATCAGTCATCAAGTATTGAACGTACTCAAAATCGGTGTTTGTTTAAATGTCAAATGTTGTTATGATAATTTCGACCGCGATCGCCGCACGAAGATGAGGTAAACGCTATTTACATAAGCAACGATGCCTCTTACGCGGCGCAAGATGAAACAGTTCTGCTTCGTCGGTGCCGTAACGTTTCTTGGTAAGTTGATTTCGCTCCCTGGCAAATGTCAATAATCACCCATAACCTTTTCATGCCTAATTTTTCTTTCGGTCTTCAAAAACCACTGCGGAAATCCAGTTTTTGTCCTCTACAAGTCGTTGGTAACATCCCAAGATGTGCAAAGCGGAAACGTATTCTCGAAAGCCGCCAAGGACCCAATTACGCCTCATCGGACGGAGCAGCACTCCAATTCTCAGTCCGTTATCGACCTGCAGAGGAAGGAGCTGGCCGAGGCGAAAGCAAGGATACGCGAGATTGAGAACAAGCTGAGCCGATTGGAAGCGAGCTCCCCACGCAAATATCCGGACGTTCGGTTTCTTAATTACAAGAGTCGCAAGAGAATACTGGTAAATGTTTTGTTGTTTGTTTAGCGTGCGGAGGCGCTTATCGCATCCTAATCTTGAATTAAGTATTGGCATGTGCTCTTATCTGCCGTGCTGCATTGTTTACTCTGCTCCTGAGTCTTTTATTGTTAAACTGATAAGCAAACATCAGCAAGCCGGCATCCAGTTGACTAATTTCTCGTAGAAAATGTAGGCATTGCAATGCCTAATTTTGGGGGTGTTGACTAAACAGATAGTAGTAAAAACACTATGTTGATTTCGAAATTGATTCTATCCGTTTCTACCAAAATTTATCTATAAAAGTCCGTTGCAAATCAAAATAATTGTTCAGGCGATGTCCGACCCAAAAAGACAATCATTATCTTTGAAAGCCACTCATACTAACTGAAACAATCTTTTCAGATAACAGGCGGAGCCGGTTTTGTCGGATCTCATCTTGTGGACTACCTCATGATGCAAGGACACGAAATAATTGTGGTTGATAACTTCTTCACCGGTCGAAAACGCAACGTTGAGCACTGGCTCGGCCACGAAAACTTTGAATTGATCCATCACGACATTGTGCACGCATTATTCATAGAGGTCGATGAAATCTACCACTTGGCCAGCCCCGCATCTCCGCCTCATTATATGTATAATCCAGTAAAAACTATCAAAACAAACACTATTGGTAGGCACGGCTTTGCTCAACAGAAAATCACACATAAGGCGCAATAACTGTCGAAAATTCTTCAGGTACAATAAATGTATTGGGTTTGGCGAAGCGTGTCGGCGCAAAAGTACTGATAGCAAGTACTTCAGAAGTGTACGGTGATCCAACTGTTCATCCGCAACCAGAAACATATTGGGGACATGTGAACCCTATTGGTGAGTAGATAAAGTGTTTCTAGAGCAATTTGTACAGGGAAACTATAACTACAGGACCACGAGCATGCTATGACGAAGGCAAACGAGTGTCGGAAACATTAAGCTATGCATACGCAAAGCAGGAGAACGTGAGGGTGTGTGTAGCTCGGATATTCAATACGTATGGCCCACGAATGCATATGAACGATGGTCGTGTGGTGTCGAATTTCATTCTGCAAGCACTGCGAAATGATTCAATCACCGTGTACGGAAATGGAAAGCAAACTCGTTCGTTCCAATACGTTTCGGACTTGGTGGACGGCCTGGTAGCTCTTATGCAATCCAATTACACGCAGCCTGTGAATATTGGAAATCCTGTCGAACACACCATTGAAGGTGAGTATTTGTAAAATATTAATTCGCGAAAGAAAAGTGCTTTATGTTTGGGAAGTGGCAATTTTCATAAAATACTCACAGACGACGAGAACTGCTATCCGCACTCCAATCTGCACTTGCATTGTAATAGGTCGCTCGTGGACGCAACGATGCAAACCACGACCTCATCTTGGCGGCTAAAATTCCTGTTCCATTCTCTCATATTTGAATTGCCGCCTTGCAACCGAAGCACGCTGTCTTGTCGTTTGAGATTTGTGTTTTCTGATTGAACTTCCGAGATAGAGCGGATCCCAATTTGCTTGTGAACACTTCTTTCAATACATCAATTATCATTTAAACCGCCTGTTTTGTTTAGGTAGAAAAATACAATACTAGCTACTTTTCTGCGGTTTGTAGTGAACATAAGTCGACTTATATTGCTCTTTACTAATTTCTCATCAAATTAAGAGAAAATTCTTATCGTATCGCAATTTTAACAGTCAATTTTTACTCTTGGGTTGCATTCGACCAAGCGGGGTGAAATAATAACTGCAAATACTCCGTGCAGTTACGGTTGCATCCACAAGCGACCAATAATTCTGCGATTGCAGATTAAAGTGCTGATAGCAGTTCGCATCGTCTGAACCGCGCATAATTCTTATTCTCTACGTGGATTTTCTTTTATTTCCTGGTTGCAATTAACCAAGTCAAATTCAGACCGAGTTATTTTTTATCAGACAAAACTCTAAGCAAGCTTAAAATAATAATCATTCCATCCACAAGAATTCGCTGTTATCATAAAGGATCTGGTTGGCGGTACAAGCATTATTTCACAAGGGGCAGCTGTCGAGGACGATCCACAACGTCGCAAACCGGATATTACAAGAGCTAAAAAATATCTAAACTGGGAGCCAAGGGTACTAACTATGCCACAAACGTAAAGTTTGATGTTAATCAATCGATCAATTGATTTCAGGTACCTTTGAAAGTTGGCTTAGAAAAGACAATTGAATACTTTCGCAAAGAGTTGGAACGAGCGAATCATTCGGAGCGCAATATATTTGTGCCCGGTGACAAGTCGGGGAAGATTCTAGTCTAGTGAAACATTGATGCTGTTCTATATTTATTAGTTGATAAGTTTACGATATAGGCAAATGGACTACGTTTTATATAATATACACTTATATTTTTGATCGAATGCAATGATAAGTAGATAAGAGCGAGATGTAGTGAAATAAATAAATAACAGCTCATTTTTTTACAATGAATAAAATATCGGACAATTTTATACAGAGTAAAATAGTGTGTAGAGACTATAATATAGATTGATTTTTTTCGTACAATGTAGTAATGATGTTTTTTAGCTGTGGCAATTGTAATTTAACTTTTTTTGTTATTCTGTCTCATTGGACTGGTCGAATTTTTAGTTGATAGTATCTGTTTATAAGGTTTGTTGTTCGAAACCTTTTTGGGAGGTTTTAAAATAAATGGAATTTGTTACGAATGTTTTTTTTCTATACTAATCAATCTGCATCATGCTGGCGTGTGAATAATTATATCACTGCAAGAGAATGTTCGGTAAAATACGTGCTCATGGCTTACGTTTGGTCTATTAAGGGGTTATATACAGTTGTGATGGATGAAAAAAGACATTTTTGTTTTATTGCATATTCTTTAAGTATATACTCTCGAGAATAGTCTCACAAAATTTCATAACGATTGGAGCATAAGAACCGAAGTTATAGCTATTTATAGCGCAATACCTGTACAGCGGGCGTTGAGCCGTGCAGCTGTCGGCTCGAGAGACGCGGTTCGTCGACTTTCGCCGCTCTATTGTATTGTTGAAAATGTTTGGAATACATACACTGCTCTTCCTGTAGATGTTTTAAAAGCTATTAAGCCAATTTACAAAGATCTGACGAATAAAGAACTCCTTGAAAGATGCATCGGTAGATTTACCCAAAATAATAACGAACGTTATAATCAACTGATTTGAAAAATTTCGCCAAAACATCTTCCAGGCGGCTCAGTACCCGTTGAAATTGCAGCAGATGCATCTGCTTGCATATTTAACGAAGGCAACATATCTTTTCTGAAGATCTTGGATGAACTCGGAGTTCCATGTGGTCGAAATTCTCACGCTTATGTCACCAAGCAGGACGAATTCCGTATTACAATTGCTGAGCAACGCGCGCAAACAGCCACTAAAGAAGTAAGGATGGCTCGTTGACAGCAACAAATCCATGATTTGGAGGCTGCAAATGATGCAGAAGGACTACTACATGGCCCTGGAATAGACGACTCGATGTGGGTTGAAATATATTTATTAGAAATATGAAAGAAACAAACTGGAAACTTTAAACGCGATTATCTCAGAATCTTGTTTTTTCGAAATTACCTTTGCGGTGGACACGATTACTAAAAAACTATTAATCCGATCAACACCAAATTTATACCACTTATTTATTATGATAATAGCTAGTAGCTGAACGATGGATTTTTATTTTTTTCGAAAAAAATTATTTTTAGAGCAAAACATCGGAAATGTTATACATTGAAAATGTACATTTTTTGGTACAACCGTTGCCATGTTTTTTTAAATAATTTTTTTTACAAATCCTTCGTTCAGCTACTAGATGATAAAATATACTAACAGAATTTTTTTCAATTTTTGATTTCCGATGAACCGATATCAAGATATGATATCCACCGCAAGTCGCGTCGAAAAAAAGACGTTCCTGGAAGTCGCCTATAACTTTTTTATTATTTGATACTTTTTGATGAAAAAATTTCAACAAGTTTTTAGAAACATGTACTATTTGACGTTGATAAAAGTTTTTGAATAAATATTTTTTATAGTGTCAAAAAAACATCGAGAAAATTTCATCTTTTTGCGCGGTACAACTGTATATAACCCCTTAATAAATAATCTGCACTCCTCATCGACAATATGCATGGTAGTTATTACGATACTGAACGTCGCTCAACTAAATAGCTGATGCAATGCGTGCTGCTGGAGTATCAAGTACTCATCTATGAATAGTCGAAGCGTATCGTTGACGCAAGATATTCTAATATAAAATATACAATAGAGCAGTTTTATCAAAACGATTTATCATGTAATATTGCTTATAGCTTAGTTTCCTCCTCAATCGAGCCTATGTGTCCAGAACCAGTAGCTTTCAGTCTTCTCGATTCAGCGGCTTCGTTCGCCAGTTGGCAGCGCCCAGACGATATCTGCATCCGCTGTACCTTCCCATCGTTTTCCTACTGAACGTTTCCTTTGTACTCTACTTTTTGATGTTCGTTTGGGTTCTGGTTCGCCTTCATCTTCTCGACGTGACCTGCCCATTGCAATTTTCGTAACTTAACACAGGTGGATCGTCAAAAATTTCACAAATGAAATCCCCACTCGATCCAGTTCCATCCTTCACCGGTCCGAAAATTCTTCGTAACACTACGCTCAAAAACGTCCAAAACCTTTTCAGAATCGGTTGTTAGTGTCCAGGCTTCCCTTCCATATAGCAGCACAGACTCAACCAGTGTTTTATGGAAGCTTGTTTTTCCCGTGCTCATCGCGAAATCTGAGTATGGAAGGTACAGAGAAATAGGTCTTGTTTATGAATTTATTCTTCCGAAGATTTCGATCTTTTCGATGTCTGTTTTATCAAGATGGAATTGCAGGAAGATAAAGTTATCTACATTATCAATGCTGTAGTCTTCTAAGGCTATTTTTTCCGATTAAAGCATTCTTTCTTGGCTAGATCATGAACTTGGTAACATTATTGATCTCAAGCCGACATTCTTGGCTTCAGACTACAAACTTAAAATTATTTCCTTGAAATCTGGTGTGGTTAGGGTCATAATATAGACGTCATCGACATACGCTAGGAGCTGTGTGGACTTGTATAGAATTATGTCCATTATATTAACCCTTTTTTCCTGTTTTTCTTCACTATCGTATGCTTGCTATCACGTCGAATGCTACTCCAAACTTATGGCTTTCTGCCATTTTAGCACTTGTGAGAATGGTTTGCGTTCGCATGTCCTTAATTTCGTCACCAAGACATCTAGTTTCTAGCATTGTAAGGATTTTGATTCAGTTTTATTTTTTAGTTTTATCCATCAGTTCTTGCAGTGGGCCTGACCTGTGTGGCGAGCAAACGCTTCATGTCCTAAAAGATCGTCCTTATTTTGTTGCGACGGCCGTTACCATTTTTCCGACCCGATCAGAGGCTGCAGTTGCGGTTCCGTGACAATAGTTTTTTATGGAGGTACATAGTCAGCGCCAGTCCAACCATTAAATGACCAAATCACTGTTCTACTTTGTCTCCTCCATTTTCACTGGAGTTTAACATACAAGATGATTTGTCCAATCTCAAAAAATTGACGGTAGACACTAGAAGGCAAGGACAGACATTGATAGGTAAAATATAAACTATTAGATATGTATCCCGAAGAATGGAGAAGAATGACACAATCCGCCAGAGAGTAGAACAAATAAAATATTTAGGACTGCCAGTAGACGAGAAACTAACATGGACTCCTCACATAAATGATCTAAGGAAAAAACTGGATGTTTTCTTTGGTCTTCTACGTCGCTTCTTCTTCTTTCCAAAGAAAAAAATCCAAATTATGTGAATTATGAAAAAAATACAAATTTCCTACGGCATCTGGAATTGGAGCCAAACCTCTAAAGGTAACCTCATGATCATCTCCAGAATAGTAACCAAGACGCATAAAACCATTTACAATTCCCTATGCTAACTTCAACAAGCGAAGTTTACAAAACAGCCCAAGAGTTAAACTTGCAAGGCATGATTTCCTTGGAAAGAGCTAAATTCATGCATAAAAATTTACATCGTAATGAATACAGCAATGTGAAATTAGATAAAACTGAGGGGAAAAATATTTAAAAGAATGAGAAACATTTATAATATAGCTATCGTATTTGCCAGAACTGATCGACTGAAAGAAAACCCCTTCAACAAACAAGCTAACTTTTTCAATAGACTACCAGACAAAATTAAAAACATAGCGAACCCAACTTCCTTTAAAACGACACTAAAAAAATATCTCTTGCATGACCAACATTCGAAGTAAGCTATCAGCTTCACTAAAATCAAAGCGAAACATGTAATCAAAATGAAATAATTAATAAACATATATTCTGAATTATTGATCTAACTTAAAGGATACTAATCTCCACAAGTTTGGTACTATCCCTTATACAGATTCTTATCGTCTGGGAAGTACTATGAATTAAAATGTAAATATGGAGAATTACTGAAATTTTGATAGAGGGAATGATTAAAGGAGACGGAGGTGGTTTTAGTCGATAGAAATCCGACATGCCGAGAGGCAGGAACTGATCGGAATCTTTTGAAGATTTCCACCTCACAACGTTGAAAAAAAAATTGAAAATCCGCCTCAGTTATTCAAGTCAACACATGACCGAGGATACTCATACAATTTTCCGACACTCTAACTAAAAGCAAGGCATTCCAACGAATGTGAATTGGTTTCTATGCTTTTCTATGATATTCCACCCCTAACAACCCCATCATATCGTTCACAAACAATTAATAATCATAGCTGCCTAATACAACAACTGTCCGGCATAATCATATTCTGAAGTTGTAACGCCTGGAACAGTTTCACGCATAGTAAGGCTCCTGCTCGCTTATCTTGATTTAAACGTTCGCAACTGAAAATGTCCGCCTTCATCGCCAATCCAGGTAAATTCATCACCACTCGATCTAATCTACATCCAGAAAATATGTTCAAAATTTCCCAAAAGATTTGCAGCTCGACGATATTCAACGAGTGATTGTGGAATATACTATACGACTTGCAATTGAAAAGCTAACGCTTTTAAATGCAGGCAAACAAAAATATTCCACCGAAACATTAACGCAAAATCGGAACCAGGAACAATCCTTTGCCACAACGTTCGATGTGAGCAACAATATGTAAGCTATCGACAATTTGAAAATAATACATTGCTCTATCGGAAAACATCCAGTAGGCATTTTAATTTAATTTAATATAATTTTTTCGTAAATTTCCAGCAATAGAGTCAAATCGAATTTACTAGAAATTTGTCAACAGATCGTGTACGATGGTTCATTTGGAAAATTGCAAGGTTTCATTGTGAATAACGAAAGCCAGGAATCAATTGGCCGTGAATTTTTACGAAACTACGCAGCAAATAAATCAACTGTGAAATATTATGACCAGCAATTGCCAATTGATCAGGCAGCTTTGAAATCGGCTGAAATGGAAATGAAGGTGCAGGATTATTTGTGGGGCGAAATCAATTTGGTAATTGTCGAATTGATTTGAAAAACGATATTTCGGTTGATGTTCACAATCGTTCGGCTCACAATTACAATTACAGAATACAATCAGTCAAAATCAAATGAAATATCGTTACAATAAAGCTTGGGAGACAGCAAGACTGGATCAGTTGAGGTATGCAATTGAAAATGAAGAGCATCAAAACAATGAAGAATACGATCACTACAAAATGCTTCTAGGCCGTGAAGAAGAAGCGGCTAAAAATTTAATTGGTAAATATATATATTTTTTGTTTGCACATTTATTAAATCCATTTTACCCCTTTGAGCAACGTTATTTTTTTAGTCGTTGAAAGGTGGAAATCTTCAAAGCATACCGATTTGCTCGTATTTCTCAGCATGTCGGATTTTTACCGACAAAAACCACATTCAAACCTCTCTCCCATCACTCATTGCTTGCACTGTCCGTGTGCAATGTATTCCCTGGATCCTTGTCTATTTAGTTCTTCCCGGACGTCGAACATCGATATAAACTATAGTACCAGTATCTCAACAATTTTTATTCAGTAGAGCTCAATATTTTCAATTTTGTTTCATCTTTGTAAAATAAACCTTAGCGTTTTTAATTATTCAAGTGAGTTTCCAGTAAATGTTTGCGTAGCATGATTCTAAAGGATAATATGTTACACGCTTCTCTTATTGTGCAAGGTAGCTCATTGTAATAATTTGCTGCGGCGTTAATCGGACGCTCTGTCCTGACAAAATTAATTGACATATCATTCGCTCTTCTCATTTTATAGCCCTTCCCTAACTTCGTTGTTTTCATTTCTTCATGGTGTAAATTTTTATACATGAATTTTCCTTTTTCCATGTAAATCAGTCCGTCTACGTTAAGTTCTTGTGCTGTTTTATATACTTCAGATGTAGCGGTCATTCTTTGCAAGTTGTATATGGTCTTGTATGCTTTGGTCAGAAGCCGTGACATGCTCATGAGGTTATTTTTCGTAGTCTGGCTCCAAATTATGGTCCCGTATGTAATTCTTGAAAGTGGGTGTGCATTTTATTTTTAACTGAGAAATAGCTGAAACGATGGAGCAGACCAACGATAACCGCTATTTTTTCCCTCAATTCATTTATATGCGGTGTCCACGTTAGTTTTTCGTCGATTGTAAGTCCTAGGTACTTCATTTGTTCAACTCTCTGACGGGTTTTTTATTTTTATCAGTGGTTCTTCCTTTCTTTTATCCAATATTTAACTGTGTTTAAATTCGCTTATTGTTTAAATTTTCAATTTGGACATAGGATAGTCATGAACTAAAAAAAAACGAATTACTGTAGATCCACAAACTAAGAGCGTACATATAGTAAGTGGAAATCCAATATTTGTATACTTTATTTTGAGTTTTCCGCTTAAATTCATAACTTTGATAACTTGAAATGTATATTTTATAGTCGCTTCTACTGCATACAATGTTTGCACAGTCGATAATTAATTAGGAAAGCCAGCAATTGTATCGTAAAACAAAGAATACTCCAGATACAATAATAATTGCGGTTTGATCCATTGTTACGTCTATAATTCGCGCAACGTTCTCCACTCTACACCGTAGCCGATCCCAGCCACGGTTCGGGCAATCCCACCCGGCTTCACCCGCGAAGAGGCGTGTGGGTAAAGATATTTCAAGAAAGGGCGCCACCCGTTTCTGCGCCGGGACTGCCCTGTCCGTGAACCCTGAAACGGGAATAGGGTCCGCGACGACCCGAAACCACCAACAAGGATAACCTGAAACAAAAGGAACACTAACGCCGGAAACGCAATTTCGCGTCGCCACTTCACACAAGAATACAATTTATAATTTAATTCAAGGCACGATTTATTTAACAAAAAAAACCTAACTAAACCCTAACTTCTAACTAGCTACACTTAAATCTACTTACAATTTTTTTTTTTGTTTCCTTAATCCTATGTTGCTCGGCTGCTTCTCGCTCCTCGCTCACTCGTCGCTAGTCGTCCTCGTATTCTCCTTAACTTCCGTTACTCACGCGCACTCGGCTTTCCGCTTCGCACCGTCCACCACTTTGTCACAAAACCCAAAAAGAAAAAAACCCAGACTCGACCGCCAAAACGTCTTCCGAGCTTCACCACGACAAAAGCCAAGACCTCCGAACAAAGACCACGCAGCTTGCACACTTCCGCCCAAGACCGACGTCCAAACGAAAAAAATTCAAAGAATCACGCAGCTTCTACACCAGCGGTCGACGTTCAAAAGCCCCCGTCAGCTTCTCCCGCAATGCTATTGAAGCCAAAGCCCAGTCCCGTTTTCCGTGTCGTAGGTCGATGACCACTCAGCTGGGCAGTTGACCCCATCGCAGCTTTGAAAAGCTTGGGGAACTGGTTTCGTCAGAGGTTGTGTTTCGACGCGGGGCAAAGCTGTGAAAGCTGTGGGATGCGATTGAAGCGCGGTGAAATACTCATGGCGGTCGTTAACCATGGTGAATTGCCAGTGCCAATGGTTGTGGGTATCACTGGCGCATAGGGGACTCCATTGGGGCGCATCGTAGACCGGGCGGGGCCTGGACTTGGATCCACTGAGCGATTGGGTGATCGTGTTTGTTGCCGTCATTGCTGGCAATTTATCCGAAGTGTCTGAGACGTTGACTGTGGTGCATTTGGCTGTTGATCACTCACCATAAGGACTACTACTACTACAATCTAATATCCTTACTATACGTGCATCTTCCCTATATTTATACAATTCAACTTCTACCTAAATTGACTTACTCCCTACAATATAATTAATTAATAACAATTTAATTCATAAGTAACAATGTAATTCATTAATAATCATATAACTCAATACTAACACTATAATTCATTAATACCAAAATATTTCATTAATTGGCTTCATTGCGTGAAGTGGCGAACGTGACATTAACAATTTATTCAAGACAGCGTTTACCCGCACGGTGGTTTGGGGTCTTCAAGGACAGGGCAGACCCCCATTCTGCCCTTATGGGTTGTGGGTCGACCACGTTGCGTGGCGAACGTAACACCATCAATATTGTATTCGTCGATTGGTTACTCCATTTATTCTAAATCCAAATTATTTACTCTTCATTTCATATTAATTTACATCAAACAATTTACATGAAAATACTAATCTGAATTGAATTTTCTCTCGAAGATTGCTATCAGACGAAAATCAGTTTCCTGGAAGGCTACATGGAATACTGGACAGGTGAATACGAACGTCAAATGGAGAATATTGTGACTGATATACATTTGACCCAGGATTGGATCAATGAATTGGAAAAGAAGATATCGGGCCAAGAAAAAATGTACATCGGCCATCAACAAACTATTAAAGCATTTTTCACGAAAAGACGAAGAGTACACTGCGCTCGCATAATACAAAATTGGTGGCGAGAACAATTGGCGACGAGACGCAAAGCTCCACGACCGAAGAGTCCTGGTCGAGGAAAAAGCCACCAAAAAAATGTAAAAGATTCAAAAAATATCGACAATCCAATTGGAGGAAATGATACTTTGCCATCTGATAAACAAACCGTTAAGAGAAAAAATGATCCAAGGCGGAAACGAAGAGACTGAAACAGTCCGATCTCAATGTTTACTGTAACCTTTATAAACACTTAAAACTACTTTTGACAAAATATTTCTTATGCTTCAACGAACCGATCCGTCATTCCAAATATCGTCTATACTATCTAGCACTAATTGTTGGTCGGACATTTTGTGGATCATAAAGTAGCCTTGTACTTGAGCTGGACTTAAAGGCTTCTTCCGCGTTACCACTTGTTCGGCGAAAATCGATGCATTTTGTACAGCTTGCGATCCGGTATAAAATCGTTTGTACATTTCTTCCAGTTGGAAACTACTACAATAGCCAATGTATTCTTTCATGTCGACACGTCCCGGCCGAATTAGAGCCGGGTCCAACCTGGAAATTAAATTCAGTTCAATTCAAATGTAAATAAAATTGAGAAGTGCCATTTGTGTGACCTAAGACAATAATTTTTGTATAAAAATGTTATGTTTCAGTGTAGCTATTAGTTCTGCCATTAAGTCACCTTTCAAGGTAGTTAGTCGTCATGAAAACAATTCTGGCTTCGGTTGATGCTACACCGTCCAAACAGTTTAATAGTCCGCTGAATGTGACACGATTCAGTCCTTCAAACGCAGCCTTTTGTTGCAGAGTATCCTCACGGGAAATGAAAGCAGCGTCGATGTCTTCTAAAAGGATTATCGTTTGTTCAGGAGCAACGCTGTTGAGAGAAAATGAAAACCATTAGATTTATTCGGATATGTTGTACTCTTGATGAAAATTACTTCATCAGGTGATTCAATCGATCGTCGGTCAATCCACGTTCCGACAAATTCAGCAGACAAATACCATATTCCAGTTCACCGGCTAGAGCAGTTATGTAACTACTCTTTCCGCATCCTGGCGGCCCGTACAAAAGGTATCCTCTTCTATAGGGAATGCCACGGTCCGCGTACCACTTGGGGTTGTCGATGAAATCTCGACAATCGTTCAAAATTCGCTGCGATACTCCCCGGTCGAGAATTACCGATTCAATCGGGCGTCGCTTTCTTGGGTGACCAAATGGTCGCCACTCCGCCCCCATGGCAGTGTACATGATCGTCTTCCCTTCCGTTTCTTTCAACGCTAGGTGCCTGGCTAAGTGGAAATGGTGTAAGTTTTGTTTATCAGAAAGAACCGTCGAAGTGATCTTACCTTCTTCTAATATATCAAAGTACATTTCCTTGTTCGTTCCAAATGCTGTCAGAGTCACTGTTTCCCAGGGAACACCCATGTGTAAGTCAAGCGTTTGCTGTTCCCGAGTGCGCTCAACTTTGATCCACATCCCCTTGTACCGCATTATATGTGTTCCAATGCTTGGAATGAAGTCATACTTGGTCTTCACATGGCCAGTATCTTTCTGGATGAATGACGTCTCCACACTTAGATGCTGTGTTTTCCGAGCTCCTTTCTGCGTAATCCACTGCAACAGCCACTGGTACGACTTGTCCCGGCAGGGTACTTCTAACGTGATCATGTAATTCCGGCGGAAGAATATCAGCGCTCCCTGGAGGCTTTTACGTAATATTGCGGCGCTGGCGCCGAGTCCGAACAGACCAAAGCCCGCACCAAAGTATGGATTGTCCGATAAGGACGAGATGTATTCGGTTATCGTCATGATTTCAATATGCTTTCAAAATGCTTGGCGCTGACGAAATACTTGAGTAGGTCTTGATTCACTTGAGAGGTTAAACTTTACAGCTGCATTATTTGGCCGGATAAGATTCAATGTGTGATTCAGAATCGGTTAGGACAAGGAAGCATTCTGCACATCCTCCGCTAGTTTAAAGGAAAATTTAATGGGTGAAGTACCGGATACTGCGAGAACTTCTAGATGGACCAGCTGATTCTGACTTTTGACTGTAACCAAGGCCGGTTGCACCACCTCGGATCTCCGCAGTTCAATAACATTGTTGTCATAACAACCGGCCGGCTGTCAATTGTTGTTTATAAATCAGGTGAACTTGTTTGCATCCTTCAACGTGAGAAGCCCGAAAATATGTTGCGAGTTGCTCTTATGCTGTATCTGCTGTTGAAGTCCGGATGCTTCAGCCAAAGTGAACACTGTACAGCGAAAGAGGAATGTTCGGAATCGCTGTCCAACAAATATACCAAAGGTGAGTGAATGCTCCACGTATGAATGTCATTTTATTTTAATCCTTTCCGATCAGTAGAAATGTGCTCCACCATTCGAGAAATCTAAGCTAGGCACAACAATAAATGAGATCCTTGAACTAAGAAAAACACCATGGTCCAAAATATTTCCCACTATTATATAAAAGGGCTGAAAAAATAAAGTCGCGTTCCGATGGATCATTGAAATTTATTTTATGTTTTAGAGTTTAATGGGAACGAAATGATGGGATAGAAGGATGGCAAAACAAAGTATATGTGACTTGCACACATAGACTACGAAATAAAGCAAAATTCAATGATGGGAGACTATCGATAAAAGATTCCCAATCGCCAGAAATTAATCATCAAAAATTTGAGGAAAAGTTTGATCACCAGTGTTCATTTCAAATTTCTTGAATAATTAACCGCTTCCATTAAATACGATTTATGTACCAATAATAAACGCTCACAAGATTGGTATTTATTTATTTTTAGCGTCTAATAAATACGTTGCTGCCATCAATGACGCCCTAAGCTCATACCAGCCGTGCCTGCAGCAAAATTGCTCATGCTACTTCGATGTCATTCAACGAGATCTGCATCGATTTAAGGACGGTATCACAAAAAAGATGATGGAATCGATTCGCTCGCACGGCACGTTTTATCAAGTAATCGATCACAAGCTGTATCGCGAAAAAGAATGTCTCTTTCCTGCTCGTTGCTCGGGCGTGGAGCATTTCATCAAGCCTGTACTGAAAAAGCTGCCAAACATTGAACTGATAATCAATTGCCGCGATTGGCCACAAATCGGACATAACTACATTAAGCACGGACCTGTTTTCTCGTTTAGTAAAACAGCCGATTATTCAGATGTTATGTATCCCACTTGGGGATTTTGGGAAGGCGGTCCAGCGATTAAACTGTATCCGACTGGTCTTGGCCGCTGGGATAAGCATCGTACAACTGTATGGGAAGCATCCAAAAAATGGCCGTGGGATCAAAAATTGGCAAAAGCATTTTTCCGAGGATCACGCACATCCGATGAACGTGATTCGTTAGTGTTGCTATCACGCGACGAGCCGGATCTAGTTGATGCGCAATACACTAAAAATCAAGCATGGAAAACAACCATCGACACTCTCGGCGAGGAGCCGGCAAAAGAAGTTTCGCTCGAAGATCATTGCCAATACAAGTATCTATTCAACTTTCGAGGTGTTGCGGCGAGCTTTCGATTCAAGCATTTGTTCCTTTGCAAGTCGTTAGTGTTTCATGTGGGCGACGAATGGAAGGAATTCTTCTATGACGCTCTTAAGCCGTGGGTGCACTATGTTCCGTTAAAATCGTACCCATCTAAAGAGGATATTCGAGAAGCGTTGCAATTTTTCACAGAACACGATAATTTAGCACGCGAAATCGCGGAAAGAGGGTACACATTCATCCAAAAACAATTGAAAATGAAAGATATCGAATGCTACTGGGAAAAACTTCTGTTGGAATATTCAAAACTCATAAGATACGACGTTGTGATGGAGAACGACTTGATTCAAGTCTAATTATGAAAATGATGGCAATACATTTGTTTTGTGTAAGCTATAGTATTAAATAAGCCTATGCTCTCTTAAGATGTTTCTTACGTCCTATTTAAAATAAAATGTAACAGTTGTTTTATTGATTTCCTTTCTTGCCACCTTTCTTCCCCTTTTTCTTTCGTCGGTATGGACCTAAGTGTTTTCGTACCATAACTCCACGCCACCAGGCTTGTATTTTGATGGCGGAATAGATGCGATTCTGCTCGATTTCAAATTCGCGACGCTCCTTATCTTTTTGTGCTTTATATTCATCGATGAATTGCTGACGCGTTGCAGAAATGTCTCGACAACGTTCGAACTTTTTGCAGATTTGAAGTATAGCCGTTGATATATGTTTGATTTTTTCATCGAGCGTCTTCAACTCAACGTTGTACTTCTGTTGCCAATATTCTATTTGCGCTTCGTAGTCCTTGATCTGAATATGATTGTAGGCTGTTGCATAAGATAGGATGCTATGAAGCTAAATTATATGAAATAAAAGAATGAATTCATACTTTCGATATCGTGAATTAGTCGTTGCTCGTTGGCGTGTTTATAGCTGCACACTTTTCGATCATTCAACAGTTGTTTCTCATCTTGCTGATGTAGCAGAGCTATTTGATCGAAACGAGTTTTTTCCCACCTTTGCACGAGAGATAGCTCCAAATTGTTTATCTGATTAATATTCTGCAAATAAACTATTTTTAATCAGAACATCTTGAAAACAGGAGCTACCTTCATATCCTCTTTCAGTTCAGCGAACATTTCATCAACCAGTCTCAAACGTACATCAAGTTTTGTCAACTTTTTCCCCAGCCTTTTCTTGCTACCCTCCAAACTTATAAGATTGCATCTGTGTTGAGACACTAACTTCTTCTCTTCTTCATAATTCTTTTCTTCAGCGGACGCCACTTTCTGCACAAAATGCCACGTATTCGAAACTAATAGCTCGTAAAGTGTTTTGCAGAAAACCACTTCCAGAAAATGTCTAAAAAGCAGTAAATTCCCATAATTGTTTCTTATAAACGGCGATTTAAACTTACATATCGTTTTGAAGTTTGATATCATTTAAGGTACTCGCGGCCACCTTGAAAGGATCCAATTCCTGGTAAACTGAATCGTTGACTTTTTCTTCGAAACGCTTGTTTATAGATGCTTTTGTTAAGTTTCCATATTTTGTATGTCGCCCACGATTAGCTATCGCGATTTGATCGAGCGATTCTTGTAGGATGGCGACAATCAACGCTTTTTGTAGAGCATCCATTTTCGAAGAGGCATGTTATGTTAAAGCGACAATATTATAGATATACCTTGAAGCGCTCAAAAGGAATATATGGTGCAACGATAAAAAATTTGCTTATCGTACAGCTATCATTATTGTTTATTCCGTGTAAACTGATTGTTTCCATAGAGAGATTATAGTAACCACGTTTGTGTAGCTATGGTCTTCAGCCCAAGTTTCCATCGGACAATTGTTACAAAGCAAGTTTATTTTTCTTGAAAGTCGTATAAACCGAATCAGTCCTTGACAACAACTACATGATTTTGTGGGATAGGATTCAATAGATGGGTTTTACGCACTCGCTTGACGACTTCTACGTTGTTGAATGATATTATGTGTCCTTCGTTAATCATATGTCTCGCCACCATGGACTTTATGTGACGGACATCATCGTTTCTCCCTTTTTCATATTCTCTTTTATGCTCCTCGAACCTCGTTTTTACAAGTCTTTTTGTTTGCCCAATGTATGTCTTTGGGTATTCCGGGCACCTTATAAATGCCACTCAACTCGTCCATTTTGAAAGTATCGTTTGGTGATCCCTGCACGTAATCTTCGAAACAATTACCAAATACCATTTTTAACCAACCGCAAAAACGAAAAATGCACAATAAATTTGAGTTAAGCAACTGGTGTTACGAACCAAGCAAAATCCTTGCCTGCTATTCTGATCATATTTTAAAAACAAAGACATGCATCTCACTTGAAGCCAAAAAAAGGTTTTAAGGCGTGCTTCAATCGAGCAATGATCATAAATAACGCCTTTTCGCACATGCCCCTTTAGAATTATGAGTACACAATTTTTTCTCTTTCTGACAGTTTAATAGATTTCAACTTTAAGGTTTTCTTGCTGGCATTATATTATTGACGATTCTTTTCATAATAATGATTTGATTCTTTAGCCATAAACGTAAATAAATCGTCACTTCAAGCCATCAGATTTCAAACTTATTTCTTTGTTACTCGACAGAATTACTTGCAAATCTTTACTCCTTTGAGAATATATTAGGCAAAAAGCTTGTGTGCGTTTATTGATTAACTGAATAAATGATAAAAATTTGCATAGTCAATGACGATTTTTTTTATCAAAACGACGGTCAAGGAGAAATATTTTTTTTTTCAAATTTGTGTTTATGCCTCAAAAATTGAAATTTATAACTAGCTTATCATCAATCTAAAATTCAAATGGTCTAACTCATAAAATGAAATTTTACAGGAGAATCCATATATATCGCGTGCAAAAAATATCGCTTTGCTTGAGACCTAGGCAAATTGCCTTGCGCTGCTGAAGTACTAGTGAGATTATTCAATTTCCCAGTACTGACTTTTGACGCGTATGTGTTTGATATTAATCGTGCGATAATGAAATTGCGTAACTTTTCATTTTTCTTTCTTTCATTTTTTCAATATATAACAAGAAAATCTTAATCTCGATTAAAAACGAGTTAGGCCATTTGCATCGTATACCGACGAGGTGATCCTTCTACAAAAATCTTTTACTGTTATTTTATGGTAGTTTTTACTGTCTAATAAACAAATTTTCGAAAGATTTTAAATTTTTACGACACAAACACAGTTTCAACTGTTTCAACCTACAACAAAGTGAAACTGTATTAATACCTAAGAGACAGTTAAGGGTGATATTAGTTGATACTATTTCATTTGATTGAATAATTTTCAGGAAATTTTTTATGAAATCAACCGTAGAGTTGCGTATTCAATGGATCATAATTAAATTATGTACATTTTTTTCAAATTAATCTTCTTCCGTTACTTACATCATTAATTGCAAGACTAGCCCATAGCATCAAATGTCATTTGTTTGCTATTTTCTGGACGCGCCCTCTTAGAGGGGTAATGAAAGCAAACATCTGTCAGAAGACACGGTTTTGGGTGTGACAATTCGAGTTTGTTGTCATCAAAGTTCTGTGGATTTTGTCCGTTTATTTGGCGTCGTGATGGGAGCCAGCACTAAAAACGGCCGCGCGGCCGTGGGAATATTCTGTCTAGCGTTTGTTTTCATCCTGATCGCCTTCGCTTCGCCGTACTGGCTCGTTACCGATGGCGAGTTGGAGAAGCCCAAATTCTTGAACCTCGGTGAGTAATACGGACACAAGCTGACGACAGCCGCAGTTTTTAATGAAAACAAATTACGTCAATACAGCAAACCACAGATCCTTCATTTAGGATCTAGACTAGACTAGTTTAAAAAAAGAAGAAGAAAAAAGAAAACAAATTACAATTCCTCATTCTAGGATTGTGGGAGGTTTGCTTGAACGACTTCCAGGACGTGCATCGATTCTATGATAATCGCTTTACGGGATGCATGTGGGTGTTCGAGGAAGAATACTATATTATTCACGATTATCTGTTGCCTGGATTCTACGTTGCCACACAATTTTTCTTCACGCTATGTTTCACGTTGCTCCTAGTCGCCGTGCTCATGACTTTGGTATTCCTGGGGTGTTCCCGTGATGACGATCGATATGTGACGCTCTTGCTGGCGAACGGTTCGATTCAAATATGGGCAGGTAAAAATTTGTTCACACAAGCATTCAACTTGATCCAAGGAACTGCATATTTCAATGTATCAACACTTTGTTGTCGGCCAATACTACATTCCTTAAAGCGAACATTTCAATTTGATTCTTTCAGCTCTTTGCGGAATGATCTCGGTAATCATATTTGGTGCGCGAGGTGATGGCCGAGACTGGATGCCCGATTGGATACACAACAATATGGGCTGGGCATACGCTCTTGCTGTTGTCGGAGTTGTTTTGCTCATACCGTCCGGCTGCCTCTTTATGGTGGAAGCCAGGCGTGAGCGCTACAAACGTCTGAATGAGATCGGCACGAGGGAAGCAAGTGCTTACAGTGCAGAGGATTCAAGCCGGAAATATCGTGGCGGTTCTTCCGGAGCTGGGGGACTTCATACCGATATTTAATCGTGTGTCACATTTAATTCTTAAGTCCGTAAATAGTTTAACGATGAATTATATCAAAATCTTGGCAGCGTTGTTGTCAGTTCACTACATTCCGTCCAAAAGTATCGAATATTGTGTGAAATAACTTATAACGTCTTGTCAATTGTTTTCTATTGGTTTTAATTTACTTGACGATTAGTGATCGTAATAAAGTGTACGATTTTAAGGGAAAAAACGACGTGTTCTATAATTTAGATTATTTAAATGAAGCTTCCAGTGAAGCATTTTAGAGTTGGCAGGTGCAGCGCATTAGTGACGATTTGGATCAAATTCGGTACACGAAGATTATTAAAACGACAGCATAGAACCTCGATTACGATTTGTCCCTAGAATAATAAAACAAGAACGTACCCAGAGAGCAGTTTGCTAGAATAAAATGAGGATAAGCCAACAAGAAACATTTAATTGCAAACATGTAAAGCGAATTTCTTTACCCACTGTAGCTGTGTAGAATGATGACATGTATGAGGTTATGTGAAATTCGTATGTTTGCTAACCTCTATTTTTGTGTGTAAATATTGCATTTAACTTAGTTCCTTCCCGCAAAGGGTACAATCGGGAGATAAGGGTCAACATAAAATATTCAGTAGGAAACAAATATAATTGATATCATTATACTTGACAGTATCAAAGACAGTCAAATTAAAGCGAATTTCGTTCCTTACTTGCCTTGTTCAAAATGGTAAGTGTTACATATCCTGATCCACTTTATATGAATAGTAGAACTTAATGAATGAAATAGCCATAGCATAGATAATAAGTACCACGGATACTAGAGCATAGCATAAATAACTATGTATTATATAAATGTATTCTTTATGCTATGCAAATACCTCACGGGAAGATTTAATTCATGTCACTGAAGAAATAACCAACCTACCAAGAGCTACAACAATTGTAGCTGTTGACCATTTTCGTCGTTTGAATGAAGCATGAATAAGATTAAAATAGCTGTGAATTTCTATACCACGGATTCGTGTTTTACCGAAAAATCTAAACTTTATCTATCCACCTGATCTCAATCTTATGACGAACCCCAGAATAAATTGAATTTTCCGAGAGGTAACGTTCTAAATAAAACAAAGTCATTTTATGTTGATTTTTCACTTGGTTTATTAAATTGAATATTCATGATACGTAAATCACGCGTCAGTATTCAGAAAAAGAGTCCTGCCATTTTAAAAAGAAGACGAAAACTGATATCTAGATACCATAACTCCCACAAAAATGTTGTGTACGGCCAACTTGACAAAAATTTAGAAACAGGAGAGCATAGCGCATCACACAACATGTATTATTTGCCCATTGAAATTTTTATCACACTGCGCAGTAGAAATTTGTGGTATTTACTGGCAAATGTGGGAATGTATTCACCTACTGCGCAGCGATCCTGCGAAAATCACAAACTGGTCCATGATTGTCTGCGAAGAACTTTCCTGTGGATTTAAAGTTCAGTAAAATGGTCCGGATTTTGGGGACAACCGTGAATTTTGGGCAGACAGGCTGATTTTTATTATAGTTAGCTTAAGTTTAACTTTCTGGGGTCGCAGCTCCAATCCTCTGCACGCCATATTGAAATCATGCCTCTGACAAGAACAATTTGGTCAATTTGTTTTTTTAATCACTGTACATTGACGACAGTTATTGCATCCCAAAGGGGAAAAAGTCGCGTGAAAACGCGTGAGATTTCTGATATATGGGAGTCTCCCACTTTTCCTTCTTTTCAATATGGCGTCCAGAGGATTGGAGCTGTGACCCCAGAAACTTGAACTTGAACTAACTATGGAATTGGCCGCACATTGTTATAAAAATGAGCCTGCCAGCCCAAAATGAACGGTTAAACTCCCATTTGACTGTACCTCATGTTTTCCAGATATCTGATTTCACTTTCTCATGGGCTCACGTGTTTGCGCAAACACATTTCGCTATCGTATGGACCGACCATCAATTTGCCCCACGAAACGAATTAAAAGC
This sequence comes from Oxycera nigricornis, assembly GCA_963942545.1. Classification (NCBI taxonomy): domain Eukaryota; kingdom Metazoa; phylum Arthropoda; class Insecta; order Diptera; family Stratiomyidae; genus Oxycera; species Oxycera nigricornis. The sequence continues at coordinate 30,388,780 of OZ012659.1, forward strand.
AATTTTCCTATTGTTTTCAGATGAACGCGATTACCATTAATGTGAAGAAAGGCGATAAAACACTAGAAGTCATCGAAGTGCCAATTGAAGGAAAGACAATGGATGATCTGTTGACATCTCTAGAAATAGCCAAAACGCGTTCAAATGATTTTCTAACAGCTATGATTGATGAAGAAAAAAATACGCAAACTCGTAAGCATGAAGCCACAGGTAGTTTTTTCTTTCAATTTCAATTTTCTGTAGGAAGTTATCGAAATTTTATTTTTAGAAAGCTCCGACGAAGATCCGAATGAAACATCGGAAAAGGAAACTCATAAAAAATTGAAGACATGATATATTTTCAATGTACATATTTTTTAAGCGTTTGTGTGTTACTTGAATATTATTAAATAAAATTGATTAAGACCTTTCCCTGGCGTTTGTTTTCTTATTAGGTTTGGGTTTCGTCTTGTTTGACGGCCGATTTGTCTTTCCAGCAATCAGAGCAGGATCATCTTTTCCGTGAGGGCTCTAGACTTGAGCTGAAATGTTTGTAGATTCTTATGGCTAAACGTCTCTATTTAACATTAAAATTTTCTAAAAATAAACAAGCTTCAACTATACAAAGGTTCAATTCGAAAATGAAAAAAATCAATACATAGACTTCTCATATAATACCTTTTCGACACGAGTGGTTCTTGGTTTTTTTCGTACTTTCATTGTTGTATACTGCGCACTTCACTGCAGAATATTTTATATGAATTGCACATTTTTCACGTAAAGGCTCATAAAACAATAACATAAATCTTCATTTTGGTGGAAAAGAGCCAATGTCGAAAATCGCTGGCTTCGAGTTTGACCCAATATTAGTGTGGCAGAAGTTGCACGAAACGTGGAAAAATGGTCAATATTCTATCTTTAATACTAAATAACACCCAAAGAAAATTATGTCCAAAGAGTGCAGTAAAAGGGCCATTTTTCTATCAAGGTGCAAAAATATAGACATTTTGAATCAATAAAAAGGATTCAAATATTTGCCAAATATCACAATATTTCAAATTATGTCAATTCGTTTCGACACATCATTTCAGTTTCTTGAAAATAATTTCTTGCAAAATATCTTTAGCAATTTTTACACATCTTTGTGAATGGCGAACTTTCAACATGGATAGCTGATTTACCCTGGAATTTGATACTACAGAAAAGAGAATGCAAATAATTCTTTTAACAGATATTTATTACAGGCCATCACAGTCCAATAAAAATACGAAAATAGGTGGAAGTAAAAGAAGTTTAATTAAATGAATGAAATTACTTCTTCAAGCAGTAATTGGTACGTTTTCATAATTTTGTGGCACGTTTAGAAAATCTGAAAACATCTATCTCAATCTGTAGGAAAGATTTTTTTTAGTGCAAACAATTCACTATCTACATTTCTTAAGGAGGTTATAGGCGTTTTGCACCCAAAAAACTGACCAATTTTTAAAAATTTATTACAAAGCGCCTGCAGTAGATATTAATGTAATCCTTTTTGGGTTTATTACATACACTGTCAAAACGCACCAAAAAATTTATTACATTGAATTATTATTATTATTCTGCACAAAATGGCGGCGTTCTCCTAGCCATACAAAAAATGCATATTAAACGGTGACAGTGATCCTGAAAGCGAGAAACGTTCAGAAACAAGTTTTTGTGAAAGATTTTATTTAGTCAGCCATTGGCTATCATTTGAACCAAAATTACACAGTTATGTACAATAATGACAAAATGGCGGACAGTTAGAAATAACTTTTCGATTTTCTTCTTCATTTTTTTTTTTCATTTTTCTACTTATTTATAAAGGGCGCCAAAGTGGAAAAACATCATTTCGAGAAAAACGCGTTTCAAGTTTTGATTACGGAAAATATTGTTTACCAAGCGAAAAAGGTGTGCACGCTCAAACAGCTGTAACTTCTTCATTTTTGGGAATATCTTAATAATATTTTGAGACGTGATTTCTGAAAGTATAATAAATTGAAAAATGAAAAATTGATTTTTGAAACTGATAACCGGTACTACCTCGTTAAGTAACAGCCGAGAACTTGGACTTCAATATTTCAATTATGTGCGGCGTTCCCCAGTAAGTCGAGCACACCTGGCGCGTGTCCCTGCCTACCTTCTCTTCGGCGCTATGGGCGGTTCTCTAATTGTGTATGCCTACCATATTCTTATAAATCTGAAATTCTAAGGGAATAGGACCTGGAAACGCTGACTAACGAGCAAGTTATAACAAAAACTAATAATCAATGATTTTTATCTACCGCAAACTTTGAACGCGTTTTTCTCAAAGTAGTACTTTTTCAACTTCTGTACAAAATATCTCAAAAAATTATGGAACCGATCCGGCTCAAATGTATACCACATCTACAGAAGAGTCATATGTACTAGTTGAACCTACATGTTTTTATAATTTCTGAGAAATTATTTGTTTATTTATGTTTAAAACGCGAATTTTTTGAACAATAATCGATTATTTGGTTTAATCTAAAATTAATATAAAAATTACATTTTTTTTATAAATTTTATTGGTTAAACTATGAACTATACATCTCATAAGCATATATTTCTGAATATTGGTGGTCCCCCGGAAAAGGCATTAAGTTGTACGAGACATTTTTTGAGGTGATTTTTTCATTCGCTTGCATCGCCACCATTTTGCGTTGAAAAATTATTTAAAACAAGCCGCGAAGTGCGACCCTTGAGGTCCACACGGTCAACTTCCCAGTAATATCTAGATAAACATTAAAAATATTAAACACAATAATAATTTTGAAAATAGTACTACTTTAAATAATAATAATGAGAGGTATTCATAGTAGTAACAGGAATGAGTAAATATTAATCATATCATCTACGGGAGCATCCATTGATTACGCAAGGCTTTTAGTGGATGAGTGATGATGATTGATTACCACAAATGCAAATTTGATTGAAATTTTGATGGTTTTTAAAATTTAAGCCGCTTATTTTTATGAAAAGACTGCAAAAACTATTAAAAATCTGCTCACATTATCCAAACATTTTAAAACTTTGATTGACTTTACAACAAAGTCTTTAGAATAAAAGGTATATGGTAATATCATTCGGAAGAACCCTTTTCATATGGTAACTTTGAATGATTTTTTATTTTTAATTGAATTTTTTTCAGCGTCATGAAAAAAGTTTTGCTGGTTTCTCTTCAAAAACTGATAGGAATGTATAAATTTATAAACATTTATTACTGTGTTGTGCAAATCAGGTTGAAAAATATTTTTTATGAAAAAAACCCTAAGTTTTTGCATTTTCTTCTATTAAATTAAAACAACCGCTGAAACGGATTTTTATAATGTTAAAATAATCAAAAACATGTTAAAACACGTCGATTGATTCCCTAATAATGCAAATTTTAAATCTGGTTCGTGAGATATAGTGAATGGAAGAACTGACCTTGAATATCATGATGACTGTTAATGATTTTTTATTTTTTATTTAATGTTTCTTGCTTTTATGAGAAAAAGTTTTGATGACGTTTTTTCAAACATTGTTTGAAGTATATAAATTTTATAAAAATTGAATACTGTCTGCCGTAAATCAGGTTAAAAATTTATTGTTTATTAAAAAAAACCTAATTTTTTGCACTTTTTTTTTCTTAAATTAAAAAACGGCTGCAACGATTTTTTTTTAAATTCAAGAAATTCACGAAAATTTCAATACGCGTTGGTTGACATCTTGACAATGTAATTTGTATGTTTGGTTCGCGAGATATAACGCATGACAGAAATAACCTTGAAGATCATGATGCCTGTTAAGGATTTTTTATTTTTTATTTAATTTTTTACATGATAATGAGAAAAAGTTTTAATGTTGTTTTCACAAACACTGATTCAAGTAAATAAATTTTATAAAAATTGAATACTGTCTCCCGTAAATCAGGTTAAAAATTTATTGTTTATTAAAAAAAACCTAATTTTTTGGAATTTTTTTTTTAAAAAATTAAAAAACGGCTGCAGGAAATTTTTTAAAAACTTGATAGAATCACATAAATGTTAATACGCGTCGATTGACACCTTGATTGAGGAAATCGTATGTTTCGTTCGCGAGATATAATGCATGACAGAAATGACCTTCAAAGGAGCAAAACAACAAACCCCCCCGACCGAAGTATCCCAAAAACTAATCAGCTCTTGAAATTGCAAAGGCGCTTCGATTGACACCTCAGCAAAGTTGATACGACTTTGTTTACGTGAGTTATGCTCGTAGAAAAAAGTGTCCACGAACGTACGTACGTACGTACGTACGTACGTACACACACACACACACACACATACATCTCCCTTTCTAAAAACACTTTATATATACTCTATAGACCTCAAAACGTAAAGAAATGTTGAAAATTTCAATTTCGATTTTCGAGGCGATTACAAGAACTTCCCATATACTGGGAAGTTAAAAATATTTTTAAGTACTTTGAGACATGTACTTTAAGGATTTCATATTTAAAATTTTCTGAATAAACAATATATATTTTTTATATTAATCTGAAATTAGCATTTTTTTAAATTTTTACATATATTTCCCCCCTTAAGGCTGCCCCACCATCCGACTCATCTCTTATATATCTTATCATTTTAACCAATTGCATTCTATTAGAGTCCCATTTGATACTTTAATTTCTAGCCTGTGCTAATACTAACATGCAGGCGAAATTGATTACGATCTTTTCATTTGAAACATTGACGTGTAATTATAGTTTAATTTTCAATAAGGACCCTTCCCAACAATCGTTTTGCTTGAAATTTCCAAAAATAACAGCAACAATTTATTAATCAATTACTCAAGTCAGCCAAACAACAACCAGTCATGAAACACATAGCGAGTGTTCGGGCTGCTCACTTTATGAATTACGATTTAATCCTTTAGCCCTGAACATTAGCCTAGTTTTCACTTTCGTTGGATTCGTGTCTTCTCAATGCATTCTTCTTGTTGCGTCCTTCTGATGGGACGAAAATAGTACACTGTCATTGCTCCCCTTTTAATTTCCTGAGACTGGAATGCTGAAGTGGAGTGTTACTACACTTTATAATCAATAAGAATAGAAAGGATGTGTGCTATGCATGTAGTATTTGCATGATAGGAAATGGTCCTCGTGCCAAGCTAGGCAGGCAAAAAGCGTTACGAAAAAGAGGCACATGGGCTCCATATGGACGAGTCTAGTTACAGGTCTGAGCGTTTAAATCCTTTCAATTGCCATTTAGCATGCAAGTGATCAGACTATTTGCCTGGCGACAGCGGTTTTGTCTGGTCGTAGCTGAAACTGCTGCATGGATAGAATTGGCACCCGGAAAGTATTTTGCACCCTCAACAGTTGCACTTGCCTCTTCTTTTCGGTACGTGGCTTGCTTCTAGCTCCAATCGGCCGGCGATATCTTGCCTTTCAATGCCCACAGTCGGAAATCTAGTTTCCCTTCCCGTAGAAGTTTGCAATTTGAATTGAAATCGTGGAGAGGAGTTTCTTATTGCGACATAATTAAGAAGGCTTTGCCTACTGACCTGTTTTCTCAAATGGATAGAAAATTGAGTCCCGTCAATAGTGTAAATGAAATTTTTCGTGGTTTAAGCTCATTTTTATGACAAATTAATATTTGTGACTGCCACCGCACGAGGAGAGTACAGTTTCGCCAAGCGAATTCAAGTGTTTGAGGGCATTTCTGATCACTTCCTATGCCATCCTGTCCGCATTGGAATTTTCACGGGAAGCTGTCGCACTGCTTCCGTTTTTCGCTGCACTCGCGCCGCCATACGTCGTTTATATATCAAGATCTTGGACACGCAAATATCATCCACCCTTAAAAATGAAAATAAAATCAAGGAAATTCGCTACGCCACGTGAAAACGTTCGCCTGTTAATTCAGCCCAGACGACGAAACATCGACACGAATGAAGCTGGTGACGACAAAATCAGTTCCGGGGATTCCCCAAGCACGCAATCCTCGCCATCCGTTGCAAGTGTTCCGTCGAATAGTTCGGTCGTTGAAATGCCTTGCGTGATCCGGAAGGATACGAAGGATCGTAACGATTTGAGTGATGGTTTCCGCGCATTGTTGAAGGTGAACGACACATGCTATGCGGTGGACATCAGTGATGAGAAGCAAGCGTCCGTCCTTGCCGAGTATCCGGATATCGAAAGTGATTACAAGTAATCGTTTTTAATGACAAAACGCTTTCTATCGGCTAACATTTGAATCCGCTTTGGCGTTTTTAGGAACGATCAGAACATAAGTAACTCAAAAAAGACTAGCTCTGTAAGAAAAAGGAAACGGTATGGATTAATCATCTTCCTTCAGATGTTATGTGTTGCATTTGTTGTGTTACTGCTTATTTATTTTTCAACGTTGGGTACTGCTTCTCGGTATATCGCCCGTTTACCGAATAAAATTACTTCCGTCTCATCCATATCAACCTCTACAGGAATTTTCCTTTTTTGGATATGAGGTACAAGGGAATCCGTGGTGTTTGAAAGCCTTAAGGTTTCATTTTTAATTAAATACATATCTTTATAATGCCTATGCGATTTGTTCAAATTAAATAAATAATTTTATCTTCCGAATCGAGACTTGCAGATAAGTTAATAATAAGCACTTTAGCGCTCAATAAGTTTTCGAGCTGTGTAAAATTAACGCAACAGTTAAAAAACATCCCATTATATTTTATAGTCAAAATTATAACGGGAATATAACGTGTATATTTATGATTTTTTAAGCCTTTTGGCAGTATGGAATTTTTAATTTTTAAATTTTTTCAGTAATATTCAACGATTAATTTTAATTGTCTACTGTTTCACTTAGTATATTCTTCTACTCAATTGTTAACTTCCCAGTATATGGGAAGTTCTTGTAATCGCCTCGAAAATCGAAATTGAAATTTTCAACATTTCTTTACGTTTTAAGGTCTATAGAGTATATATAAAGTGTTTTTAGAAAGAAGTATGTATGTGTGTGTGTGTACGTACGTACGTGCGTTCGTGGACAGTTTTTTCTACGAGCATAACTCACGTAAATAACGTCGTATCGACTTTGTTGAGGTGTCAATCGAAGCGTCTTTGCAATCTTAAGAGCTGATTAGTTTTTGGAACACTTCTGTCGGGGGGTATGTTGTTTTGACCCTTTGAAGGTCATTTCTGTCATGCGTTATATCTCCGGAACCAATCATACGATTTGCATAATTAAGGTGTCAATCGACGCGTATTAACATTTTTGTGAATCAATCAAATTTTTAAAAAAATCGTTGGGACCATTTTTTAATTTATTAAAAAAAGTGCTAAAAATTAGGTTTTTTCCCATAAACAATAATATTTTAACCTGATTTGCAGCACCCAGTAACTAATGTATACAAAATTTATGTAGTACAAATAATGTTTGTCAGAAAACCAGCAAAACTTTTTTTCATGATTACGTAAAAAATGAAATTAAAAATAAAAAATCATTAAAAGTCGTCATGATTTTCAAGGTCCTTTTTATCATTCACTGTATCTCACTAACCATATATGATATTTGCATCATTGAGGTGTCATTTGACGTGTGTTGGTTTTTTTGTTATGTTTTTAACTTTATAAAAAAATCCTTTCTACTGCTTTTTCTATTTAACTTTTATTAAATGAAAAAAAAACGGCAGATGGGAAAAATTAGAGTTTTTTTCATAAAAAATAAATTTTTAACCTGATTTGCACAGCTTAGTAATAAATGTTTATATAATTTATACATTCCTAATAGTTTTCGAAGAGAAACTGGTCAAATTTTTTTGCATGATCCAAAAAAAACCTAAAAAACGGCTCGTGAAAAATCACAAATTCAATGATTATGCCGAAGTCATGGCAATTTTGAACAAAATTATTGAAAATGGACACCTCGCGAGAAAACCTCTTCAATGGGCGTAATAACAAGAATGCATTCATTGTTGCTAGCGCTCTTCTGTCCTTCAAGCATCGATATGAAAATAACAAATAACGTAAAAAAGGCTTTATAGCCCGCCCCCTCCGATTTATCCGCGTGAATAGTCAATCAAACCAATCCACCCCCCACCCAACAAAAGCCTTACGTAATCAATGAACGCTACAGTAGATGATATGATTGACATTAGCTCGTTTCAATTACGGTTATGAGTACCTCTCATTATTATTATTTAAAGTAGTACTATTTTCATAAATATTTTTGTGTTTAATATTTTTAATATTCATGTAGATATTACTGGGAAGTTGACCATGTGGACCTCAAGGGTCGCACCTCGCGGCTTGTTTAATTTTATTTTAGACTATTAAAAATATGTATAATGAAAGGGGTGGATCCTTGTTCTCTCCTGTATCTAGAGCCATCTAGACCAGGGCGGATCTGTAAAAAAACGACTACATTTGGCCGTTGAGGAAGGAGGACACACTGATTTTTTCAGAACAAGTTGTGAAATAACTCGTATAATAATAATTGACTTATCCTTTCTCCCAATAAAATCGGGAACATAAAAAAATCGAAATGTTTAAAAAAAATCAAAAAACTCTATTTTCCCACTTTTCTCACTCCAAACTTTAAAAAGGTTCATTTTAGAGGAAAGTTGTGTGGAAGTAAAAGTTGCACAATAAAATTTTCTACAAGATTGGTTAAAAGTTTTAAAACATTTAACCCTTGCCGCAAAATAGCAATAATATATAATATAATATTTTTTTAAAAAGAAGGAAAAGCCTTTTTTGTTTAATTTTTTTACCACTTAGAATGCATTTAGGACTTTCATAAGTCACGTAAACAAATTTATATTGTAATTAAACAGCACACCAATTTTCATCAAAATCGATTCAATAGATTGCGCATATAGATTCTGCAATCTAAATTGATTTAAAAAAATTCAAAGTTTTTGAATGCTTGCAAGTCAGAAACTTAAGCTTATAGAAGATTTAAAAAAATTTCACTTATAAAACAACACTTCGCCTATTACACATATTTTACAAAATTAAAATCGGATCATTAAAACAGCCTCAGGATTTTTTGCTAAACTTGGTAATAAACTTTGAAATAGTGCTAGGCGTCTGCGAATTCAGTCGGAGGAGCCATATTTCCATCCACTGGTTCTGGTCTAATCCATTTTTTTGCTTAAATGCATTTAGGCACCTAATAAATGTTTGAAACTTGCCACACACACATTTTACAATCAAAATACACCTTGATTATTTCAGAAATGGACCAAGTATTTGTATCACGGGGATGCGTTACTCCATCATCACCAGAATAGCAAAATCGCTGGGCTGGAAAGTAGTTCGTGATACGGATCTATGGAATATATATTGGACGGATTCCATACAAGGTGTTGATATGTACAAGGACATGAAACGTTTTCAAAAAGTCAACCATTTTCCGGGCATGGTGGAGATTTGCCGAAAGGATTTGCTAGCTCGAAATTTAATTCGAATGCAACGCTTATTTCCAACGGATTATAGCTTTTTCCCGAAAACATGGTGTTTTCCAGCTGAGTAGGTTTATTGTCTCGATGACCAATTGAAATATTTAGCTTTATTGGAAATTTAGCCTAGGCGATGCGATCAGTTACAGCAGGCAATACAAAAATAAGACATTTATTATTAAACCAGATACAGGAGCTCAAGGCCGCGGTATTTGGATAACGAAAAATCTGAAAGAAATTAAGCCAAATGAAAGGATGATTTGCCAAGTATATGTTCATAAGGTAATTGTTTAAAGGTTCGAATTTTATTATTTTAGTTTAAAATGTACAAAGACAGTTCGAAAAGCTTTTCCTGATTACGATTCAAGATACTAGTACACTTTAGAATGCAAAAAAGACTATTTTTCAAGAATTTGTTACTCAGATACCTTATTAGATATTAACATGAATCTTTTTGATAATATTATTTCATTTTTGAGAAATACAAAAATATTTTATCTCTTGTTTTAAATTTATTTTTCTATTTTATAGAGGGCGCTGAAGTTAAGTACTGTAGATCTTTCGTTTCACGTCTACAATAAAACACGATATTTCTATATACATGACAACCAAATATATTTAAAGATACATAATCCATTCGAATTACAACGTGTTAATTCTGCGAGCGTCACGTCGGTTATGATTTAACATTGGTCTAAAGTTATATTAAATGGAAGAGGGCGATACAATCTATTCTGTGCTACCACAGTTCTGAAAAAATCGTTGCTCCACGGCGGACAGATAATCTATGGAATGGTTTGTCTTAAATAAAAAATTTCAACTGGATTTTAACAAGTATGGTCTTTCACATCGTAGTCCTACACCGTTTTCAAAAAAAGTTAAAAGTCAGTTTAAAAAAATGGGGTAGTTTTTTAGGCCGTTTTTTCAATTTTTTTGTTTCTATTGTGATAGATTACGATGTCGGACACTCTAGCAAATAAAACACACCCAGGTTTTTTAGAATCAGTTTAGTAGATCCGGAGATCTGTCCGCCGTTTTTAAAAAAAACTTTATTTCGAGAAAAACGTGTTTAAAGTTTTTTTCCCTTTTGTTTATAAATATTTTTTTGAAAAAACCATTAATCTTCTATCACAGGACCAGTTTAGAGTTATAAGGAGTCAAAAATGTAACAAAAAAATCGATTTTTTGAAATTTATGAAGTGTACTAATACCTTCAACGCTTTTCAATAGATCCGACATATTGCTATACAACAATAAAGTCTCTGCATTGATCCTTACACTATATTCACAAATTAAGTATATTTAAGGATATTTATTTAAAAACATACATTTTCTACATTAAAGGCAAGCTGAGTAGGTTAATAAAATCTATGTTTTTGTATTACACGTAAACCAACCATATAGAAGGTGTTAACTAACCAATGCATAATCTTAAATCTACGCAAATTTAGTTATGTGTCCAGCTAGCTTTGAATAAATTACATATTATCTTCGGAAACTACTTTGTACAGCTTTTGTAAGCAACTGTGGAACCATATTTTTAGACAGCAATTGATGAGCATGTGTATCTGACAGACAAAATCAATTCAATGCAATGTAAACGTTTTGAAGCATTCTGAAATGACCAAATCATAAACACGTATTTTCGGGGCAATGTAAATAAGGTGTCAGGTATCTCATTGACGTGTTTGGGTGCAATCATTACAGGTTAGCCTAACTGGGTTGAATATCAGGCTATATGATTGGCATGAAAAATATGTGATGATAAATTTTGGGTCCCTGTCGACTTTTTTGTGTATGTGATTCTACATTTACCACCCCATAAAACAACCTTCCCTGCATTGGGTTATATAGCCAGTTCAAGTCTTTTGCTTTGAATTTGTTTAATGGAGTCAATTTTACGAAACTCTTTATGCGTAGCAGAAATTGACTTTATTTTCTGTTTCGTTGACTTTAATATCTAAAATATTGATAAAAATATCATAATTTACAGCCCCTACTGATTGATGGATATAAGTTTGATTTACGCGTTTATACATTGGTGACATCCGTGGATCCTTTAAGGATATTCGTATACAATGAAGGCTTGGCTCGGTAGCTGTTTCTTCTTCAACTTTAACTCCGGCATCTCATTGTCTTCCTTTATAGATTTGCAACTAGTAAGTACAAGGAACCAAGTGGTCACAACACATCGAATGTCTACATGCATCTCACAAACTATTCCGTGAACAAACACAGCCGAACATTTTCAAAAGACGTAGAAGAAGGAAGCAAGCGTAAATTCTCCACTTTGAATAGAATTCTTTCAAGTGAAGGATTCGATATTGCTAAACTTTGGAATGATATCGATGAGATAATTGTTAAAACCATTCTTAGTGCTTGGCCGGTGTTGAAACATCATTACCACGCCTGCTTTCCGTGCCACGATGTTGTTCAGGCTTGCTTCGAAATCCTGGGTTTCGATATTTTGGTCGATGGCAAAATGAAACCCGTCCTGTTGGAGGTCAATCACTCGCCGAGCTTTCACACGGATCAAGCAATCGATAAGGAAGTTAAGGAGGCATTGATACGTGATGCTTTTCATATTCTAAATATCTCGTGTGTGGATAAACGGAAAATTCTCAAAGAGGACAAGTGGAGAGTGCAATCACGTTTATTGCAAAAGATCCGGGACAGTTCAAAGAACGGATCAAATATTCATAGTGAACCTTTGTACATTATTTACCATTATTTTTGAGCTCGCCTTCATGTCTTCTCTCTTGTTTCACAGAAATATCGAGGGACTTCCCCGTAAGGTCCATTTGAGTCCGCACACCCTACAAATAGCATGGGAAGAGAGTCATTTAGGGAATTTTCGGCGTGTCATGCCTGCTATGAACAATCCCAACAAGTATGCAGCGTTCTTAATACTGCAAAATCAAGCCTCGATTTACGCGGACACGGCCGCCAGTAAAAGGCGAGAGGAGGCTGCAAAACAGTTGCGATCCGAGATCATACAGAAAGCCCTGAAGGATCAAAAAATGCATGGAGCTCCGATGAAAAAGCTACCAGTTGATAGCAAAGAGGTGGCGATCGACCAGAAACATAAAAAGGCTGTTTCGAAAAGGCAGACCATGCTGGCCAAAAGTACCATAAACGAGGGTGAAGAACAGAAGCGCGTTATGCTATTGTCGCAACGCGACTTTTTAATTCGAAACTCAGGACTTGTGCAGCAGGTTTGTACCATTAAATTTTTATCAGTAACAAGGTAACAACCTATAGAGGTAGTGTAAGTTCAACATATATACATTGTTCTAATAGATTGTATTTCCTGAAGAAGCGACCGTTAAAGATTAGCCATTCTTGCAGATATTTGAAAGTTTCTACCAGAACGATCTTCTGAGCGAATCAGACCGAAAGAAATTCAGTGACCTGTACGACAAACTCTATAGCGAGGCTCAGAATAGCAGTCACAAATATCCAGAGCAATGCCATACCCACCACGACCCCTGCAATAACATCACCTTGACTAATCAAGAGTCCTTCCATGTGAAAACTGACTATCGTCTTTTAGATGCCACTAGTGAAGAGTATATGGAAAAGGAAGATGCACTTAGCAAATACATATCGTCCGTGCCTATAGCTGATACGTAAGTAATCTGATGACATTCCATGTAAATCCTTTGCTATTAGATATTTCTTCTCAGATCTCTGGTCTTAGAGCGATTGCGGCGAGTCCGTGGCAAATATTCGGAGCTTCATAGAAAGCCTATAGCAAAAGATCGGGATAAGTTTAATTCATAAGTTCGTCTCTATATTCTTTTAATGAATAATATGAACTTGAAAGTCATCTATGTAAAAAAGTTGAAGTGAATTTAAAAACATCATTTCGAATGATATTGTTTGGCATGCATAATGCAACAGAGAGTGAAAATGTTTTCTGACTGAGGACTATGTAGAAAACATCTTTCTTACTTTCAAGTGGCCTTCGAAAATATTTAATTTGAAACATAACAATTTCAATAAATATGTTAAGCTTTTGCAAAGCAAAATTAATTGAATAATTTGTGCTGTACCTAAATATGTAGTGTATAATGGAGTCCTACCTTTAATTTATTTTATGTAGTTTTTTGAATAAATTCTTTTTTTTAGTTGTATCTTTCATGTTGCATTGGTGAAGTTCTAGAATTTACTTTGAAGTCATTCTTAGATGCTTGGCAGATACAGCAAAAGCGCTCTAAAATAGTATTGCAGATTAGAAAACATTGCGTGGATTTTATGAATATATCAAAAAGTATCAACCAACAGGTTTCAAATAATCTTTTGCAAAATTGAAACCTGTTTCTACAGTAAAATATTTAAAAATAATAGGTTTAATTCTACATCAATTCTCGTTACAAACATATTTCCAAATTAATAACGCAATTGTTTTGTGTTGACTTATGTGATTTGCGAGGAAAGGACACGAGATATTGCCAGGAGAAATAAGTGTTCACACATGGTAATTACTAGAACAATGTTAAACTTTTATTGAATATATATCGACTGACTTCTGCAGTTGCTGCCCTGGCACTACTCAGCCGCTTTCGCCGTTCGTAGCACGCCCTCTATATCTTTGTCGAAGACGCACGAACTATCGTAACGGCGAACACGCATAAAGCAGTTTTAATATCTTGAATCTTCCATTGTTTTTTAAAAGTTATTACCTTGGTTTGTATTTTTCTTCATTCCGCTCATTTTCAATATTAATTTTGATATCAAAGACGATATGTGAAAATTATAAAATCAAAGAAATATTTCACCGAATAAAAATATGTTTTTCATATGTGTCTTACTTTACTGTAAAGACAATCAGCCTTTAATATAAATATTGAACAAAAGACTATGATTATATTATTATAGTGCCAATAAACACATATAAAAAAATTGAAACGATTCTATTATGTACTCTTATAAAAAAACCCGAAAAACACCTTCAAAAATCGGCCGGAACATGAGAATAATACCTTAACGCATTGATTGTCATATTATTTGCGTTACACATTGAACACAGAGGTTGCCTCAAAATTAGAGTATGCACAAGCCACATTACAACATTAAATCTAAATCAACGTTGAAATTGATTGACATTATAAATTTGGATTCGCTCTCAAATCCACCCGCAAATTTTTTGAACATTTCCCGCTCGACACTTTCTCATGACCTTAGCGATTCGTTGAAAATCGTGAATTTCAATAGCACTTCTTCGTCAAATTGGCCCCCTGGCGGAACGATGACGGTACGAAAGGCATCCATCATGAATGGCGTGCATTTGGTTGTGTACAAGAATTGTAATGATCCTCCGCGAGCGTTTTTTGTGCATTGGTTTCGCGTCTAATAGAAACAACTGAAAAAAATCGAAAAAGGAAAACATTATCGAGTGTTTTGAACGTGCCCCAAGTGTGCTGGTGGGGTTTGCTGCGCGCCAGATCCGAGCAATTGTGCAGTGTTTTCGTTTCATGCGACACATCCACACACGCGTGTTTGGGAAAAGTGACTTCAACACGTACAGCGCCAGACAAAAGCGAGGGCCGATAGCGACGTGAAAATAAAAATATTCAATAATTTCTGGTGCATCGGAGGCATGTTCCAATAAACTGCGGGCGCCCGAAATTGACGAGTGGTCGCTGAGTGGGTGCAATTGCCAATCGTGCCGTCGTCGTCGATCGAGCGAAGTGGATTTCTGGCCGACATCTCGTTGATGGCTCGCAATCTGATGGGAATCAAGAAAAATTTGAGATAATGTTCAGGTTAGTAGAACGCAGCCATCGCGTAGTCGCAGCCATCGCGGAGGCACCGCGCAATGCTTTTCGGCCGTGCATTTTATGATACGTGTGAAGTGAGATCGACGATAGAATGGAACGGACGCGGAGGCGACCGGGCAGTGGGCAACTGAAGATCGCTGCTGCTCGATGAATGGAGACGGGCGCTACTGCTGTCCACGGCTGCTGGTCCGATCTCGAGGCTCGTAGATGTTGGCCAGGCCAGGCCAGCCTCCCTCGCTGGCGCCGTCAGATGTACGTGGTTGACATTTTGCGGCCCAGGCGGAGGGAATCTGTCAAACGGGTTTGTCTGTAGTGGCGGATCTGCTCCCCTGGCTGCGGAAACATTAAAGAAGCCAGAGCTCGTCGACGCTAGGGTTAAATGCTCCGCGAGACGAAGGATGCTGCTCTGCACGTTATCATATCAACTCTGCTTGACCTCCTGTTCATGACGAAATCAAAAAAGCTGGTCATGCCCATAAAAATCCTTATTTAATTAGCGAACCACTTCCTTCTCGCCATCCACGTTACTCTCGCTTGACAGAATAATTGCAATAATTCAAAAAAAGAGATGCTCCATATATTTCACATTGTATAAAGACTTTCCCCTAACGTCGTCGAAACAGGTCATTCCGATTTCATGGTCTGAAAAATGGAAGCTGTAAGATACGATCCAACTTGCCTCGAAGCTCCTTTGTCACGAGTAGTACGTTTCACAAACGACTTAACTGGAAGGGTCCAAAAAGCTAGCGATGCACTGCCAGCCTTTCTAGGAAATCCGTTTGATTTTCTCATGCTACTCCTTACAATCTATCTCAATATTTTATATGTGCCTGATCAGAATAATCGCACAATCCTGGCAAGCGCTTAACCACATTTAACTAGATACACTTGAAAATTATATCCATAACTAGTGCAAAAGTTGGAAGTGAATATTTTCGAGTAGGTTTAAAATTTGCGGCCCCAACCCTTTTGATTTCTTCCTAAGAGTTTTCGTGCATTTTTTCCTGCATTTGCCACGCACTTGGTTGTAGTGGCAGCCCTACCACGTACTTAATATGAACATTATGAATATTTTTATTATTTGAAGGTACCAATATAGTAATAATAGATTAACTGCCAAATAAACATTTACTACACAATCAAGATTTAAATCATTAATTGAAAATTATTGCTTTAAAATAGGCTGTTTTCGCTTTTAGGACTAGACGGCTTCGGGTGCGCTCACAGGAAGAAAGTCGCATGCTCCTCAAGAGACCGAAACGTGTTAGATAGAACGAAGCACCTGGCGAACATCCGTTAATATACATACACACGAGATTACTCAGTAGATAAAACGGGCTCCGATTAGCTCGAGACAAAAAAAGTGACAAACACACAAAAAGCAATTCAGTACATTAGTAGTTTTAATTTGAGATATGACACATAACCTAGGAATGGCACCCTACAGATTACAAGGGCCCGGGATATGTCCGCCTGATTTCAAGCCGCCCTCGGAATCGTCGCAAATCACATCGGCTCCCAGCAATCCGAAGAAGCGTCGAAAAACTTCCAGTGCGCCAGCCAATCCATTGCCTTCGCAGCCACCGCCGTCGCCGCAGGACCTGCTCCCCCCGCCGCTGACAGGATACGGCGACACGATCGTTGCATCGAACCCTTTCGACGACACGCCTCCGAACCCGCCCCCAATGAGTCATTCGCTCGGGCACATGGGCATGCATGGGGGCGGCGGCATGAATCCACACATGCACCACCCAATGGGTGGGCCGCCAATGCGAGGCATGAGCCCTTTAGGCATGGGGAATATGAGTCCGATGGGCGGTATGGGGTCCATGGGCCCCGCCAGCATGCAATGTGGCGGGCCAATGCCGCCGCACATGAGCAACCGGGGTGGAGGAATGAGTCCAATGGGAGGCATGCCGCCTGGTGCTGCGATGGGCGGCATGAGTCCGATGGGCAACATGGGCCCGAGTTTATCGCCGATGGGCCCCATGGGCGGGATGTCGCCGATGGGAGGGCCTCCGAACTCGCACATGGGAATGAATCCGAACATGGGTCCAAGCGGCAATCGATCAATAGGAAGTCCGATGAGTGGTGGGCCGATCGGCAGCCCCATGAACTCTTTGCCGATGGGCTCACCTATGGGAAGCGCAATGGGCAGTCCGTTGGGCGGCCCGCCCGGACACATGAACAATGGGCAAATGGGACCGCCCATGCACAGTCCGCTGGGCAATGGGCCGAGTCATATGCCAGGTCCTCGAATAAATGTTTCAAATGGTGCTATTCCATCGACCGGCGGCCCCATGCCGCATCAAATGAACCCCATGGTGACGGGCGCGGGCGGAAACAACCCAATGACATCCTCAAATCAAATGGCCACAACGAACAGCATAAACTCGATGGGCGTGAACATGGGCGGATCGATGGGTAACGCGATGGGGCCGCACCCACATTCACCGATGAATCACCAGAATGTTCCTATGAATCAACAACAAGGCGGCGGCGGGCCTGGCCCAATGAACAGCGGTCACTTGGGCGGTAATCCTATGAATGCAGCAATGGCGCATGGCGGCATGTCCATGGGGCCTATGGGACCGATGGGACCCGCCCATATGGGTCACATGGGTGGCCCGGGTGGTGGAATGGGCGGCCCAATGAACGGACCACAAAACTCGATGGCGGGCGCAGGTATGTTTGGACCCAAACCGATGCCAGTGAGTGCGGCCAAGGTGTATCCGGCCGGCCAGCCGATGGTTTTCAACCCACAAAACCCCAACGCCCCGCCGATATACACATGTGGTTCGTGTCATAAGGAAGTAAACGACAACGACGAAGCGCTGTTTTGTGAGTCCGGATGCAATTTTTTCTTTCACAGGTAAGGTTCGTATATGCGCTGATTGTAATGTATTCTAAGAAGAAAATGCCTTAATTTTTTCTAGGACATGTAGTGGCTTAACGGAAGCTGCATTTCAGCTGATCAGCAAAGAATACTTCGCCGAGTGGTGTTGTGACAAGTGCTTGTCTTCCAAGTCGATACCAATGGTAAAATTTAAATGCTAAATACGTTGTCATCTGTATTTCAAATGAAACCATTGAAATTTTAAAGAGAATTCAACAAAACTTGTAAAGCACTAAGTTAAAATTATTTGAAACAAACTGAATGGTAAACAAAACTATACAAAAAAATGCTTAACAATCAATGAAATGAGCGAGAGGTGAAAAGGAATTATTTGTGAGAGTGTGCGAGCGATTTTTTTTTTGTGAAAGGACGAGTGAAAGTGGTCTAAAATTAGCTAATAAAATGTTTTTTTTTCTGTCAACGCAAAAGTGGAAATAAAAAGATTATGATGAATAAATTATTTAAAGCATTAAGGATGAAAGTGGTGTTTGATTTGTTACGATTGTTGAGCGAACGAAGTGGAAGGTGGACATCTTTACTGACTGTCTATTGAATCTGTAAGAAAATGGATGTGTATGTGGGTAGAAAAATCATTTCCTGCAAGTCGAAACATATTTATAGAAGTCAGACCAAAGCGACCGTTCTTCACTGTGGAGGGCTGGCGAGGCTGTACCTGAAGAGGATATGAACTTATAATGAACAAGTCTCACATTCATGCAGAGTGTGTCTCCGCTTATTTTAATAGGTTATTGTCAATATGATAAACGTAGTCATTCAATAATACTCAAATCTCTGAGAAACTTGCACAATCTCATTTATTTTCATGCTCGTACAATTTCACGTCAATTGTTTTGAATGATTCATCCTGCGCCACTTCCTGGCAGCGATATTTCTTTGGAATCATAAAATGCGCCACTGGAGATATCAAGTTCTGATCGAGTTTGTTCAATTCGCTTTTCCCAATAATAAAACTTAACGGTACTGCGACGAGCCAGACTATTGTCGCTCCTAGTAGAGCGTACCACATAAATGACACTTTGTATATGCTAAATGCCGAGATGTCCGAAGCGATGGGCGGTGGTTGCGTCGTGACCAATGATCTGCAATGAAAAGAAAAAAGTCTAGTAATAAGTCCGTTTTACTTTGACATGTCTGTTTGCTACTGTTCTTCGTTTCGTATCAAAACAAATAAAATCTTACACGAAATGATCAGCCAGTTTAGTAACGTTACCAGCCATGCATCCGTCTATACGTATTGGTAGCTTCTTACTAACTACCTTTCCCAGCAGCTGCTGTACCTGGGATCCAACAATCAGCCAAGCCATCATCGCAAGGCTTATGATGCTTGAAATGAAGGCTGACTGAAAGCAAGCCATACATATTACAGGTATTCGCATGAAGTACGATTTACACTTACTAATGCATTGGCTCGAGGAAACAGCATGCCTAGCATGAAAAGACCCACCATTGTTCCCTGCGCAATACTAGATACTGTTATGTTCAACTGAAGCAATGACGGCGACATCTCTACAAGAAAACCAGCCAAAATGCAGTAGATGCCCGTGCAAAACACCAAGGACTTCATGATGAGATTGGCCTTCTTTTCGGTGTGCTTGATGAAAGGACGAATATAATCGAAGTAGACCACTCCCGACATGGAGTGTATGTTTGCGGACATTGTACTGAAAGGTTGCAATAAATATTTCGATAATATATCAAATGGCTCCGTCTAGACGAGTATTACCTTAGACCAGCGCTGAATACACTTGATATAAATAGACCAGCCATCCCTGGAATATGTCCTAGAATATCTTGAACGAAATAGGGCATAACTTTGTCAACTTTATTGACTTGCTGCAAATTAAACAAAAAACAATCGATGACAAAAGCACTACAATTGTATATAAAAATATATTTAAGTAGCAGGAGTAGTTAAAGGAGGCATCATGACGTTCAGCAGATCTCAGATGAAAGGAAACATCGAAGTAGAAATTAATTAATTTGTTCTCTTCTACCCGGATGCAATATAGGCAATCGTTAGTGGATTTGTAAAAGGGAATAAATGCGCTTGAACGAAGGACAGTCTTGAGTTACAAACTCGCGAGCATATTAAGTTAATTTCGATGATCACCTGGTGTACCTACGTGTATGAGAAATTGAATGGAAATTCAATTTGTGTTAAATTTTAAGTGTTTTTACTTTTACACAATAAGGTTATGTTAAGTTTGGTAAAGTCTTTAAGCCGAAATTGGTAAAATTCTCTATAAAATTCAAATACACGAATGATATTCCCTATTATAAAACGGTTAATTAAATTACAAAGTGTTAATACTCATGAGATCGTGGTACAAGATCTACGTGTTGCATGTAAAAGACGGTGGAAGTAACTCTAATCACAAAGAGAAAGGATACATTTAGAAAATAGTCAAATAGGCAAAATGTGTAAAAAAGAGACCTCGCTTGGATTGCTAATGGTAGTCATGATAGACGAAACCATATAACGACGTGATATTCAGGAATACAAAAAAACTGGAACAGCAACATGGTAAAATCGACAAACCTATAATATTGAAAACTAACATACTCACCTTCGAGGCAATTGGATCGCATGAATAGTACTTTGCATACATAACGATACCATTGAAACAACATAGTCCTGTTATAACACAGAACCCAATCAAAAAAGTCCATAATGTCCTGAAAAACAATACAATCATAAATTCATTGAAAAGTTGAGTCACTTTTAAATACCTCACTTTCTAGCATGTTTCAAGGAGGGTAACGCTATAATTCTTTGCACGCAAGCTTGATTGATCGCCAAGAAGGAAAACCACACAGTCATTCCACCGAATAATGCATTCCAGAATGTTACTCTTTCCGTAATATCTAACGTCATGCTAAGGTGATCTTCCGTAGAATACTTTTTTTAATTTTGATGATTTGTTTAAAACTATACTTAAATGTTTCCAAACGGCCTCCAGTTTTAGCTCTTGCGAAAACTTCACTGAAACCGCCAACTTTGTAAACGCCGGTACAAGCGATAATCAAAGCCGAGCAGATCATTATTAGTCCTTGAAAGAAATCGGTCCAAACAACTGCTTTCACGCCACCCTATGAATATAACACGTTGAGATCAACAGGAATTGCATTTTTTCACCCTTAAAAATTCAATGAATATATACACTCACCAGCATTGTATATATAACGCATATTGTGCATACAATTCCATTTATAACGTGAACATTAACTCCACTAACTGCAAATTATTGCAAGTTGTTTAAATTATTTTTCAAGCTACTTTTAAGGATATACCTTGCGAGAATGCAAGCGATGGAACAAACAGCACTACTGGCATAATTAAGTAAACCGTCATTAAAAATGATATTGTGGCTACTTGTCGGGTCTTCTTATCGAAACGCAGCTCAAGGTACTTAAATGAAAATTAAAATTCCATTACAACCGTATAAAAATGTGCTTTGAAGAGGCTGTAAAATTACTACAATAAATATTGTAAAGAAAAACATTTGAAACCGAATGTTCGGTTTAATTTCTTTTTTAAAAAAATGCTAAGTTAGTTGAGGTAAATGGCATAAACCTCAAACAGTTTTAAAAAATCACTTTAAAAAAGCATAAATTTAATTCATAATATAATGAGATTATTGCTAAAACTAATTATTTATTTGTCCGAAGAGTATCTTACCGGAAATAATACTAATTCAATTATGGTTTGAACGTTACACATGTTTAATGGGTAAAAAGTACGCTTATATGAAATTTAGATGTTGAAATGAACTATTGATTATTTGAATTTAATTTGATGATTCACATTATGAACGTTTATTGTATATTTGAAGATTCGAGCCAAAAAAATTCTATCAATATTAGTTTTCCACAACGCCTTTTTTATATTTTTCGTATGTCTTGATATACTTGAATTTTCACACTCCATACTTCAATATTTTAGAAAATATGATTGAATTTACTCAAAAATGGAAACAATTTTAAATGTACACATAAACAGTATATTTAAATTTAATTCTTTTGCCAGACATGGCTATTGAACGTGGGCATAATATTTGGTGTAAAATATTTTAAGCGTAAAATTATTCACCAGAGGTTCGTGTATCGACTATTCGGGATTCTTTCAACCAATCGATACGACTCTCTGAAGCCAACAGGTTATTCAAAACATATTAAATGATGAGGACGAATCAATTTGTGCCAATCAATATTTTCTTGGATGGGAGTGAAAGGACTTAGTATGAAACCATTCAACATTAGGATCTTTGCACCTTCAACTCTTGGCTAGTAGCAAAGCTTTGTTGTTCTTTCAGAACAATTGACACACCGTGTCGGCTTACCTCGTAGCAACTTCTATTTATAGTAGAGAAATACACTGGTGTCACAATATAAATCATAGCTAGCACCGCCAACGTCATGCCTCCTATTGTAAGGATATACTGAATCCCATAGGCATAAATTTCAACAGGCAGCAACATCACAGTCGTAGCTGATATTTTACTATAAATCAATTGCACATATCACTCATCACCACCGAAGAAGAAAAGATGCTTAAAAACCTGGACAAAATAGATATGGCTGCGGGTAAAATCTTCAATTTCCTTTCGGCCAGCAGATATTCGTCGGTGGTGTCCGACATTTTTCCACACCACGCATAATAGACACCAACCCCAAGCGAGAATGCCAGGAGCAACGCGAAAATAATCATATCCGTTTTGCCGAGCGTCAAATTAATGACGTGCTCTACTGTTTGAGTGACCGTTTCGTTCATATTGGAAAAAATCCGCGGTAACTGGATCGCCACCCTGGGCTCGGCGAGCTTTTAAACAATTTCCATATCTTTCTATTGATAACACACCGTTCACGATTCCCAGTGTAATTGTCGTGTTATGTTGGCAATAACAATTTTTATGATGTTTCCCTCACGATTTGCCGCAAAACAATTGAGAGAAGGTTTTCCTGAGCTATTTAAGGGTTTCAGAAAACGTAATAAAGCACATGCAAAAGGCCTTAAAACAGAATTATTGCAGAAATAAATGTGTGCTCGCAATTATTCCATTGAAAAATATCATTACTTAATATTTTTAATTATTTGAATTTTTCATAATTCTAAATTGATTGAACTCAAGTTGTTTGCAGTAAATTTTCGTGCTCTAAATTATTGAATTGAACTCATATTTTTTACCAGAATCTCAGAAGCCTTCGTTTGAACGAAAGTTGAAATGTAACTGACGAACAGTTGGCAGAGATGCATTTTGGCTATTAAAGGTAGTGAAGATCCATGAACCACAGAATTGTAGGTTATGTATTGTTGCTAGTCTAATAATAAAGAGTCTTTTATAATTTTGCTGCAAGGAAATTCTATTATTTCCTTCTTAAAGTAACAATTTACTCATTTTCAATCCCTTGATCACAGATACAATCTTAAGAGACTTCCTTTCTAAACTCACTACCAGAACCTATCGCAATAAACTGCAATAATGCTCTTCACGCTTCACTTTACAAACAATTTGCGTGTTAGTATTTCCTAAGGAATTAGTGTCCATCACAAAAGCAATCCTGTTTCTATACCTAAAACTTTCATGTACAATATGCGTTTCTTATTTCCTAAAATCAATAGCTATTACTAATATTCAACAATTAACCTATTTACTATTTCCTATGTGTTAACTGTTGTCATGAACGAAAAATGACCGGAACAATGTTCGGGATGCAATTTGCAATTTGAGAGTTCGCTCAGCGGTCAGTGATTCACATGTGCTTTCGCACGGAACAAAAAAAAGTGAACATACTATTATACTACGCAAGGCGAGGCAAGGCACGCTTCCAATGTTTACTGTTATTGTTTGTGAAACAACAAACTAAGCGAAAACTCTAAATAAAACAAATTATGTTTCGTGTCATCTTTACCGCGGGTGTGTGATCTTCATAAATCAGATATCAGATTGATTTATGGCGAGCAGGTATTTATGCTCACACTACACTAGGCTGCTGTCACTCGTAATGGAATCTTTGATTGGAAATTATAGAGTGTGGTGAATTTCATATTTAAGTTATTTATTGAAGCGCATTTAAAATTTACTCAGTTGGTAACAAAATATCACAAGTATTTTTATCATGAACGATAAGTACGCCTGTAAATGTTCATTTACGATCTGACCAGTAGCGTACCCAGGATTTTGATAAGGGGGGGGTCATATTTTTGAAGTCTTGACTAGGTACGTTTGCTAGTGCTTCGGTGTAGATATAATTATGTAATCACACTTAATCATACTTTTTCAACGGTCCAAGTTGGAGTCCTCCAAAAATAGTTCTGGCAGACTTTAGCCCGATTGCATGCTGGTTTCATTTACTTGAATCATTGATGATATTTTCATTCAAATTATAAAATTATGCGCTTGATGTGTTAAAGAATCTACACTGTATCTGTATACTTCCTTGGAACCGTAAAGTGTATATGCATGTTTGCAAGTACATATATTGAAACGCCTTCAATACCTACAGGCCAGGAAAGAAAGCAACTAATGAAGTAAATGCCGTGAGAAAGTGTAACTGTCACTAAGCACAGACAGCGTATTATCGTAATCAGGGCTGGCTAAGCTTGTTTGCAGCCCATACAGGGAAGCAACTCTGCGTCATTTCGACGTAGCCCATGAGGTAGACTTTTTGTACGCGTTTTTTTTTAATGAGGTGTCCCCAATAGGCCTAATCCTCAGATTACAAATCATATGACAAAATAAAACAATTCATTTTTGAGGGTTCTGATCAAAGATAGAAAGAAACATTCAAAAATATAACTGTTGCTACTAACATATGGGTGCGAATTAAATAAATTACACTTTTCTGGAATTTTACTTCGAAAACTTTCAATCAGGTGACCATATTCTAATGTTCCTACCAACTCTTTATCTATATATAAAATTGCTAGGCTTCATACAATAAGTAAAAGATAACGGCACACACAGATCCAATTTGTGCAAATTATGCCCGTATCACCCCTAGGTGAGATCTCTAAAGCACCATAGGCCGTAAATCAGGCCCATATGGGTTTTACTGTGAAATAGATGAAAGATCTAATTGCGTAGAGATACTGAATCTCACTCAACTCCCACGTTCCAGAGTGTCTCGGCGAATAATTGTTAAAGTGGGTGGCTTAGTGGTTAACGCTAGTTCAAGGCTCCTTGTCGAGTAATAGTTTTCGGAAATGAGATTTGGTGCCGCACTATCATTTCACTCAGCTGTGAATGAGAACCTGAATCAAATGAGGGTAATAATCACGGGTGAGCGTGTTCCTGACTACTTCACATCCTAATGTTCCATTGGTCAAGTAAATGAAATAACTCTAATATTGCCTGAAGGCCCAATTTTGGCGGCTGCGCCATCGATTATTGTTTTTACCAACCTCTTCCCAGGCAATGACGAAGCCTTATGGACTCCACATATAAATGATCTAAGAAAAAAACTGGCTGTCTTCATTGGTCTTCTACGTCGCTTCTACTTCTTTCCAAAGAAAAAAAAATCCAAATTATGGATGCGCATCTCCTTTCCAAAATTTTTTACGGCATCTTGAATTGGAGCCAAACTTCTAAAGGTAACCTCATGATAATCTTCAGATTAGTAACCAAGGCGTATAAGATCATTTACAATCTCCCTGTGCTAACTCCAACGAGCGAAGTTTACAAAACAGCCCAAGAATTGAATTTGCAAGGCATGATTTCCATGGAAAGAGCTTAATTCATACATAAGAATTTACACCGTAATGAGTACACCACTGTGAAATTAAATAGAATTGAGGGGAAAACACTAACAGAATGAGAAACATGAATAATATAGCTATAGCATTTGCCAGAACTGATCGGCTAAAAGAAGACCCCTTCAACAAAGCAGCTAAGTTTTACAATACACTACCGGACAAAATTAAAAACATAGCGAACCCAACTTCCCTTAAAACGACACTAAAAAAATATCTCCTTCAGGACCAACATTCGAAGTAATTTACAAGTACAATCAGCTCCACTGAACTGAAAACCAAACATGTAACCAACAGGAAATAATTCATAAACATATAGTGTGAACTATTAATCTAACTAAAAGGACACTAAAATTTACAGATTTGGTACTATCCCTTATACCGATTCTTATCGTCTGGGAAGTACTATGTCCTAAAATTTTAAATACGGAGAATTACTAAATTTTGATGGAGAGAATGATTGAAGGAAACGGAAGTGGTTTTAGTCGGTAGAAATCCGGCATGCCGAGAAGCAGGAGCTGATCGGTATCTTTTGAAGATTTCCACCTCCCAACATTGAAAAAAAAATATGCTTGAGATATATAATCCATAACATTCGAATCTTCGAATTTTTTAAATTTACGCGAGGTGATCAAAGTTTTAAAATGCCGATAATGATACAAACTTAGTATTCAAAACTCATCTAAAGTAACGGTGAGAAACAGTGTAAAATGGGATTCAAATTTTATGTCCAAGCATAAAACAGAACCCTTCGCCGGATAAAATTATAGTGAAATATCTAAACAACGATTTTTTTTTCATTAGCTCATTTAACACATCTTCTGTAGATGGAGTGAGATCTCTATGAATATTTAGAAGTGCCAATCCATTTAGCCGTTCATTGCTGGTGGAATTTCGCAAGTATGTTTTTAGTCGTCGTAATGTTGAAAATGATCGTTCGTTTGTACACGTAGATACTGGGAGAACAGCCAATATTTCTAGCAATTTCGATATATTCGGCAAAACGTTTGAATTACACATGCTTAACCCATCTATGGCCGTTTTTGGGCGGTTTACTATTCCCAGATGCCCTATCTTTCTGTACCACAGAGTCAACTCAGCATTCAATTCTTCTTCAAGGGGGGGGTTTGAACCCGTAAACCCCCCCCTTGGGTACGCCACTGGATCTGACACTTGAGTTGGCATGATATCTAATATGGCGGCTGGTACAACCCTGTTTTTCTTTTGTTACATAGTACAATCGCTGAGTTCGGGATGGCCCCGCTTTTGTTGCTTCCTTTTTTTCTCTTACATCTGCATTCATACTAAACAGTAACATTGTCAATATTCCGAGTTGCAGTATGAGTTGTTGGTTGTTATGGAGAAAGTCTTAATACTTAGAAGATAACTTACGATGAGTTCAGGACACACGGATTCTCAGGTGTTGGTAAGCCATGTGCAAAACTTGAAGATATGATAGTACAACTCCTGAAATGGTACGACCTACCTGAAGCGCCCAATTAATCTAAGTATGCATATTTTTTGTTGTGAGATTTTTACTTTTGGTGCCATTGCAATTCTGAAGACCAGATTTTGCTAAGCAACGCTGCATCCCCAATCTTCAGTTAAATTCCGAGCTGATGATCAACTTATTGTCCTGCGATAGAAAAGAAACCGTAGCCTCAACTAAGATACGCCAACGTGTGCTCTATAAGGTGACTGATCCTCCTCCGGACACTGGATACCGGGACATAGTGATATACCGGGAAACCGCGGATCAGATGCCCTAGAGAGAGCTCCAGGTGTATACACATACACCCCAAGTCAGCCAACATCTAGCCTCCATAAACCTGGGGTTTAATCAGCATTACATGGAGACTGCAAATAGGACTTGGTTGCTGGAAGAAACCTGCAGGACAATCAGGCAAACTTGCCACGCACAGATCTCAAAGCACACCAAGCAGCTCCTCAACACGAGTCGTGAAACCTTGTATCGTATCCGTACTGACGGGGTAATGATTGGGTGATCCTTTAAACGATTTCTGCGGAAGTTGCAGATCAGAGGAAGAGGAAGAAACATCTAGCCTCCATAAACCTGGGGTTTAATCAGCATTACATGGAGACTGCAAATAGGACTTGGTTGCTGGAAGAAACCTGCAGGACAATCAGGCAAACTTGCCACGCACAGATCTCAAAGCACACCAAGCAGCTCCTCAACACGAGTCGTGAAACCTTGTATCGTATCCGTACTGACGGGGTAATGATTGGGTGATCCTTTAAACGATTTCTGCGGAAGTTGCAGATCAGAGGAAGAGGAAGAAACAATCCAACATTTTCTGTACGAATATCCTGCACTATCCAGGAGCGCATGCAAACTTTAGACTCGTCCCCACGAAAGTAGCTAATTTAAACACTAGCTGCATAGCCGGCTTCACACGAGAATCTAATTGATCCAGTGCCGTCTCAATCTTCTGTGGTATCACAATGGGCATATTGTGGCCTAAGCGAGCCATCTTTAAAGAGGGCTGCCACTTCAAGCAGCCAACCTTCCGTCGAAGAGAAGTCGGGTGGTGAGACTGCGTTTAAGATTTCATTTGCATTGGTCGTTTGAATGCTTCCAACGATAAAGGCATTACTGAAATAGTAATTTTTTAAAAAATTTGGAAAAATACTGAATGGATTCCGAAAATTGCAAAAAAAAAATCATAAAGGCTGCAGCAGCGTCGCCAAAAGTGGCACTCAAAACAACTCTTGCAAGCCGAACCTGGGCACAATTAGCAGATGAACATTTACTAATTGTAGCAATAAACAACCAAGAGCAGCTAAACGGCCGTTTGAAATCACATACATATCTGTGGAACACTCCATTAAACGTGTGAAATTTCACTCGAAATAAAAGTTTTAGAGGAAGCGCAGGTGTCAGTGGAAAAATTAAGTTTGTCCAATAAGGAAACGCATTAAACCGCAAGCACCACAATCGTGCATTAAGCCTTACTAGTAGTTACTCAGTTGTACTAATGCTCACTTTCCATATTGAACATTAAACGAGCGGGTCACGTAAAGCGCCTCTGCTACCGCAGCTGTATAAAAACCATAAATCCGTAATTAGTTACTATTTCAGCAAGCCGCGGATCGCGAATTGTAATCCGCGAGATCCGAAAGACACAAATCACATGAAGAGTTACAGGCCAAGGAAGTAGATAACTCTGTCAAGATGATGGCGTCCAACGATTTTCCGGTTTTCTTTGCCTCCGAATGGTCACCACACCATATACTCTGGTTGGCGCTTCTCCCGAGGCATCTTCATTGTGGGATCAACCTCGTCGCCGCGTTCGCAATTAATGTGAAATTCCTAAAGAAGAAATATTATAGTTGCACGACATGGATTCACTGACTCTTGCTCTTACTGAAAAACACGATGAAAGTGATTCCAGTTGTAGCTTCGCTGGTAGCCAGCGGAAACGAAGGTGGCCCACCATGCCGGAGAAATGGTAGAGCAAGAAAAGAGGAAAGGTCACACGAAACAGCCTCAGTGGCATGTACTGGTTATCCGCAGTTTACTGGATAGGATTGGAGAATATAACTACCAGGAATCGAAGTAAAATTCTGTTTGTGAAGATGGTTGTAATTCATTCAATTCAAGTTCCAGGAAAGTAGCATCTATTGAAAAAAATTAACTTTCTCATCTCTTTGAAATTCATGATTGAAAGACTACAATAGCCAAAAAACAAAAGGCGGAAAAATTCAATGTCTAAAACAATGGCTTTCAGAAAAATGAGAAAACACTGTAAAAAACAAAACACAGAGAAAGTATTATACTTCAAATAAATGGGAATAACAATGAGAATTTCATTCAAGCTATTTATCTTTAATCCATGGTGTGTTTTGTTGGAATCCCGAATTTTATGCTCCACAAGGACCTACTATATAGAAACGGTAAACCGTGCGAAACTAACTAACTGCTAGTCACTACCTTAAAAGCATACACAACCAAACCCGGGGAGACTGATTGATTCAACCCTTCGACACATGGGATCGTTTTGACTCCATATTTTTCTTCAATTCATTGTATCGCAAAACAAGAGAGCCTGTTCGTCTAAAAGAAATTTTGGGCCATAAAATAAGGATCGTTTACCACAAAAAACATGTCTACAAAATTAAAACAAAATTGTTAATTACCGACATGTATACAACGATCTGAAAAACGTCTGGGGTCATATTGACCCCACATACAATAGCTACTAAAAATAGTCTTTATACAGCAATTAAAATCTTCAATGATCTCCCGAAAGACATAAAAACTTTGACAGGAAATAAATATAGTTTAAAGCGAAAATTGAGGAATTATACCGTATAAATAAAACTAGAGCTGAAGTTCTTAAGTGATGCGACAAATTTTGTACTACAACATAATATGTACTATTTCAACGCTTGCTATTAAAATTGTGGATATAAGTTAAATTCAGTGGGAAACTTTTTAGTATAAGTTTAGTTTAAGTTTAGCCAAAAGTTTTTTGTACCATTTTCCTATGTACAGGCAATCAAATTGCCTCTGTAGGATGCTCCATTGAGGGCATTTGTAAATGGTTAACTAAATAAATAAATAAATAAATAAATATTAACATGCAGTCAAAGGTTCGTGACGGAAGTGTGCAGTCGAAGGGTTAAAAATATGCTGATCGTTTCTAAAGTTCATTAATTTCAATCGTTTTCAAACCTTCACACACATACAGTCATAAACATAAGTCTACGTACCCCCTATATTTGAGCAATTCTCTCAATTCCTATAATTCTAATTCCTAGCATTCTCAGCAAAAACATGTATTCACTTAATTTAAGCTTAAATATACGTAAAAATTGGAACTCTTTCTATCAAAGCAACTATAAAAGGGAAATAAAAGAAATCTTGGCACCAAAAATGAAACAAAAGTCTACATACAGCTTAATGTCTGTTCAAGTAATTTTCTTTGTGCATGTTTTCATTGAATTGTGAAATTCGTAATAGTGTTAACAGCTGACGGCGCGTTGACAAATAATTTTCAAATTGTTTAAAGTGATCATGGCTCCGATTAGGAAAGAAATTTCTGAAGATGTTAGAAAAATAATTGTGAGCCTTAGAAAAGAAGGGCGAACTTATCGTGAAATCAGCAAAATAGTGAACAAACCGCGGTCAGGTGTTCAAACTGTAATTTCAAATTACAAGTTGTCGAAATCATTTGAAAATAAGCCTGGAAGTGGAAGATCGCGAAAGCTGACCGATCGTGAAGAGGGAAGTGTACTCCCAGAAATACAAAATAATCCTCGTACGTCATCAAAGTCGTTGACTGATGGCATCAAGGAGGTTAAGGACAAACACATACATCCTATAACTGTGCGTAGAGTTCTCCACCGCAATGGTTATTTTAGCAGGACACCGCGGAAAAACCATACATTAGTAAGGCAAATGAAAAAAACGACTCGCATTCGCAAAACTACATGAAGGCAAGCAAGAATTTTTTTAGAATAGCGTCTTGTTTAGCGACGAGAGTAAGTTCAATATTTTCGGACATGACGGAAGGTAACGAGTGTGGAGGAAATCAAACGAAGGCCTCAAAAAACAAAATTTAATTGGTACAGTAAAACATGGAGGTGGAAGTGTTCTTGTGTGGGGGTGTATGTCGGCGGCGGGGGTGGAAAATTTAGTTATTATCGACTGTATTATGGACCGTATGGTATATTTGGATATAATTAAAGCTAATTTAAAGCAATCTGCGCGAAAATTTGCACTAGGACCATCTTGAGTCTTCCAACAAGACAATGACTCCAAACATACCGCGCAGATTGTGAAAGAGTGGTTGATATTCAATATTCCAAAACAACTCCATTCTTCACCCCAACCTCCGGACTTAAACCCAATCGAATATTTATGGGAACATGTGAAGCGCCAAGTTCAAAACCACAAAGTTTCGAATAGATCCGAACTTATTTCCGTTCTTCATGAAGAATGGGGTAAAATTACACGAGAAATCACTAAAAAATCTAGTCGATTCCATGCCAAGCCGACTGAAAGCTTTAATTTCTTCCAAAGGAGGCTCTAACAAATACTAGTTTTTAAGATAACTGATGTTAAAAATGACTTTACGTAGACTTTTGTTCTTTTTATTGCATGGAATTTAGTTATTTTTGTTTTGTATTAAGTTGCACTGAATGGATACATATTTTTTGGACTTTAGATAAAAAACGTTCATTGTTTTCATCATTTTTTATACTTTTTGTTGAAATCAGACCTTTATATCGATATTTTTCATGAAAATTGCTGGGGTACGTAGACTTATGTTCATGACTGTACGTTCACACAACTCTAACAATTGCTTGCGTTCGTAGTTCTGAACGTACAAAAACCCAATGAGATGTGATCAACGCATCGCTAGAAAGCCGTTGGGAACTGAACCAATGTGCTACAAATGGCTATGATCATTTGTTTCTAGAGAAGCTCCTTTCTCTTTTCACGACTCGAATTAAGAAGATCTGCCGCGAAATTAATGTGTTTCTATTGTAAGCCAATTACATCTAGTAAAATCAGTTACGGTTCGACGATCAATAACTAAAACCATGGCAATGGAAACAAAAAGGGTGTGACACAAGTAAAATACAAAAGTATCAAGTTGTTTATGCAAATGCAACTCCTAACTATAACGTACGAATTTAGCTACAAGTTACAGAAAGAAATATTTTTTTTTATTAAAATCCAATTTCGAGTATTAGACCAGAGCGAATCTGCAAAAATCGACTACATTTGGCTGTTGAGAGGCTGCGACGGATTCAGCCGGTGGAAGCATACTGAATCCGCAGCCGCCCAGCATTGTTTTAGAGTTTATTGCCAAGCTCAGCAACAAATACTGAGGCCGCCCTAATAATCCGATTTTAATTTTATAATGTGCATTTGATAGGCGAATTATAAAGGTCCTAAGTGATTTTTAAGTGGTGAAAAAATTCAATAAAGAAGCCTTTTTTTCCTTTTTAACTTCCCAGTATATGGGAAGTTTTTGTAATCGCCTCGAAAATTGAAATTTTCAACATTTCTTTACGTTTTGAGGTCTATAGAGAAAATATAAAGTGTTTTTAGAACGGGAGATGCAAGTGTGTGTGTGTGTACGTACGTACGTTCGTGGACACTTTTTTCTACGAGCATAACTCACGTAAACAAAGTCGTATCGACTTCGTTAACATGTCAATCGAACGCGTCTTTGCAATCTTAAGAGCTGATTAGTTTTTGGGAAACTTCGGTTGGGGGAGTTCGCTGTTTTGCCCGGTTGAAGGTCATTTCTGTCATGCGTTATATCTCGCGAACCAAACATACAATTTGCTTCATCAAGGTGTCAATTGACGCGTATTGACATTACTGTGATTCTATCAAATTTTTAAAAAATTCTTGGAGCGGTTTTTTAATTTAAGAAAAAAAAGTGCAAAAAATTAGATTTTTTTTTTCATAAACAATAAATTTTTAACCTGATTTGCGAAATATGGTAATCAATGTTTATAAAATTTATATACTCCAAACAATTTTTGTAAAAACACTTTCAAACCTTTTTCTCACGATTACGTAAAAAATTAAATTAAAAATTAAATATCATTAAGAGTCATCATGATTTTCAAGGTCATTTTTATCATTCACTATATCTCACGAACCAGATATAATATTTGCATCACTATGGTGTCATTTGACGTGTATTAACATCTTTGTGAAGTTTTTCACATTATAAAAATTCGTTTCAGCCGTTTTTAACCTTATTTGCACAGCACAGTGATACCAGTTTATAAAATTTATACATTCTTATCAGTTTTTGAAGAGAAACCAGGAAAATTTTCTTCCATGATTATGAAAAAAACTAAAAAAATGTGGTCTAAGTGCGACCCTCGAGGCCCACACGACTAACTTCCCAGTGGGGTGAATAAAAAGCTATAATTTGCTTTTATTAATAATTACTATTATTAACATTATTATTCTAAATTAATATAATTACTTTTATTATTTTTATCAATTTTTTATCTAACCATAAAATCTTTGGTAGAGGAAGACGTCTCCACCACCTGGTCATCCTCTACCAAAGCCTCGGCAACCTCGTCCTCTTCGTCCTCGTCATCCTTCTTGTCCTCCACTTCGTCCTCAACTTCGTTCTCCATCTCGGCTTCGGAATCCACAACTATTATTGAGGGTATTTATTTATTATTTACAATAATCATTCCTTATTAAGAATGTTTGACCGTTACTGAATAATTATAATTGACTTTATATATACAATATCAAATTATAACTAATATTATTTGATTGTTACTAACAATATTAAATTATTTATAACAACATCCAATTATTAACTGCATTAGCGTCTCTACTCCCATTCACCCAAACCTGATAATATAAGTTTGGAATTTTATAAATTAATCTTATTTTAAATAACATTTTTTACAAATTTGATCACAATTTTGCTAAAACGCACAATAATAACAACATTACTATGAAGGTATTTGGTATCTTCACGAATTAAAAGTGCGTATCAACAGTTTAAAAATAAGCAATTTTTAGTCGTTTTTTCAGTTTTTTCATCCTAAATAAAAAACGGCCCAACCGATTTTGCTGAAAACTCATTCAATTCTAAGTTACGTAATTACGCGTCAATACGATCTTTGGTTCTTGAGATAATCGAGACGAAAAATTATTCCGAACGCACATACGTACATACGTACATACGCACATCCGCACATACGCACATCCGCACATACGTACATACAAACTCACAGACATCTCTCTAAAAACGATGGATTTGGATTCTAGAGACCTTAACACGTGGAGATATGTCAAAATTTGGGATTCGCAAAATCGACCCCATTACAATAACTTCCCATAGGGAACTGGGAAGTTAATAAAAATAAAAAATCATTAAAAGTTACCATGTAAAGAGGGTTTATACGAATGATATTACTTTATATCTTTTATTCTAAAATAGTGTTGTAAATTCAATCAAAGTTTTAAAATATTTGGATAATTTGAGCCGATTTTTAATAGTTTTTATTGTCATTTAATTAAAAAAAAATGGCTTAAATTTTCAAAACCAACAAAATTTCAATCAAATTTGCGGTAATCAACGCTTTGAATGGCAAAATGTTTTGTAGTCAATACTTTGCAAGATTATATGCTTTGAAAAGCTTTCATCGAATAAAAAATTGTAGTTTTTAGTAGATTCATTCTTTAGTAATCGTAAGATTTCAATAACCATCATCATTTGTAATACATTTTACTTTTTACATGCAATTGAACCTATTTTTGACTGCATATACAAAATTTTTCAAGACCAAAAAGGCGTGAATAATCAATCTGTCCTCATCGACCAAAAAGCTTACGTAATCAATGGACACACCCGTAGACGATATGATTCATATTAACTTATTCCTGTTACTGCTATGAATACATCTCATTGTTATTACTTAAAGTAGTATTATTTTCAAAATTATTATTGTGTTTAATGTTTTTGATGTTGATGTAGATATTACTGGGAAGTTGACCGTGTGGACCTCAATGGTCGCACCTCGCGGCTTGTTTTTATATACAGTAGAGTCCGCATATAACAAACCCAGTTATAACAATCCAATTTCAAATGATCGAACGAAAAATATATAAATTCAGTACATTTCCTACCGAATATAACGAACCCGCTTATAATGAACTATCCGGATATAGCGAACCAAATCCTATAAAAAAATATCCAACGTTCCGCTTATAACGAACTTTTATACGTCTAATTGGGGGATTCCCCGGGGTGCGGTTTGTATGTGTTTTACTTCAGTCGTTCACTGTGATTGATGTCATCTGCTGGTGGTGTAAAACAAACGTGCAAAGGCATATCATTAAAAGAGAAGTTTGATATTGTAAGCAAATTGAAAGTGGTACTAAACAAAGTGATTTATGCAAGAGAATATCACAACTCGATATATTTAGCTTCGCAGATTATCGATGTAACTCACAAGATGGGCCAGAACCACAATTTTTTGCAACTTCAAAGTGCACCAATCGACGCACTTAATAGTTTTGCGCGAGTTGAGTCACACATAAATGAATCATATCTAACTTCCAGAAATAAGCAATCGACAATTTTGATTTTCTTCTTCTAAAATTCATACATATGTTGATGAAATACAACATTTAAATATCAAATACGAATGCCATATATATTTTCCTTATACGAGTAGGTTCCGTTTAAAGCAACCTCTGGATATAACGAACCAAATCAGCCGGTCTCTTGTGGTTCGTTATATGCGCTACTGTATATGGCTATTTTACGGCAAGGGGTTTTTAAAAATTTTAACCCATCATGTCTCATAGAAAATTTAATTTCGCAACTTTTATTTCGCAAAAATTTTGCTCTAAAATGAATCGTTTTAAAGTTAGAAGTGAGCAAAGCCGGAAAAAATCGAGTTTTGTTAGAGTTTTTAAACATTTCGGTTTATTTATAATCGTTCGCGACTTTTTTGAGAGGAAGGAAGAGCCAATTATTGTTATACAAGTTATTCCACAACTTTTACTGCAAAAATCAGTATGCCCCCCCTCGGCAGCCAACTGAAAACTGGTCTATATAAGATCAAGCTTTTATCAAGACCTCAGGCCATTTTTGAACCATTTTCAATCTACAATTATTCTCCATTGTCTATTGAACATTGAACTAGTCATAGAGTAAAAAAATCTTATTTCAGAGAGTCAATCCTATTTAAAAAATAAACAAGCATCTTAAATTTTAAAACGCTTTTGTTTAGCTTGGCATGTATGTAACTATTAGAACAAATCTTCTAAATCTCTTGCTATCAACTTCTAATTGTCATATCGATCTGAAATGTTGCAAACTTGGCCGATTCCAATGACAATACAATATTATGGTACCATCCAGTTGGTCGTAAGGACTCCTTAATGGTTGGTTGTGCATAGCAGGTGTTTGAAGTAATGCACTAAAAGTGTATTCCAAGCTCATGGAATCTCAACTACTCCATCTCATGACACACAACCTTCATCCTCCATCGACGGTTGAGTAATAGTTCCCGCCAAAAACTAGCTGCATTGGATGTGACGCCGTTAGCGGCAACGGTACTAGCTGAGAACTTCAAAACGAGTGGATCAGGAGCCGTGATTTGCAAGCCGTCGAGGGAAGAGCAGACGATAGGGTTGCTGGTTGGGAAATTTTATTTTGACCCAAAAGAAAACCTGTAAATAGACTATGTAATGGAAAAAATGGTTTGATAGTAAGAAAAATTCGAAAAATGGTTTGGCCGAGAGAATGTGGCGGTAATTTGCTCTGGAATCAGAGCTGGATATCTTATAATAATGTGTACGGACTCAACAAACTGACTATAGTTTAATACTTGCTCATGTTTTGCACTTCTTGAGAACATATTGTCCAATCTTTTAAACCTAAAATGAGATAATGAACTATGAACAACATACCCGAATACTTCAGGAATCAATGTCACAGCACCACCTTAATATTTTTTTTAACGTGAACCTATAGATTTCAACGTCTACCAAGTCAGAAACAACTGAACTTTGTTATTTGTTTCGGGATTTTCATCAGCTCGTAAAATTCGGGATGCGACTACTTTAAACCTATTTTAAGATGGTTGCATTTTAACATTTGACATAATACATGCGGTTTTTCAGCAATGTAGACCTACTTAAAAATAACCAACCTTTTCGGGACAGTTTTCGCAATAATATTTTGTTTGAATGTTTTGGCTAGATTTCCTTGACTATCTGCCGTTATGATGTATATTCGGAATTTATATAATTTGTGTACAATTGAAACTATCCGGGGGGAAAATATAGAGTGAACTAAAACAAATTAAAGAAATTTCCCTTCTCATTTTCGGGAGGTGAAGTAGTCCGGGCTGAGTGATTATAGAGGGCCTAGTCACGTTAGGAATGCACTAGCGCACGAGTGGCTGGTAGAGGTAAGGTGGGCCCAAGCATCAACAACAGCGCTTGGCGGGATCAATTATCGTCGGCCGTCCAGCGATTGTGTATGGTACCGTTTTTTGTTTTGTTTAGGGATTTCAGTTTTGAGATAAATTTCGAAGGCGGATTCCTATCCTTTGGTTAGTTTGATGTCGTCGTATTAAAGTCAGTCTGAATGCGAATATAAGTGTAATAGCATGTTCACACCTACAAGATTATCTCTTGTAGGTTTGTAAACCGCCAAACCCATTCTCACTGCCCAAATGAGATAATCTTGACAGATGTTTTGACATTTATATGTCAATCAAACTTGTTTGTGAAATATTACATATATATGCCAAGCAAATATTTGAAAGAAATAATATTTCATCGCAACCGGATTCATCGCCTGATGTCGTTAGTAAATACAAAGCCCAAAATAGCATGGATGTTGGTAAGAGACAATCGTTCTTTCTTGGAAAATTTGAACAACATTTGACACCTCAACAATAAACAATGTCAAATTATCACTTTCAACACCTCTGAGGTTGGGTAGGTTTGCAAATTTAAAGACTAGGGACGAACGAAGCACAACCACGTACCCGCTGAACTGAGCTAAACTGCTAGCAACCATGAACATTCCGGTAATGGAGAGCCAAACGACTTTCTATGCAAAATACCTAACTTTCAATTCTTTGTCGCAGGACTAAAAGTCCAACAAGCTGCGAGACTTCAAGTTTCACTGGCTTACACTTTAAAATTACCCTACACAGAATTTATTCAAAACAGCGCCCAACGTGGGATTTGTATGATGAAAGTTGTCATCAAGACCGTAACTTTTAATTTTTGTTTGGCAAAGAATCTGGGTGTTTGCATTAATAATGTTGCAGAGTACAAGCGAAACTTACTTGTTCTCAGGAAATTGTTCTAACTCTGAATTGCCTAAGAATTTAGAAGGGGTTATAAGTTCGTTTATAGCTGTTTAAAAAAAGTTATTCTCTTCTGGCATGGAAATGCGAATTTCAAAAGATTAAGAAACTTCAACTATCTAAATGGCAAAATTATTTTCCTCTAATAGCACAGAGTGAATGGTAATCAACACCGCGAAATTTAAATTCAACATGGTCAATAATTTCCAAACATTTTAGTAAAGCAACTTGCGAAGCTGTTGAAAATGAACTCCGAAAACTAATTGAAGCAACTATCATCATCTTGGATTTCACATTGCTGCCCGTCATGCACTCAATGAAATAATTTATCTGTGTTGAAACCTATTTTTAAGTTTCCCCTTTTTTGAAACCTAACCTACTCAGTCACTGCTGAAGCTCCTGCAGCTCCCAATCAATTTGAATGAATAGCCAGTTTGTAACGGTGACAAAATTTTTTATTTTCTATAAAAACACTTATTGTTAAGCATGAAAACATGCGCATATATACAATTATACTGGAATCTAGCCTTCAGAAAAGTTTGCAAAGTACCTTTCCAACGAGAAAAGTTGAAACGATATGGAAATTTTAGTATCCTGGCATGATTGAGCTGTTATGTTGTTGTTGTGGTTTTTTGTTGGCAGGCCGAGACGGTGAGGCAATTTTTATAAAGTCAAGCAGTTGATCGAAAGTTTTTCGACACGAATGTTATACAAAAAAAAGACGGAGTGGAAATTACGTTACGCTCAACTTCATGGAAATATTGATTCTTGGCTGAGACGGTAGTTTCTATCATTTTCACAAAACATTTGGCAGTGTCTCGTCGCATCATGATTGTCGTCATTAAAATACCCTAAAAAAAATCATTCATTCGCAGTATTTGAGCTAAAATTCCCTAAGATCACGTGTGCTTGTACTGGGGGTCTAGAATGGTGCGCCATAGCTGCCGCTCGGGGCGCCATAGCTGCCACTGGGGGCGCGAGGAGCACCGTACGATCCGGATGGAGAGCTCGGGTATCCGCCGAATCCGCCGCCACCAGCTTGCTGGGATGTTTGTGCGAATTGAGCAACTTGGATGGCTTGTCGAACGCCCTCGAGGTCCACTCCTACCACGCGGGAAGCATAGCTACCGCCGGACGGGACTCCGTAGCTGGACGACGGGACTCCGTACTGGCCCGATGGGGCACCACCTCCAAATCCACCACCACCACCACCGCCGCCCGAGGACGAGGCCTTGCTCTCCTCGCTCAACAGAATCTGGCGCACTTGCTCCAACAGCTTGGGATCGACGTTCAATCCTTCCGACGTCTGGAATCCGCCCGAAACGGCTTGGTATCCACCGCCCCCGCCGCCACCACCACCGAATCCTCCGCCGATGCCTCCTCCGAAACCACCGCCCCCGCCGCCGCCTGATGAGAAGCCCCCGCCTCCTCCGCCCCCGCGGTTGTAATTGTAGCCTGAAGGCGGCTCAGCTACTACAGCGGCCGCTACGGCAAACGCCAAGAACTGAAAGAGAGAAATTTCTTTTTAAAACAGGATGTATTCGTTTAAAGTCATATATGACTAGGGCAGCAAGTGATTTGGAGTCCGAATCGAAAGTAGGCTCTGCGATTTCGGCTCTGGCTCTCTCAATTAGTTAAGTCACGGGAGACATCCTGTTTGGCGCAAGTGATTCCCTTAACACAGTGATTTTCCTATTCAAAGGTTTCGGAAGACATACTTCAATTTAAGAAGAAGAAAACCGTTGCACTATTCCACGCAAACTAGAAGCATGCAAAAGACCTTATCGTATATCCTTTGTGTATATAATCCATTGACGAAGGGAATCACTTCTGCAGCACAAACTTTTTCTGTTCACTTTAGTTAAACTTGGCACATATCCGTTTATTTTTTTTTGGATTTTCACACGAGCTAAACGATTAATCCTTTTGACAAATTCCTTGTGATCGCGAAGAATTAGACTAGCCTAAAACGCTGGCAAACTTACCACTGTGAAGGAGTTCATTCTACGTAAGAAGAAAGGATTTTTGGTTGCGTTCGAATCGGAACCAGTGACTGAGTGTGCCATCAACTGGTCGTTGCAGCCCTCTTTATAGTCGCACTTGAAGAAGTCACTTGGACGCGTTGGTGGTTTTTTCCCGCGCCGACCATGTACATCACTCTGCAGATTTTTTCGTTCACATCTTCATCTGCAGCCGCCGCTATCCATACCACGGCTACACGGAGATGGACTAGTGTACCTTCAGCACAAGCCCCGTGGGACCAGGCACACATAGCATATTGTTGTTTGGCCCATCCGAAAATGATAGGAAAATAGTTTAAAAAAACGATCTTGGTACGCGCAAAATGGGGGATCGATCGTTGCTGGTTGATAACAACAATCTTCAATTGCAGCTGGGACCTCCTAAGCCGCGCGCAGTGCGCCTCGCTGGCGTTTGGGTAACTCTGCTCCTACTACCCGAGGCCAGCAATCCACCATCATCAAATGTACATTTTTCACCACGTAACATGCATCTTCCACGGTCTTCATGTTCCTCGGCAGGTAAAAAGTAATCGTGTTCACACAATCGTCGCACGTATCCATGCCAGCTGCAGACTTGCATGGGCCACGGAGGAGGTTGCGTGAAAGAAGCAGCAGGCAGCAGTACGTGCAAACTGAGGCGCCGAAGAGGACGCATCCAAGAAGCAGGCAGTTAGTTGCTATCTGCTGATCACACACTACATCTGTATCAGTACGATCAGTACGCTGCTGCGTTCCCGTGGTGCATCTGTTGTTTCTTCCGCAAAATTTGGATATTTGCAGGAAAACTCGCTGCTGGGCATAGTTTTAGTGGATGCATCTA
The DNA here is from genome assembly GCA_963942545.1 of Oxycera nigricornis. Taxonomy (NCBI): domain Eukaryota; kingdom Metazoa; phylum Arthropoda; class Insecta; order Diptera; family Stratiomyidae; genus Oxycera; species Oxycera nigricornis. Next base: position 30,430,373 of record OZ012659.1, read on the forward strand.
TTTCGTGCTTCCGTGTGTTCATCTTAGTATCTAATAGTATCTCTAGCTGGAAGCTAGTGACTTCTGCTAAAAACTCTCGTTACGCAGAAGATAAACCATTCGATTAGCCTTTCTATCTACGACTGGATAAAAGATAGCGGAATACATACTTCGAAAATGTAGATAACTGCTTCATTGGAGAATCATTGCCTCGGGTGTGAATTATAAGACTGGGTCACGGGTTATCGCTGGCAACCAATTATTGCGGACGACATTGAAGCTAATTCTGCGTGATTGCTTGCTGGTAGCAATTGTTTCCAGCTTCGTCGGCTTTTCTTCAAAAATGTATAAAATCTTTCCTTCCAAGCGTTCCTTTATAAATGGCAATGTGTTATAATAGTTGAGGAATACATTTTGGGGTGAAACAAAGCAACCATATATTTAAATAGAACATAAAGTCCAGAAAGGTTTTTGAAAAAATAGGCAAGGAAGCAGTAGCTTCATGTATTCTTCCCATAGCCACAGGAATCTAAGGATAAGCATTGAACAGAATATGCACATGTAATAAGCTAACATTGATTGTTTTACCTTAGAACCTAGCCTTCATAAGACATTTCAATTTCGCCATTTTGTCACTAATGAGGATTTACGACTGTGGAGTTCAAAACATCTGCAATCGTATAAAGAAACAGAGACAATGCAAACATTCATGCACAATCAGACACACACACACACACACACACACACACACACAGATATATATATATATATATATATATATATATATATATATATATGTGTGTGTGTGTTCAGTTCAGAGCACCAACAGTTTTTTCAACTTTCTCATGGCCTTTACGACATTTTACAAGAATCGCCAACAGCTAAAGTTTGTTCGCTGCTCAGTCTATTCATCTAGGAATACCAAGTATTTATTTACCAAATACAGTATTTGCTCGAAAAAAAAACAAATCGGGATCATTTTCATCATTGTTTTACCTCGCAAGAAAGAAAACCCCAGCCTCAGGCGATCCGTACTGCCAGTCGCACTCGCATCGTTATTGATAGCTCATGGACCATTAACGCTAGCTTCAAGTAGGCACGGAAGGCGATAAAGATGCTTGTTATTCAATTTGTTCTGCAGGCTACGCGGTGTGTGTGGATACTATGCTGGATGCTCGGTTACGCACTGCCCATTTGTTGGGGTTGGACTTACGTACGATCAAAATTGTATTTGCTGTTTGCAAAACAAACTTATCGAGAATCCTTTTTGCAACACTTCTCCTGTGCAAAAAGTCGCCAGTAAATTTTGGTGAGCTGTAGATAGGTGTCGTATGCGGGGCCTGACCAAGATCGAGAATATGGTCCATGAAGATCGATGAACAAACATGGAAAGATGCGCTTCAGGACAGCGTTCGAACGAATTGGCGTTCGGAGAATTTGGTTGGGTGCTTTAATCCATTTATAGACGCCAACATGTTTGGGCATGACTGGCCAAAAGAAGAACATTTTAAATCACTTGATCGTTTTTCCGATACCTTCAGGAGCTCTCAACGTATGATCGTGTGCTCGCGGTATTACAGTGGCTGTTCAGTTCGTCTTGGATCCGTAGCTTCCATGCGTCACTATCCGTAGTGGTGTTACCAGAGTCATGCTGGCAACGTTTGTACATGAATCTCTCTAGAACTCGTAAATTCAACACCTGAGTTCGATCCTGGGATATTTAACCAATCATATCTTATAGAAAATATAATTAAGCAACTTTTTTTTCCTCACAACTTTGCTCAAAAATGAATCGATTTAAAGTTAGAAGTGAGAAAAGTAGGAAACCATGGATTTTTTTATAATTTTGAAACATTTTGATTTATTTATTAATGTTCCCGACTTTTTTGAGCGGGACGATAAGTCAATTATGGTTATATTAGTTATTCCAGAACTTTTACTGCAAAAATCAGTGTACACGTAAATCAGTGTCTAAACAGCCAATTGGAAACAAATCCGCCCTAGTCTAATTCGTCTCATTAGCTCTATTTACGTTTCGTTGAAATGCGGTGAGGAGAGGTCGGTTTCTAAGGTGGTGGGTGAAATTTCCTCTAATTCATGACCTCGTAGCAAAAATCCTCTGGATAAAGATTCAAGCACTACATTTTGACATCCCTTCCTATGCGAGGTAGTGAATTTGAAGCTATGGAGCTTCAAAAACCATCCAGCCTAACTGCAGTGTAGATCCGAGAGTGTCATTAATTGTTGTAGAGAAGTGTGATCCTGTGATGGTCATGAATCTGTGCCCCAAAAAATCCATCAAATCAATGTTAAGATATTATAAGAAGTTCGACGAGTAGTCTGAATCAATTAAGTCATGTCTCCCAAATTATAAAGAAAAACATATTTTTTTCACAAAATACAAGAGTTATTTTTTATTAAAACATCAAATGCGTACCAATTTTAAATACTGAAGAAAGGATAAGCTGGCTTCCGAAATATGTATTTGATATGTTAACAATAAAGGTCATGCATAAGATGAAAAAACTGTTACATTTTCAACATCAAAAGCAAACATAATGATCCGTGCTTTACATTCGCAACTGATGACGATATTTTCGTATCTGCGTTTTAGGACAACCTTGATGGACTAACTTCTATTCAATGCTGTGACCTCTACATTCTATGGAAATATATAGATGAAATTACTAGAGATCAGGGGATCATTTTGAATTTGGCTTCTCCTCCTTCAATGTGCAGCTGCGGCAGAAATCGTGGAAAGGGGCATCCAATCTTTCTGCATGTCTGCCGAACAGACAGTTTCCTGTCAGTATGGATACAATGGAACCAAGGTTTCGCGGCTCGTGCTGAGGAGCTGCTTGGTGCGCTTTGAGCACAGTGCATGCCTGGTTGTCCTGCACATTTCTATTTCTATTTTCTATGTAATACTGCTTGAAACTTAGCTTGGCGGAGGCCAGTGGATGGCCGACTTGGGGTGTAAGTGTATACTCCTGGAGCTCATTGCTAGCTTTCGCAAGGGCATCAGCTTCGCAATTTCCAGGTATATCACTATATACACGTTGGATAGTGACTGTACAGCAGCTTAACTGTCGGACAAAATGTTAAGATTTTTTATGGAAATTTTCTTTCCGCTGCCTTGTGTATTGCAATAACCGCTGCCTGAAAAACACTGCAGTGATCTGGTAGCCAGCTTTTCCATCCATATTTGATCCATCAGTGTCGATGTCGACCAATTTTTGTATCCAGTCATCTCTACTAGGGATGACTGACTTGAAACCGTGGTGGATGCAGGGAATCGGAGAAGTGAGGTCTATTTTCCCTGGCGTTGATCCATCCCTCTGTAGTATGGTGGAGTGGCCCATATTCCCTTCATGCTAGAGGACATGGATTTTATCAAACTTGAATGCGTTGTTACAGACTTAATGGGGTATCAATTCTATTTTATTAACTTCCCAGTTCCCTATGGGAAGTTATTGTAATGGGGTCGATTTTGCGAATCCCAAATTTTGACATATCTACACGTTTTGAGGTCTCTAGAATCCAAATCCATCGTTTTTAGAGAGATGTCTGTGTGTATGTACGTATGTGCGGATGTGCGTATGTGCGGATGTGCGTATGTACGTATGTGCGTTCGGAATTATTTTTCGTCTCGATTATCTCGAGAACCAAAGATCGTATTGACGTGCGTTTGACGTTTTAAACGACGCGTAATTACGTAACTTAGAACTGAATGACTTTTCAGCAAAATCGGTTGGGCCGTTTTTTATTTAGGATGAAAAAACTGAAAAAACGACTAAAAATTGCTTATTTTTAAACTGTTGATACGCACTATTAATTCGTGCAGATACCAAATAACTTCATAGTAATGTTGTTATTATTGTGCGTTTTAGCAAAATTGTGATCAAATTTGTAAAAAATGTTATTTAAAAAAAAGATTAATTTATAAAATTCCAAACTTATATTATCAGGTTTGGGTGAATGTGAGTAGAGACGCTAATGCAGTCAATAATTGGATATTGTTATAAATAATTTAATATTGTTAGTAACAATCAAATAATATTAGTTATAATCTGATATTGTATATATAAAGTCAATTATAATTATTCAGTAACGGTCAAACATTCTTAATAACGAATGATTATTGTAAATAATAAATAAATACCCTCAATAATAGTTTTGGATTCCGAGGCCAAGATGGCGAACGAAGTGGAGGGCAAGAAGGATGACGAGGACGAAGAGGACAAGTTGCCGAGGCTTTGGTAGAGGATGGCCAGGTGGTTGAGACGTCTTCCTCTGCCAAAGCTTTTATGGTTAGATAAAAAATTGATAAAAATAATAAAAGTAATTATATTAATTTAGAATAATAATGTTTAATAATAGTAATTATTAATAAAAGCAAATTATAGCTTTTTATTCACCCCACTGGGAAGTTAGTCGTGTGGGCCTCAAGGGTCGCACTTAGACCACATTTTTTTATTTTAGAGTAACTTTGCTTTTCGATATTGACCGATGTAGTAAAATCGTCTAATATAATATTTTTGTTTGTGTGATAGGCGAATCCATTTTCGCCAGCAAGTCTGGGAGCTGATTATCAAAGAATCAAATGGTGCCAGCTTTATAAGTTGATTGTTTACGAAACCACGAAGCCCCATTGAAGTAAATGTATCAAGTTCAATGCCACAAAACATTGATTCACACTCACGTTCCAAAGTCAGAAAGATGTTTAACTTGTTCATTACGTGATACTCTTGTCGATCTGAATGCAGAGCGAAGTAGGCCAAACATTGATTTCACTGGAAAAAGTCTTTAAAATTTTCAATATTTTTGTGTATGCAAATTGAAAAGGAATCTCCTAGGGAGAGAACCTCGAACACAAGGTGCTAAGCCACCGGAAGTATTTCACTTTCCTCCACAATGTTTTCAATAGTTCGCTAGATAATCGACATCAACGTCGTGAGCTCCTTACAGGTGTCTCTGCAATCTTTCTCAGCCAGCAAATTATCTTTCTTTTCCGCATGCAAAACCGACTATGTCGCTTTGGCTTCCCTTCGAATCAGCAACATGCGAACGAAATTTCTCTTGGAATTTTTCCTTTTTCGGCCAACTGAAAAATCGGCGCCGCAATAGATGCCTCATCATGCCAATCTCGTTAAGATGCACATGCAAGAAGTATCGAAATAAAGATAGGTACAAGCCAAAGTCGAAGTCGAAGCTGAAGCCGTTCACATAATTCCAACCATGTGTGGAGTGCCTGGACATCGCAACGAAATCTTTATCGAACAAATAACCGTTCTATGAAAAGTGAATGTAAGTGCTTGCATAGTGGGAAACTACATATCTTTTCATTTTTCATGTATCTAAACTGTAGGAAACGGCGACTGTTGAAATGCCGTTGAGTGCCGTGTAATTGAATATCATTCGAATCGAAGATGCGACAGTAGAACCTGTTGTTGAGACTCTGTGCGACTCTTCAGTTGTGGTACTTTCGTTTTCTTTCAGATTGATCCCGCATCGTGGGCAATTTCGAATTAGCACTGCAATTTTGGCTTGGACAAAAACATTGCAAAGGCCGAATCGGTTACGATTCCAATGAAATTCCACGCAGCATGGAATAAAATTGAAGATATTAAAGTTTCGGATGTTACATAACATAGTTATTAAATATCTTTTCAAGTTATTTTGAGGCACACAAACAAGTGCGTGGTAATTGAAAAAATGTACCTCGTAGTAATAAGTCATCAAGAGTAATTCAGATTTTCATCTACTGCATCTACTCCACTCTATACCTGTACTTGTATCGTCAGTCTTCTGTTTCTCCTTGAAATATTTTTAATGGCAGATATTTTAATGATTCCATGGGGGAACTCCCATAAAAACATTGTAGCACTTCTGTATGCCAGCTGTACCCTAAGAGTACATTGTTAGAAATTCGCATCAGAAAAAAGCCGACCGGAGTCAGAGGGCACATAACTCTTGCATCTTATATAAAGCACATAACCAGATCGATACAGGATCAAACATCTATGACTGATGAATTTTCCTGGCAATTTTCAGGCTTAGGAAAAACGATCACCATCTTGTTCAACACTGTTTGAACTAAAACAACGCAGAGCAGGGTAGTATCATGATAATGTTCACTAATCCCTTCGCACATTCTGCCTGCTCTAGCTTTATTTGCAGTGTGTTTCACAAAAACGTGTCGCCGTTTAGATTCAATTTATTTCTTCAACTACTTAGGAATACATTTTTCGCAATTATATCAATATGGAGTCCAGTCGCCTTTATTAGCGATAATCGCCTGACATCTTTTTATGCAACTCTGACTCAATTTCTGTGTGTATTCCATAGTAAAACACAGTCATATCCTCTTGAAGACCCGCATGAGCTGTCATGTGGTGGTTGCCTTTTAGTTTCTCCTTCATTAGTGACCACACGTTTTCTATCGGGTTCGTGTCTGAACTTTGTGATTACCAATCCGAAGTTATGACTCCGTTTTCTTCTTTCCAGCTGGTACAAAGACAACTTCGATGTTTAGGATAGTTGTCCTCTTGCAGAATCCAATCGCGATGTCGGATCCATTGTAGTGGAACCACATGTTCATCTGTACTATGCCAACCATGCTCACAATGTATCTACGAACAACATAAACCCAAAATATATAAATTTTAAGGATCAATGAGAAAGAATTGCTTACAGAACTATGCCAACTCGAATATGGTTGACAACTGTCAAATGAACACGGCGCTGTTTTGATGACCATTAAGCAAGGTGTTTGACCCATCAAATGTGCTATGGGTCAACGTGTGTGGTAAAAGTGCATTGACTAATTATTACAACCATATGAGTCAGCATTGTAGAACAAAAACAAATTGTTGATTCATTACAACCATATGCATCGGTACTATGGGAAAATAGTTGTAGGTCAATGATTTGTACATATGAATTAGGCTCAGATATTTGTGTATAAAAGAGGCGAGGGTGATTGAATAATAATAACTAGAAAATTTAGACTGCCTACATCGGTACTCTTTTCATTTAAAAGATTGTTCACTGCGACGCTTGCGCTGTATTAGAAATGTAGGCAGCTTTTGCATGTCATTAACTTTGACGCTTGTGACGATATTTTGGCAAAGATTAAGATTAAGATTAGAAATGATTAAAATGCAAAGACAAGCTTATTTTAACATATAAACTCTCAGCAGATTTAAGAAAACCATTTTTATGAAGTTTAATCATCTATTTGCCATTCAGAGTTTTCGTTAAAACGATTAGCTTCACGAATCTCCTTTGCCGGGTGTTTTGCTGTACATCACAAATTTTTGCCCAGGCTCTCTTTCAGCAATTACATAAAACAAATAAAGATGCATCAGTAAAAATCACGTTGCTCTTTTCCCATGCTTTTCGGTCAACAACGGCTTTGCAAGTGTACTTCTACTGTTGCAATCTTCGCCTTTTCGAACTAGTTGATACACTAAGTTTGTTAAGCAGTTTCTCTCTCGCATTTCATAGACACAGTGCCGGGTTCTTCTCAAACAAGCTACAAATAACCTTATTTTGCCTATTAGAGGTCGCTTTCCTAGGACCTCTACCTGCTCATCGTCAACATTACCAGACTCTTTAAAACTCTTAACCCAATCCTTAACGAACGAAGCAGAAGTTTTGGTATATAATGCAGCCTGTGCGAAACTCATGCTTGGTCCTTTTGGATGACTTACCAAGAACACTGCCTGAATCCGCTTTTATTATGGCACTGATATTGTTATGATAATTATCTATTTAGAAATCCACCGAAGATGAATTAACAATGAAAAATATGATAAGCAGCTTTGAAAAGCACTAGCAAATCAAAATTTTAGTCACACCTCACTCCTTGAGTGGGAGAAGGTGTAAAATTAAAGTAAAAGCTGCATTTACAGGACAAATTTTGCAGATTTATGGAACCTACTGCGTTTATGACGCATCAGTGACATGAATCCTTCTGAGGACGTGGAAAACACAAAGCATCAATAGATCTTGTCTAGTGGAAGCTCCAAAAATTTACTTTGAAATGCTCATTTCCACGCAAAAAAATCAGCATCCATTCATGAAAACCGTATGGCTTCAATTCCAGTGAACTCTGCTACGAATATTGCCAAATTTTGCACGCAATTACAATTGTTGTACTTTCTAACAAAAAAATAATACACAAAATAAGCGTAAATAAAAGTTACCAATCGGTTTCAATCGGGTTTCGCAGTGTGAATGCAAACAAGATTTTATTGTAATAATTCCATCAAATTGATTCAATACGCACGATCAGTTTGAATTTGTTTGAAAAAAATGTTCGGGTGAACATGCAAATAAGTTCAGATACGTGATATGAACTGAATGGAAAATTTGAAGAGACTTTTACAGGGAATGATATTCAAATGATGTAGGGGACTGGCAGATTAACAAAATAGGAGGTTACTACCTGCATTTTATGCTATTCAAAGAGTATACGATGATTTTGCTAGTTACATTCTTTTGGTGTTATGGTTTCCTATCTGTTTATTTTAATCAATATATTCGTATCATGTATTTAATAACGTTCAACATATAATTGTTTGTAAAATACGTTATCGATAATAGTTTGAGTTTTGGCTGTTCAAAATTCGTATCACTTAAGTACGGAACACGATCGACGTAAGAAACATAGAAAACATCGTAAAATATCAGTGAGAACTTTTAAAATAAAATTCAAAAATAAAAATGTTCAAAATGTTAAGGAGATAGCACCGTGCAAAATTCATTTTACACTTTTAAAATTTTTTTGGAACTTACAAAACCATATAAATTTTGCATTCATATTCACCTTTTACGGAATCTGAGCTACAATTACGAACATCTGTGAATATTTGTGATATCGAAAAGTGATCTTAACAAAGCATCATTCAGAGACGGTTGCAAGATTGCTTGAAGTTCATTTTGTAGTTAATATGAAGCCACATTGGATAATATTGCTTAAATTTTTTTTATATGATACAAAGTATTTGATTACCATCAATAGTACAGTCATTTGGAAGTTTTAACTGGAAAGTTTTCCGGGAGTTTTGAAAATTGGTAATTTTACAGATTTCGAATCCGAATTTCAACTTTGCCACCTCGTATCTTTGCCGCTTGCGCCGCCATATTGGAAAAATGGCGCCTCATACCAGTTTTTTGACGATATCTCTTTTCCGACTCATTTTACGATAAAACCATTTAAATACAAAATTAAACTAAAGAAAATTTCCTACAATTTATGTTTTCACAATATTTTTCTTAAATCAATAGTTTTGGCGTTCGAGCGCTGCAAAGTATGCTTCAATATGCCTTTTGGTTAAACTCATTCCCACACCACCTTGAGCTAGAGTAATCAGCTCGTGGTAGTGTGCCCTGTAGGTCTAATCCATATGTGATGCACAATTTTGAAATTTAGCGCAATCTTTTTGTCCCTGATGGACCAAGCATTGCGAGTTCGTTTTCGTTATCGATCGAGACGTCACAGAATGAAATTTCATCCGCATCATCCGCGATGGGATTATCAGACTCATCACAATCCTCTTCGTTTTCGAGTCCATCATACGTTTGGACGAAAATAGTCTCCGTTTCTTTCTCTTCATCGCTCTCATGTGATGGAACTTGCGAATTATTACAAGCACCACTACAAGGGTAAATAAATTCTTAGCGTAGTGCTGTTCTGAAATGTAACTCCCCGAGGGACTTTGTAATCACTTGCACCAACTAACGGTGCGCTATAAAGCGAGAAGGATGCAAATTATTAACTCACTTCATCTCGGTTTTACACAATACATTATAAGAAGGAACTACTTATTCTCCATTTACATACCAATCGCAGCCAACACTAGAGTACTTCCTGTAGCCACTCCATAGTTACACTCATAACTGCCTTGCCGTCGTCTTTTGTGCCAATAAACCCTGTTGTCGTCGTCCTATACTCAAATCGTAAAACTTGCGCCTGTCTTCATATTCTTCTTCGCAAATCAAGTTCTATGACTGTCGTTCCACATAACACAAAAAGCTGTTGTATTGTTCAATCTAAACCGCTGTCTTTATGAATTTCGCCGTTCAAAAAGAGGTCGCCTGTTTGTCGATTTTACGGTCGTTGCTCCGGTTACATTTGGAGTTTTAGTCTTTCGTCACTTTCTACTAACCTGTGGCCATCGATGCTCCGCAAAGAAAAAAATGCAAGCGATGTCAACCAATCCCTTATATGCACTTCAAATAACGTTTCTACATGAAGTTTGTCGAAAGTTGATTGACTCGGAACAAAGATTTTTATCGTGTGGGGACTCTGGCATCCAACTGACTATATCTGGCACTAGTCGTCTTGACATTTATCATATTCACATTCAATCCAGCCTTTTGGAATTTCAGGAATGCGGAGTCATTTCCCTATTGAATTGAAGCTGCGCTGTGACCAGCTCATTCGGTGTAGAAAGAACCACTGAAAATGCAGTTCCTCTCAAGTTTTCTTTTGTTTACGCCCACTCCCTATCGTTTCAAGGAATTTCGTGAATTAAGTTTTTGTATTTTCAATTTACCGAAGTAAAAAGATCTCATAATTTAGAACTTATATTGATGTGTTGATTAAAATGACGATAATTTATACTATCAGAGAGAAGACAAATATATTTCCATAGTTTTTAAAAAAAGAAAATATTTGATTTTTTCATATAATTTATTTATTGTTAGCATTAAATTTTGCCTGAATTACACTTATAAAAGTGGCCACAATACTAATTAAAGTTGTTATTTTCATATTAAATTTTCCTAAAATGTATCCAATTTTTTTACATTGGGCCCGCATTACCCAAAGTACACTTTGTTGAACGAAAAGTGGAGAAGTTCGACTTTTACAAATAAGATACCTTTCTACTTTCTAAAATGCATATTTAACCCTTCGTCTGCCTACGTTTTTCCGGCACCTTCGGTCTGCCTACATGGGTCGTTTTCGTCTTGCCATTTTTTCAAGCTTTTAAAGTGCTGCGAAAAATCTGAAAAAATTCATGAAGGTTCTTCAAACTTTTAACTTGAAGTTTCAATCAGAAAATTATCAACAATAAAATTTTTTAAGATATTTTTTATCAAAAAAAAATTAAAGAAAACGGAGTAAATGCATTTGTTTACTAGAAAAATCATAACTTTCAGACGAATAAAGATATCGAAACGTAAAAAAAGAAAATCAAAGAAAAAAAATGTAACTTTCAAGGAAAAATATATTGCATTCGATTATTGTGAAAAACCCCTCAAGTTTGCAACCTCAAAATGGCCAATAATTTGGTTCTAAATTTCGTAGTAAAAACGGTAATAAAAATATAATAATTCAAAAATTAGTAATGAAATCAATAAAAAGTCAATATTTGACACGTGACGATGAGCCGCTCTCAAATCAGGGGCAGTGTTATTGGCCGAATATCTATCAATCTCGATGTTTGTACACTTCAAAATTGTTTCCATCATATCAGTTGTAAATAACACATTCCAGAAATCTAGCGGTGTGATCGAAAAGGCAGCTGCTCCAATAGCTTTAGGTAATATTATTGTTATGTTTGATCTGCTTTTACAGCCAAAATTAACACTTTTAAACAAATAAACGGAAAAAAATTACTTACCGTCGTCTGCCTACGTGGGGCGTTTTCGTCGCTTCAATTTTGATATTGTCATCAAGATGGCTAGAACGGGACTGGGACAGCGAAAGTTGGTAGACAGGTACTAGAGGGGCGTAACTTTTTTTACAGAGCGGTGTGCAAAAGTTACAACAACTTTTAATTTTCGCGCGGACGAAAACGACCCCAGGTAGGCAGTCGAAGGGTTACGACACGCTAAAATTCCTAATTAAAAAATGTGGTCTAAGTGCGACCCTTGAGGCCCACACGACTAACTTCCCAGTGGGGTGAATAAAAAGCTATAATTTGCTTTTATTAATAATTAATATTATTAAACATTATTATTCTAAATTAATATAATTACTTTTATTATTTTTATCAATTTTTTATCTAACCATAAAAGCTTTGGTAGAGGAAGACGTTTCCACCAGCTGGTCATCCTCTACCAAAGCCTCGGCAACCTCGTCCTCTTCGTGCTCGTCATCCTTCTTGTCCTCCACTTCGTCCTCAACCTCGTCCTTCATCTCGGCTACGGAATCCACAACTATTGTTGAGGGTATTTATTTATTATTTACAATAATCATTCGTTACTACGAATGTTTGACCGTTACTGAATAATTATAATTGACTTTATATATACAATATCAGATTATAATTAATATTATTCGATTGTTATTAACAATATTAAATTATTTATAACAATATCCAATTATTAACTGCATTAGCGTCTCTACTCACATTCACCCAAACCTGATAATATAAGTTTGGAATTTTATAAATTAATATTTTTTCGATTTGATCAGAATTTTGGTAAAACGCACAATAATAACAACATTATTATGAAGGTATTTGGTATCTGCACGAATTAATAGTACGTATCAACAGTTTAAAAATAAGCAATTTTTATTCGTTTTTTCAGTTTTTTCATCCTAAATAAAAAACGGCCCAACCGATTTTGCTGAAAAATCATACAGTTCTAAGTTACGTAATTACGCGTCGTTTAAAACCGGTCACACGTCAATCAGATCTTTGGTTCTTGAGATAATCGAGACGAAAAATTATTCCGAACGCACATACGCACATCCGCACATACGCACATCCGCACATACGTACATACACACTCACAGACATCTCTCTAAAAACGATGGATTTGGATTCTAGAGACCTTAAAACGTAGAGATATGTCAAAAATTGGGATTCGCAAAATCGACCCCATTACAATAACTTCCCATAGGGAACTGGGAAGTTAAAAAAATATAAGAAAAAATGTATCTGCGATTGTCAACAAATATTTTATATGGACCATGAGCCTTTCGGACCAGAAATTTCTGAATGTTAGTCAGAAAAACAATGAATCATGAAATTCACCCAAAAAAAACGGGGCACAGTATTAGCAGTATTGCTATTACAATACACTGTTGCAGTCATTCGCTTAAATAAATCAATCAAAAATTAACAAGACCTCATTTGTGTTATGATGAATGCACACTTCCAAAAATGCCAAGCTTTCTAGGTTTTCTAAACAAAACAAATTGAAATTGCATCGGCCAAACCTCAACTGTTTGCTTGAACATTATTTATCATGTAATATAATACGAGCAGGGGCAAACACAATAATAATCATTTACTCGATTTGGTATTGTGAGATGGAGCCATCCCGCCAAGATGATTGCAGAAAATGAAATTGGAATAAAGTACATATGCATGCAAAAAAAAATTGTACCTTGGAAATAGAAAATTGCAGAAACTTGGGTCTAAGTTTAACCATTCAATTCGGAACGCTAATTGATTACGATTTTAAGAAAACGCTTCTACGACGACCTTGCAGAATTCATGGTGTGAATGCTGTACGTACGAAGTATGGATTGTATTTCTATCATTTTTTGGTCATATGTTTACGCAAATAGCTTAACGAGAGCCTTCGCTAATGAATGGCGAAATCCTGTCCTCCAAATGATTGTTTGGTCCTGCAAAGCAAGTCCCTATCTTTCAAGAGTATCTTAATTGAAGTGCAACGATGTAAAGTCAAAAGGCGTGCTTGTGTCCCAACTATGAATAGAAAGGTAACTGAATATGTATGAACTGTGTGTGGTAAACTCATCACAACTATTCAAGCGTTGTCAAAACTAACCCTTACACATCTTTCGGCCGAACTAATCCACCAGCATAATTAGCCTGCGCTTAAATTTGATTCACCTGAATTCACTGCGCCGAAGTGAACGTGCGAGCTAAGAAAATCGGGTCAAATCCGCCACAAGACCATCAACAATTGCAGGTGACTCCAGTTCGAGCCATGGCTCGGCACGGCACTATCTATTTTCTCAGTACTTTATGGCGTGAATAATGGAAAAGATGCATGCACAGATTGTTGCTAAAGGTCCATAAAAAGAAGTAAGATGATTTTTTATGCGCAATTTAAAGTGTGGCTGCCTCACTCCATCCGTCGCTTCCCATTCAAAGCGATTTTGATTCGCAGATATTGAGTAACACGGCACGCTGAGAATCATTTTGCTGGACCCGGGTTCATCCCATCCCATGGACTTGCTAGACCATTGTTATTGCAACCAAGAAAGAGGTGTTGCATCACCGCCACACTCGGAACATAATCTGCCCTCATGAATTTTCCCATCAAACTTTCATACGCGCGCACTCTTCATACTTTTGATAATCCTGAGAAAGTGTTGTGGCGGATTCCGCGGGCGGGCTGAGACGAAACCGTTGACAATGGACAAGAGTATCTGGTTAATTTTTGACGCCGCCATCTAAACATCTGTCCGATGCAGACGAATGCCTTTTTGAACACCAAATACCGCCTCGGCAGTAGAAAGAATTTAATGTTGGCCATTGTTTGCCCAAATGAGTTGGGTCCGCCACGCTAATCACTAGGCCTAAACAATAAGGAGCCGCGACTAGCTGAGAAAAGATTATGTGATTAGCTTTTCTATCAACGAACGCAACTTTCCGTCGAATAACCAGAACAATTTAAGGTGAAGGAATGCGCGGAACTTACATCCAATCAACTACTATAGTACGTAATATCTTTGTTAATTGCTTTAAGTTAATTTTTTAACTTTTCGTTTCGTCAAATTGAAGATGGAAGACTCTCCCCGCAGTCGCTTCAATATATAGCTTCCCCTACGAGGGACATTCAAATGTAAACGAGTCTTTTACAAAAAGAAACTTATTTTACATTTAAGAAGAAAACACTTTTTTGTTATGATCTTAATTTAAAACACAAAAAATCACCACAAATATCTACTGCTCGACTTAGAGTTCATCGCGGAACAACTTCCTGCCTCGCCTTACGTGGACAATGACTAATATGCCAGGATTATCTCTATAATCGGGAAACCGCCCGAAGACTAGCCGTTGCACACACTAAACAGTAATATCATACCATTTATTCACGTGCATTTTGTTATCAGTAGTCTCTTGCTTATTGTTAATTGCTACGTACTTTTCCACTGCTACGCAATTGGTAAACACGTGCATTTTATGGCTAGTCCCGATGGATTACACAAGCTTTGATTATCCTTTTTTTTGCTCTTTACCCATGTCGACACCGAGAAGTCCCAGGCTTGATTCTAAGAAAACGCTCTCCTTCAAGTTCCAACTAAATATGCACAGCTGAAAACGGTCCTAGGCAGCTCTAAAGATCTAAAAAGTTTATGGGAGAAAAGCGGTATTTATAAGGTGAACTGCCCTGAATGGCAAAAAGCAATAAATCAGGGTGGCGCCCAACGTGGCTACCTATGAATGCTATGGTGTAGAGTAATTGTGGCATAAAGTAATTATTTTATTTATTTCGGATTGCTGTGCTCCAAGTAAAATCTTTGCCGGATGGTCATATATTCCTTTGTTCCTAGAATCCTGTCATTGTTGGATCCTTGCCTCAGTGCCGAATTGGGTAATAGGGTAGCAATAAGAAAAATAAAGAACGGTGACAACCATCGTAATTGAATTACAATTAAAATATACTAGGAAGTTACTATATTTTAAGAAAAGGATGCATGTGCGAATATATATAAGAACTAGTCTTAAGTGTTCGTTAGATAACTGTTAAACAATAACGTCCCTAGCATCTACTAGCTAGCCACGTTGGGCGTCACCCTGGTTTATTGCTTTTTGCCGAATTGGCTATGAGGCACGAAGAGGAAGAAGGATTGATTCTAGAAAAAAAAGAAGATCCTACCATTAGGTATGATATTGCTCGATTACAACCGTTTTTTACTATCTAACCGTTCAACAATGAGTTTTCAGTATAATTTACATATCTAAATGAACGAAGAATTTGCTGATTTCTAAAAATAAATGTATTTGTGGTTGAACATTGCTAATATATCTTAAACTAATTACATCCATAATTATTCAAAAAAAACAATACTTACCGTTGATCGAACTCGCCGCGACGATAATTATTCAAAAAGAAAAACAATACTCCGGCCGGGGATCGAACACACGACCCCTAGATCGCCAGATAGTAGCCCTGCTACCTACACTGCACCACTTCTGTTAAATGCAAAAACTTACTAATTGATAAGCGACGCTAAAAACTTCAGAGGCGTTTTTCTCAAAAAGGAGGGAGTGTTGCGGTCTAGTATTTTAAGGATCGAATATCCTTGGCGTCTTCTACTTGTGTGCCAAATTTCATCCAAATCTGAGACTACAAAGTCGGAGCCTCTCCTAATAAAACGTACATAGGACAAACGAAGTGACTAGTGGGGGTAAGACTCCAGGAGCACCTAAGGGAGGCTGAACTGGTACGAGAGGGGCGAAAACAACCAACAGAATTGAAGTCAGCGATCGCGAAACACATCATTGAGAGCCACCACGAAATATCGAAGGAACATAAAGCAGTGGTCAAGGATGTCTCCAAGCAATCGAAATTGGACCCCTACGAAAGCCTTTTTATCAACAAGGAACCAGTGGCGAACAGATTTAACACCGATACAGGCAACTGCCTTTCATCATTATTTACACCTAGCCTTAATTGTATCCACTTCTGTTAGGTATATATAGGCATCACAGACTTTGTAATTTAGTAACGATACAACAACTACTGAAACATATGTTTGTGTCTAAAAAAAATATCCACTTCGAAGGAAATTATCGTTCTTGTTTTTTTAACAGTTTTATTAACTTTTAAATATTTTGATCGAATCAATGACAGCGATTTTGAAAATGAAGTTATTAATAACAATGCTGAAAAAATCGCTGAATAATATTTGTTCATAAAAAATAATTGAAAAAAATTGTGGTATTTTTGGAATTAAAATAAATAAACCGTTTATTTTATTATTTTCAATAAACAAGTATATGTTTATTTAAATTTAGCGTCTCTTTCATCGAATCTAACTGTACGCCATTTCCTAATTTCATAAATGAATAAAAGATACCTTGAAAGTCTCCTTCAGCCAACAAATAAATAACATAACTATCAACACACCAGCAAATAAATTTGAACTTAAGTAATCACAAACAAACAAACAGAAATAAATTCAGAAAAACACGATTGAAATGTCCAAGTATGAAATTCACACACGTTTGAGCAATGGTGCCCGATCAAAATTACAAGAACTCTTAAAATACAATGATCTTCAAGTAATAATTTAAATAAATGTGCAACAAATTACTGTGGAAGAGTATTCATCTGAGAAGTAACTTGATTATAGTAGAGGCTTCCCAGTAAGGTCGGTCAGTATTTTGTAATATTCGCATCTTGGACCATTGCATAATGAAGTATGAGATTTTTAGTTTTTTTTGGTGTGTGTGTGTTATTATTTGACGATCAAAATTGGATCATTAGCCTGCAATCGCACCCATAAAATCATGTTAATTCCATAAATTCGTTTCCGTTTTGCCTCTGCAAATAGAAGGTTTCTGTTTTGCTACAGCAAAATGTTCTTCGGATGTAAGCTTGAAAGTGATGCTTTGAGCTCGCTAGCGTTTCAACAGAATATTTTAACTTTTTTTCTGCAAATTGGACACCAAAATTCATTTCTTATAAGTACATTTAGGGTAAACGCCAGTTACAAAATGTGTTACAGAATTTAATTAAAAACTTTGGTTTAATCTAACAAAACATTTGCTAAGCTACGTTTAAATGCTGCAAGACAGGAAGGAATAGACCCAAGCTAGACTCTATTGTGAGGTTTGGGTAAGAGTAGGTTTCATCGAGATAGATCCTTCGCGATGTTGAATCACTTTAAATAACTTGAATTTATCAGAATAAAAGTGAAAAGAAGACACAAACAATGCATAAAAGTCATTAATGAATAGAATGATGAGAACCAGGTCAATACTAGACCCTTAGGGACACCCAATTTAGAATAGAAAAGAGGAGAATAGTTACCAAAAACTGGAACACAATATAAAGTGGTCAATAATGACAAAACCTTAAGAAAACAAGGAATTAATAACATCAATTAATATATTATTATCAATTGCTGCAGTCACAGTATTGAAAATAATAGTTAGGTTAGAGGTAATGGAACGATTAGGAAGGAAAAAATAACCTGCTTTAAGAGGTCTACCCTCTTTTAGTAGTGTAAAAACGGGTTATTTTTTTAAAAAAATTCGATAGGTTTAAATGATAAATAAATAAGGAACACTCAATAAATTCACTCTCGTAACACACAAAAATAATTTTTTTTTATTCATTTATGTGAGTTTTTATAAATGAAAATGCTGGTTGAAAAAATGAGAGGGATGTGCGCTGTTGATGAAATTTTCGAGATGGTTGGTCTGAAACAAAAAAATCAAATAGTTTTAGGTTCGGTATGTTAATAGCTATAGCGCGAATAGGCCGATTTTCGATTTTTGCCAAATTGACAAAACGGCGGACATTTTTCGAAAATTTTCCAAAAAACATGCTTTTTTCACCGTTTTTGGCCAAAAAAATATTTCAAATCAAAATTTTGAAGAAGAAAAATCTCTATTCGCGCTATAGCCACAGTCATCAAAATGTCTGGTAAAAATTTGGTGAGAATCGATTCAGTAGTTCCCCAGATTTCATCAACGCGGCGTCGAAAAACGTTGTTTCGAGAAAAACGCGGTTAAAGTTTATTTTAATGAACAATCGCGCCCGGGTGACAAAGTGAAAGTTGCCCAAAGATACAGTTAGACTGCTTCGATGTTTATAAAATTTCAATATGATATTTTTGTATATATACTTTCCAAAAATGCAATTAAAAAAATCGATTTTTTGAAAATTATAAAGAGTGTGAACCCCTTAAGTCCATGTAAAGACTTGAGTGAACAATACTCTCAAGTATTTTAGGTATAGTTGAAAGGCGGGATATTGGACGACAGCTTGTTGTGGATGATGGATCACCAAATTTAAGCATTGGTAGACTGTTAGCCATTCTCTAGAATTGACGATAGGCTTGAATTAAAAACGAAGGAAAGAGAAGCACTGAATGATTAGGATAAAAATTTAATAGACAATTAAGGAAAGCCATTAGGATCTTGACCAACATTGAAGTTCAAGGAATCAACAATGCATATAACTAAAGACAGCTAACGCAGGATTAGAGAGAAATGAGTCTTGAATTACAGTGTGGTAAAAGCGAATGGCAGAATCAATTTTCTTGGATAAATGGTGAAATGGAGTGAAATGAGAAAGGACATTAGGCAGGAGTTGACAGCATTTAGCTTTTTCTTAATTGAGATTGTAGGAGACTGCAGTACGATCCATAGAAGATAATTCACAATAAAAAGAGAGATAGTCGGCTGTAAGAAAATTTAATGAGGAAAGAACATGAATGCCACAATTTCTAGGGAAAAGTATAGTAACTTAACCAAAAGGATCATAGAGAACAACAACGATGAGACAAAGAAACAAGAAAAGATGGTTAGCCTAGTGGAAACCCTCAAAATGTAGATATTTTTTTTAGGAATTTTTTAAAATAAAAAGTATTCAATCAATTGTTTCCAAATTCAGCAGAAGTATTTATTATTAAAATAGGTATATGTATGTCAAACAAATTTCATCAAGAAATATTCGAAATTAAACGGTTTGTGGTGAAAACAAACAAAATTTTTTATCTGCAGCTTTTTTTCCTTGAATAGCTAATTTTGAAATTTGAGTTTTCGCAAGAACAGCTCGAACAGTTAACCTGCTACGTGCACTTTTTGCCCCTGAGCTGTAACTGACCATAAGGCGGTCACTCGCGAAGAGAGGCGGGATTATTTACCAGGGCACCCAATCTTAAGAAGAAACGGTTCAGAGTCTTGAATTTACCAGCTGAAAATTTGATCATTGTTGGGACTATGTAGCCACTTGCTCAAATAAAGACCTGAAATTAATCAGAAGGGATAGAGAAGCAGAAACACTTTCCACTGATGTTTCACATAACCTGATTAAATAAAAAGAACTTAACAGAGCGGGTCAGTTGCTGACTAAAAAGGTTCTATCTACATTTTGATAACTTACCAGGAACAAGAAAAAGTCCTGTTGATGAAACTAGATCAAACCTTTTTGCAGGAACTGCTAATTTCGTACGGACCATAAATAATTTAAGGATCAACTAAAAAAATTACCACTAAACAGACTTGACAGAAAAGATCTTATCAGTATCGAAAAGTTCTTTGACGCATTTTTGTAGAACACCTCTTTGGAGAAAACTCTTCATTTATTCGGCCAACACCGGAGCACTCACCGTCTCTCCAACTGTTGTGGTATCAAATCCTGCCGTTACTTTTGCGACCAACATTCGCTATTCGCACAGGTATGGAGATCTTGTTGGATTTGCTACGGCAGGCTGTTCGTATCTTATCGATAATTTAGAGCATATTTTTAACAACGTTATAGATTTTGGCAGAGTGAATCTTTCAGAGACAGATTCACTCTGCCAATATCTTCGCCGTCGATTATGATCTTTGCCTCCTCTTTAAATCCTGTAGTGGTATGTGGTCATTAAAAAGCTATTCCTCTACCTAATCGTTGTCGCCGTATAAACTTGTACCCGTTCCCGGCATTCAATATCACAAGGGTGTCTCTCGGCGTCTTTCCTGCACAAAAAGGGAGATACAACACACTTTTGCAATTTGCTATTCACGTGGTCCATAACGGAACACGAGTGTCATCAACTATATCTTTTTACCGTTTCAAAATAACTCCAAACGTGCCTGACTGTTTATTATGAACATGGTGGACATGTACCGAATTCTCCTTTTCCATAATTTTTCAGTCATAGATCGACGCAAAACCAAACAACCAATCTATTTAAATTTCATATTTTTAAAAAATCTGTTCGTTTCTTTCACGGCAAATATATTTTTTCGTTGCTTTTTTTGCGCGAAGCACTTTGTTTATTCGTTGAGTCGAGTATAAGCTGTAATTTTTCTGGATGAAGGATTTACAGATTTATACTTTTTTAGACCATTAAATTTTTTTCGCAAATAAAAATCAATTTATTATTTTAATAAAATCATTTATTACTATTTTTTACTTTACAAATGTTTAATAAATGTAAACAGTTCACTGATCCTTCCATACAATGCCCTCAATCCAATTCACGTATGGAAATACTCGAGTGTACACTCCGGGGATGTTAATGTTTCCGCAGGATATGCCGAACGACGTGATTCCAATGATGTCATACATGCAATACAAATTTGAATGGAACACTTGCAGGGGACCGCCACTGTCTCCCTAGAATAAAATGGGTTAATTTGGATTGCTTTTGGCGCCCATTAAAGTAACTTCTCACCTGGCACGTATCCTTCCTTTCGTTTCGGGACCCTGCACAAATTTGAGTTTCATCGCGGATTCCATTAACAAGTTTACGGTTAATTTCACTTGCGTATGTTCGGTTGCATTCTTCGTGGCTGTATTTGGTCAATGTTACCTTCAACATGTGGTTAGAACCTTTTCCCGCCCATTCGGTGTGACCCCATCCCGTTGCGATCGCTTGCGTCTCTGGACCATCAAAGGTTGTCGGCAGACAGGCTGGCCGAATAAATGGGGTGAGTTTCGTCTTCTTATCCATTTTCAGAAGGCCAATGTCGTTGTACTTGGAGTTGCGACTATACTGGGGATGGGCTATGATCTCCACTACGCGAAACGTTTCTGGAGTCGCTTCGTCGTCCTCGGACAAAAGATCTAGCTCACCTAGACGGATGTATCTAGCTTCGCCCCTGAGAAAGGAAAGTGGCTACACTTTGGACGTACATTTTGGTCGTTCTGAATTGCTAACTTAGCCAATACCGTGACCCTAGCAAGTATTAAGATCTTGGTATGTATTTACTTACAAGGATCTTGTGCGCAAACAATGAGCTGCGGTCAATACGTATTCATCGCTAATCAATGTGCCACCGCATGACCACGAGACCATTTTGTTGCTCAAATCGAAGCCTATGACCGCCATGTGTGGAAACTCCCGGGGCCTAGCAGTTTCGCCTCCCACAATTAGCGGCACTACCTTGTGCCCGCATTTGTCGACTTTGATTTTCATTCGTTGAGAATCAACCGCCAAGGAAATGGAGAAGACATATTCAAACATTGCATCGCTGTACTCCTTGCATTCTGTAGTAAGCATTGCAATTTCAGGAAGCTTCGAACTATACCAAAAAAATGGGGGAAGTTTACTTACTGCGCTGACTAACCGATGAGCTCCCCGTGATATTTGGAGCAGCTGTTGTTGCTATTCTATCCGCAACTACATCTGGACAACAGACGATCTCATTTCGTCCTTCGAAGCCGCACCGAGTATATTGGCGGCGTCGCTGGATATCATTAATAACCGATTGGCAATCATATACTATTTTGCAAGTTCCGACACGTGAGTTCTTTTCAACAGTGCATGTGTTTCCTGTAATTGTTTAACGTTTATTGCGACCGCACAATGGTTGCTTTAAGTTGAAATTTTTCTTATTAGTGTCTTTTCTTCAAGAACCTATAAGTTGAAAAAACTCATCTGGAGTCTTTGTGTGATAGTTTAGGAGCGTCAAGGATCTTAAAAAGCTTCGAAATCTAAAAGTGTGAGATATTTGGCTGGAAAACAGTTACAAGTAAAGTTTCCTGCAAACATTTCTCTACCCATGCTACTGTACGCGTTCATAAAAACAAATTAGCCTACACTCATCAGCCTTCACTAATCTTCAAAATAAATATTTGAATTTTATTGCTTCAAGTGAATATGGTGAAAGTATTGTGACATTATTTAACTTTTTAAGGATTTCAAGACTAACAATAAATATTTCAGACGTTTTTATGACCCATTTTGATGCAATCCAAAGAATTTTTCTACTAGTGTTCAACATTGTGAACTGCAACACATTCACGCGACAATAGATTATTAGATTTTTAGAAAGGACCATCAAACCATACATATTCACAAAATAGGCATCATGGACAAATAACCATGTGTGTGTAGGCATCTTGAAGAAACTTTTTTCACTCATGAATGGAAACTTGGATCAATACCAACCGATAGTCAAGTAACACAGTGCAAATTGAAGCATACTTTCATAACTTTGCATGATAGATTTATTCGGTAACGAATTACTACTATTATTATTAAAAATGGATAAAGGTTTTGTCGGTATAAGAGCTGACATTCTTTTGAGATACTGTCTCGACTGTCTCGGGTTGGTACAATCTCTTTGATCCGTAATTGGAATTAGATCAGTCTCAGCCTAAAGCGTTGTTTTATTATATGAATTGGCCTATCATACATTAGTAAATTGAGGAACTAGGCTTGAAAGCCGGAAAGTTTCATAACCTCCTAAAATAATTCGTTAATAAGTTTCGGCAAACGTTTAGTTATATTGCGCAAGCAAGCACATGCAAGGACATGCAAGCACAAGCACGTGCAAGCAAGCGCAAGCAAGTTCAAGCAAGCACAAGCAAGATCAAGCAAGCGCAAACTAGCACAAGCAAGCGCAAACAAGCACAAGCAACCGCAAGCAAGCACAAGCAAGCATAAGCAAGCGCAAGCAAGCGCAAGCCAAAACAAAAAAAATGCAACAGGATATTATCAAAATCTAATCATCTGTTTCATTACAAATGCGCTTCTTTTGGTACTTCAATGAAGTCGATAGGACTCTTACTTCTCGAAGAAAAAAATGATCGTACATACACATGTACAGACTTCTATCCAAAAACACTTTAAATATACTCTAAAGATCTTGAAACGTGAGCGCCATTATGATTTCCATATACTGGGAAGTTAACAGGTCTATCCACTTTGTCGTTCTGAAAAAGTAGCTAGAGAAATTTACTATGCAACTTCTGTAGCAGATGTTGTTTTAAATCTTTCAAAGTCCAATTAGCACACACTTGAAGTATACTAGAAAAAAATTTCATTATTTTCAACAATTAATAAATTGAAAATGGCGGCATCTCCATAATTACATAAAAAAATAAAAAAGGCTTTACAGTTGGAAATATCATGACTAAATAATTGAAATGGAAAGTGTGGTTTCGGGATGACGAATGGCTTCCTCTTCAGGTGCTGTCATATGCCAAATCGCCATCAGACAGCACGACCACGGTTATGGCTTGATGATGGGTTAAGCTCGTTATGTTTAAACTACTTTTAATATTTGTATATGCGAATTATAACGACTGTCAACCTAGTTTCGTATAAGCTTCGTTGCTAAGTTCAGTTTTCCTGGGTTAGAACAATGTTATCGACTAGACTAGGAGATTCTAACCCAGGAAAACTAAATAATTGAATTGTTTCAGATTTAAGCGGTCATTTTGTGAGGTCACTAACTTACTCTTATTTCTAGAAAACCATAATTGTTCTTCCATCTAATCAATTCAAGAATACATCAAAATATACAAATTCAATGATTCTAATTTCTACTCTACTTTACAAGCCTCAGTGGATTGGTTTGAATATCAGCAAATATAATCAGTAACGTTGGATCGGGGGTGGATTACTGTTCCTCTGAGTCATAGATTCCTTTTGCGCAAGACGAAAATCACTCAAGACTCCAACTTGATCGGTCGCGATCAGTGGAGAACAAAACAAATGCAAATAGAGTACAACGCAAGTAGAACGTAACTAAGTAGTAAATTTGTACAACAGTAGTTTTCTTATTGTAAACGAATTCAATTAAGCTAGAACTGCACGTCAACTTAAGTATTACACTAAACAATAAGTTGCTCCCAGTTTAAATTAATACCCTAAATACGCTAAGGCTCTGTATATCTGCTTAAACGATCACTTTCTGCATTTGCATTATGTTCTTAGACGCATTGAAAGATAAAATTTGAGCATGACGCTAGTGAAACCCAGTAAGAGACTCAATAAGTTCATCAAACTTATCATCCAAGCATTTAAGGATATTGCTTCTTTCACTCTCTAAATATCTCATGCTAGTGGTCTCCCTGCGTCAAAAGTTAAAACTGTTAGCTGATATCACACATGACCTTTCTGAATATTTTCGAAACAATAACATAATAACATGCATTTTTGGGTTCTTTGTGAAAGAAGGTGAAACAACTGAATAACGCCACCCTTGGTGTTTGCCGGTTGTTTTTTGATAGTAGGCGTTTCGTTCACTATTTGGATTCAACCATCGAGTCCCAAATTTGTTGACAATTGTACGTGCAAACCAGAATAACAAGATGATCATAACACACTATAGCCACGAAGAGAAAACGTTCTGATTCATTGTTAACTTTTACAGCGAACCGAACAATGACAAGGCTTTCCCGCAGGCGATCTCATAAGAAATCCGCGGTAACGTTAAGAAAACCGGTTAATTATGACGAGGGAAATGAGCAAATCACCTGTTTTTGCGTTACTGTTGAATTATTCATATTTTACTACGAAAATCCCATGAACTTGTCAGACGAGTTGAGCTTAGACCTTTGGAATGTCTTGATAACTGTTGACAACTTACTAATATCGGAAGCTTTTGTTTTGTTTTCGTGCTGTGCAGGTGTAATACTTAGTATTTCAGCTAGCGGGGTTGATCCAAGGACTCACCTGTGTATTGGCCGCCGACCAACCCTGAAAACACAAAAGCGAACAACACTAAACACCTGAAAATCATCGTTAACGATCACGGATTTCTCAACTAACAAGACAGTCTAGCGATGTCACTGTTACTAACAAGATAGTCTGGCTTGACCGTGCCGCCAGAAAATGCTGGTTTGTGGTGTCTTCTCTCAGCGTACCAGTTTCCCAATTGGAAAATTTGATATACATGACGGGTGCCACTGAAGAAGCCATTGAGAAAATTCAAGGCGCATAACCCGTAAGCGTAGGAGTAATAGTTACGAATCTTCGGTCATTCATGCTTTATCTAAGGAGCATTATATTCTAGAGCAGGACAGTGTAGGGATTTGTGCACGCGTTTCCCGGCTTAATATTCAAGGCTTCGATGCTTTTTGATTTCGATTGTTGATCCTCGTCCTGAATTACTCGTCCATTGAACGAGTCATGCATTATTTTCCAATGATATCGCCATGTTAAAATTTACCGATTGTGTCTAACATATAACTGACTTCTTCGCCTACCATCGATTTACGATTTCCTACTGGATTGCGACGAGGGGCTTCCAGTGAATTGATTAGCACAGTTTATGCGTAAGCTCCCATGAATGAGATGTATCTATAATAAACCTGATTGACGGATGTTGCACCCTGGCCGCTTCTAAAAATATCTTTGCCGCGGGATCTAAAGCTTGGAGCTAACAAGATTGTTTGTTGACTTTGCATTTAAAGTTGATGGTTTCAGAATTTTCACGCAGAAAACGGCTGGGATCATGTTTCAAGGTAGAGGTCATGTTCCAATGGTGGACCAGAAGTAATCGTGCTGTTCTTCTACACAGTTCTGAATAAAACAAAATATGATATAATTGGTTTATGACTGCACGATGGAAATCGCTTTGCAACAGGGGTTCCCTCGATTCTGGCACGGAGTCTGCTTCTCAACTGTTGGCGGAGCTTCATCCGGAACAGAGAGACTCTAAGCGAAAATGATATAAATTTAATCACTACTTGTTTACTGCATGTACTGTACTATTGATAGTACTATAAAGAACGAGTATGCCAAGGTCACTGAGGCTTATAATTATAAATTATTAATTTTTTGGAAAAATAGGCAAAGGCAGTGTATGATTTGTTGTCGAATTTCAATACAAGCGGGTTACCATATACACATATATGATATTAACGTATTTAAAACACAGAATTTTAAAGCAAACGATTTGGTAAAGTTTCATCAAGAACAATCTTAGATTTGATATGATAAACTAAACTGGCCAAAAATAGAACTTATTTATTCACAAACACTTTGATTTTCTTCCTTTTAACGGCATGTATCATGACCACAATGATCATTTTTCGCTGAAAAAATACAGGACACTAAACATTTAGTATCCTGTATTAATTTTTTTCAAGAAAATCAAAGGTGGCATTGGAATTTAGTATAACCAGGCGACCTTCAATTTAACGAACTGTATTGAAAATGAAAGCTTGACGACTTGTCTCTGTTCCATCTTCTTCAGATGAGACAAGCTCTCTTGGCAGCTACTTTTTGAACTCAATAATTCCCAGTTTGGTTTCTTTGACCATATTTTAAATTAGCCAATCATTGAAAATTGTATTCATAGTGTTTAATGTGCAATGTAAGTATTTTTCTTGACCGGCCCGATATTTTTATTATTATTTTACTACCTCCGACTTACGCAATTGGACGTATCAGTAGTGCTGTCAAAAAATTGTCAGAAGAATGAAATAATCGATTGTTTGCTCTCGATTATTTAAATATTCATACTTTAACAGCAGTTCTCTGACCATCTATATATAAAGTTTGATGTGGCTTTTGATCCTCCGATAAGTCCAACCTTCATTAACAAAACGAGGATGGATTGGGTCAAATACCAATCAGTATTCGAGTCTGCGTTTGAAGATTAACCTCCAAAGATTGAAGACATATGTGGTCTTGAGGAAGCCGTCGGGACACTTACATCGGTCTTCAATGAAGCCTAGGGAGAAGTATAAGCCCCCTGGTGGAACAGCGACATTGCGGAGCTGCGGAAGGAATGTAAGAAGTCCTTCAATCGTGCTTAACAATCCAATAACTGGTCTTCTTACAAACTCAAACTGAAGGGATTTAAATGCTCCATCAGAAAGGCTAAACACACCTGTGCAGAAATAGAAAACTTCAAGCATCTCGGTCGTCTGAGAAAACTCATGACGAGCTGTCCCTCAGGGTCTGTCAAAGACGCAAATGGAGTCTGGACAAAATCGAGCTGCTAGACGTTGGCCGTTCTCGTGGATACGCACTTCCCGGGAAGTGAGAATATGGCTGACAAAACAGATTCACATACGCTCCCGGGCTGTCATTTCAACCTTTCACATCTCCTGGCATGGACAATATCTCACTTGTTGAGATCCAGCAGGGAATCAAGCTAAAGTAGTCTCAGCATGTGTTCAAAAGGTGGATTTTTTTGCATTAAAATGTTCATATTTTATTAGAGAAGGATTGGACTGACGAGGTGATCTCCCTCTTTTCTGAAACCGGAGCCACAAAATAGAAACAGATTGTCTACCAAAAGACTATTTAATTTGTTGTTGTAAACCCCTAGCTAAAAATGTAAAAATTGATTGAAAAACTATACTGAACAATACGGCAAGATGCGGCCATTAAGGTATACATGAAAAACTTCCCATAATATTCATATATTAATATTAAAAATAACAGTAATAATCAATAATAACAGTAATCGTTCATACTTCAAATAATATTTAAAAAAGGCGAAAAATCTTCCTCTTTATTTAAAATTAATAGGTGATGGATATGACAGCGGGAGATCATATATATTTGTGTATATACATAGGGCCTAGTCGACCTTATGATGCGTCGGTGCACGATCAACACAAATAGTGTAAAAAATATGTGAAATCGTCAACCAGGTTAAGCCTTCTTTTTTATTGTATTGCTTTTCTGTGGATTTTTAATAGTATTTCCGCTTTGATGTAAGAGCCGATGTTGCCACCTTCCAAACAATCGCTCTTTAAGGTACCGTTGACTTTTCTACGACTGCGTATAAAGTTTGAAAATTAAAATAAGTTTTGTGCTGAGAGATGATTTTGCAACGGAAATTTTTTTCTCAATATTTTCAAGCATGCTTCAAGAATGACGGAGATTGGACACTTCATACACATCTATCAATAATTCGTGCACATCACTGTTGCCAATGTCGAAATAACACACACTTCATAAAGAAACCATCAAAAGGCTCATACCATATAACGAAAAGTTTGCAATGTTCAACATTGTTTTCAATTACAAGTGCATGTGCTTCATGTACATACGAATAGGACAAGTTCACAGCGAAACCCAAAAACAATTGAATACTATTCTTCAACATTCAAATGCTATTTGTATCTTTTTTATGTTTCTTCTCAAACCATTCGAACGACTTGCAGAAGTAAGAGATATCTTATTTCGGTCGTGATTCTCACAAGACACCCATAACGATAAATGCTCGTTTCCGAGCATCATCATGGCATGAGGTTAAATGTAAATACGGTGGTATTGTTGTCTTCAGGTAGTATCTATATATGGCTAGCACGGAATCCAAGATAGTTATACGGTCAAGCGACAATTATTCGTAGAAGAAAGAAAAGTCGAAGATGTTGCAGACTCCTGGCTTTCTTTCATATCTTGGCCTTATCTGTGATCTCCATCTGGATAATTGCCTGCTTGGTCGACTAGCTGAAGCGGTAACTTTTGGTTCAGATCTGACGATCCGGAGGATCAGTGGGTACAACTTCTTTGCATGCTAGTTAACAGATATGTCACGGATGTTATGAATTGGAAGAGAAATTGCTTTGATATATTTTGCATTTGTTATGGAGTTTCGTTGTTGCTTTGGGTATTCTTCAGTCAATACTCCAGTGGGTCAAAGTATTTGTTCTAAAATAATAATAAATAATTTTGACGAATGCATGATCTTATTTAGAATACAGATATCACTTGTTCGAAGATGCTTTTAAGGTCCATTCAGTTCAATCTCACTGAAAAGTTTATTGCCTCGAATCGAAAAACTGATGTTGAAAGGGTCTAAAAACTTGAAATCAGTTTGAACATAAATCACAAGGTCTGAACCAATAAATTTCCCCAAAGATCTTTAAAATGAATTATTAAAATGATTATCATCCAGACGGAGCCTGCAGGCTGCTGGAGACATATAGTAAAGCTGGAAGCCTTTTTTCATGAGCCAACAATTTCGCTACAAAGAAGTTGAACTCTATTGATGTCTACTAGGATTAAGTATTTGGCACATTCAAGCTTAATTTTGATATTGAAGCCTGTCCATATTTCAAATATAGACAGAGGTCATAGACTTCCATTTGAAGGCTCTCCACACCAAGGAGGTAAGTCGATCAAGTTTCATTATGTGGCTTCGCTAGACATTTCGTTTGTACGCTCTTCACTATACAAAGAATACTTCAAAACAGTTATTACCTTGTTTTGGAAGGAAAACACGCACTTCCAACCACTTACACTTGTGTTGCAAGTAATCACGTGGATTACATGCTAAGTGACACCAGCAAAATGTTTTAGTGGAAAACGATAGATGGTGAGGAATGGCTAACGGGCAAAGAACCCAGGTAATATGTGCAAGCATGTCTGAAATCTTGGAGGTGTATTAAAACGGCAATGAAAATTACGATATTCGTGTGAATTTACTTTCGATTGGTATATCTACGAGGTTTCTCGTTGGGAATCATCATTTCTTTTCTCTTTCGGCGCACGAAAAATGTGTGATTAATTTTAACGATGTCGCCAACGATATTCAATCCACCCGAACTATAGTTTATAAAGTTTCTAAGTTTATTGACGTAGTTCGGTCAGCTCAATTAAAGCAGGTACAAAAAGGTTATTTTTCAAGACAATAACCCATTTGGATAGTTGTAGTAAAAAAAACAAACACGAAATACTTTTCATAACCTTCCACCAACAAATTCTAGCTTAAATGTGAAAAAATTGGCCTTAATCCCTCCGTTCCCATTTAAGATCATCAACGAATCCTCGTGTTTCTTGGCTATCGCATTCGTTATCATCTTCATAAATACTTAAATGCATTTTCATCGGTCTTCGATTCACCAACTGTTTCGATCTATAGCCAACTTTCGAAGATTCCAACATCATAAACTTCGTCCGCCTTGAGTATTAACTGATTGCTTCCGATTTCGTAGTCGCTGTTTCAACCTTACTTCCTAGAATTCATTCGTATATGCAGTATTCATTAAAAAATCAACAATATAATTGTAATTTTCACTCTACGAACTTCATTTGAATGTTCCATTTCATCATATAGCTAGTGTTCCATTTTTTGACACTTGATCGGCCTTCTTTCCAAAATGGCGGCCGTTTTCAACAGCAATATGACAATTGACGCATTATTTTCGTATTGCGAACATCTAATCTATCTAATTAAGTGAAAACCTATGGTTATTTGCAACGCTGCCGCCTAGAAGAACATTAATCATCGTATTTTCAAGTAACGCGTCAAATAATTTTCATAGATAATTCGGGTTTTCTTTATTGTTGTCTCTATGGTGGCAGATTGGGCGATTTCTCGCCATTTTTTGATTGAAATTGACGACACAATTTCATTTTGGGATACTATTCATTGGGATACTATTCATAGTATTCCAACAAGTGGGAAAGAATTCTAATCAAAGGTGTATTAAGTGAAATCTGCTACTGAAATCTATTTATTTAAAGAATGAAATAAACTGGCTTCTCCAATATTTTATCTTCTTTTGTCCAACGCAATGGGTGACAGATGTTTCAGCATCTTAAAGACAATCAAAAACAAAATTTGAAATAGATAACAATTGAACGTTTTACCGTCATTGATGTGAACTCGAATTCATTTCAAATCAAATAAGTTTTGTTAAATTGATTATCGGATTCTATGAAAAATCATCTTAAAAAATGGATGTATCTGCATATATTGTAACAGAAAAGGATGATGACAATTATTTTAGCATTTTCTATGTTATCGACGAGCTATGGTTAATAAAGTGTGATAGCACTTATATAAATCAATTAACTATGTTTTATTTCATTAGGAGGTTGAAGGTTCTTTTGGGCAATAATAACTTTTCTTTTGGTGACTTTGGGATACTTCTCAGGTTAATTTTGGTTCCAACCACCAAAGTTTTCTGGAAAAACGGTGTTATGTAACAACACAACCAGTTGCCTCTCAATACAAGAAGGTCTGCATGCATCAAACGTGACTAATCCTCGATAAAGTGCTGTTGTATCTATGGATGCATAAATTGAATAAGGTGGATATAACAAACTAACATCAGATTTATATTAAAAACAATGCAGTCACGATTGATACACAAGTATAAAAATAAGTAACGAACTTTCCGTGCGTACAAAACTGAGATCATAGCAATAAATAGTGCCTCAATAAACGGACTATACTCTGTAAATATGCTGTATATCAAAATTAAGTAAAGACTTACTTTGGCATGATGCACATATCTATAATCGTTAGCGTTTTCATTAAGAGATAACCACAATCTTCACCCTGGTGACCTATAATGGTTTAATTTAAAGATATTTTCTATCTGTTGCGTGAATTCAATTCTACAATGTACGATCCAAACGATTGCTTCCACAACTTCTGACTATCACGATGCCACATCCGATATCAGTGGAGAAACACTTTTTGAAGAAGATAGCTGACACAATTGTTAATTAATAATTGCACTATTGCTTGGGCCCTCCTTTCTTACGACGTCTCTTTTTTGGTAGATCTTCAAGACAAGCGACATATGTAAGTACGTTCAGAGTCTAACACTTTTGGAGGCCTGAGTCCACTAGAAATTGAGGTCCATCACGGCCAGCATTTTTTCTTCATGTCTGCAAGCAATCTTTCTTGGTTCATTGGTGCAATTTGTTAGCTGGTGTTCATCTTGATTCATAATCAAAAACAACCGAATGGTTGTGGGTCTGATTGCAGGTGAAAGGGAAAGCCAGAAACACAATAATTTAGCTGTTGCGCTTCTGAAGCAAATGATGATGAAGTTGAGGAGACCTCAATGGGATTCTTCCTCTTATCCATGATGCCCGAGCATGGGTTTTATAGGCACTTGGATGGCAATCAAGGTCTTGTCTAGAAAGCGTTTTTTCTCCTTTGCAGACGTTATTAATTTATTTCGAAAACTCTTTAACGCGACTTTAGTGTCTGTTCACGAGGTGTTTGTTGCTCCTTTCATATGGCACGATTGAAATACATTGATTGGAAAATTGAATTTCAATTATGAAATTACTTGACGTCAGAGAGAAGAAAAAAAACACCTCAAATGATCATCGATAAATACATTACATACATAGAAAGGCTCCGTGACTGACCTTAAGCCATTAATGAAATATTTATGTTGATGTAATGTTTTGAGGTAATAATTAGTAAATGTTTAACATGCCGTTTAACAGAAATCTTTTTCGTTGTGAATGGATGGTTTCGTAGCCTGTTAATTGTTGATGATTGGAAAGAAATTTGTTGGAGAGTAACGTGAAATACGTTACATTTGCAGTTGATTTCTTAAAGTGTTCATAGTTTAAAGTTTCATTTGTGGCTCGAATGTCTCCATCCAATAATAAAGTTACTCCTTTAGTTTGTTGTGAGTTAAAAGTGACAAATTAGAATTCTCTAAAACATTCGAAGCTAAAATGACCCTATCTTAGCTAACGAAGAAAGCAAACGAGATAGTTTATCAGCTATTTTTATATTTTCGACATCTAACTTCCGGCATTGAAGAACAGAATACATTTGATGTGTATTTTGAAAATAGTGAGTAAAGTTTCCTTACTTCTCACGGCCCAGCGTTGGGTTTTCCGGAAGCTTCCCCCTATACAAAGAGTATGTGGCTTATGAATGTCCTTTAGGTCATTGCTTTGTTCTGAGTAGTTTTTTTTACAAACATAGCATTCCATTTTTTCACAAACACTTGAGTTTAACTGGCAACACATAAGTGAAACAAACTCCTCCATCCATTTGGGAAACCAAAAATGAAAACTAAAAACCTAAAAACAGCATTTTTGGAGACAAACTGTCACATTTTCCGCAGACGTGCTTTAACCCGTTGACAACCAGCTGAAAGCCTCACCATTTTTAACGCACTACAACCAAAAGCGGTACAAATTCGACCGCATAATGACGGTCCAGAGTAACGTTTTTTTTTCAAACCACTCATTTGAATCCCAATTAGGGCTTTTTCTCACACATTTCCAATCCAACCTAGATATAGAGGAGGTGTACAAAATAAACTAAATCTTCCACCAAGAAGTTCCGTGGGAAAAAATACGCAACAAAGAAAGAGTGTAGTGTTTTGGCAGCCAATATTTAAGAAATGTGTTTATTAACTGCTTTCAAGAATACACCGAATTCGTACTGCTGATCGTCCGTTTACATATCCCCGGCTACCCAAGTCTAGAAAGTTTCATTGCAAGTCGCTTGACGATAGATGTCACCTCTGGTATTTTTCTCACACTATGTTCAGTTTTACATGTGGCATTCAATTCTGAAGATTTCATTTAAAAGGTATTCTGAATATTGACCCAGGATGAAGGATTTTACTATGCCAAGTTTCATTAAAATCCGTTCTATAGTATCCGTGTAATGTGAGTACAGACAGACGAAATACAATAAATGATAGTTTTTGCTTTTACTGGTTTCAAATAGGAAATCAAATATATTTTTTCTTAATCAAATTTAGTTTTTAGACACATAACTCTTTGCAGTTTGATTAAAAATAAGATAACAGATAGATTAAATGATGGATTTTGATTTTGGAGTGGCTATTGCAGTTTTGAAATTTATCAAAAAGGGAAGAATGAACATTTTTGGGGGTTTATAGATTGTTCTACATCACTGTATTACACTTTTTGCATATTCTTTACATAAAAAATATATCATTTCCATTTATTTTAAGATCACCTTTAACCATTTCACTTGAACTTGTGAAAGCTTCAAAAGGTCACATTCGCAGTAATTTTGATTAGAGATCTTATCGAAGATAAAATTGGCAACTATTCAAGCTGATTGAGGAAAAACCACCTTTAAATTGAGTTCACCCCTATTTGTTGAAGATTTCCGCCCAAATTAGTATCTTATTTAGTAATGGCTGGATTTTCAGCTCAATTTTTCGGCTCTCACTAGCCAGCAAACTATAATTATGTACTCATTAAAAGTTTTTCTACGTCATTTAGTGAAAGGACACCTGAACGACGCCACACACTGAATGGCAGGAATCATTATCTGAATGCAACTATGTAAGTACGTGTGTAACTATTGAAGCTGTAAAACATACGCGTGCTAAATTTTTGACTAGTATTTTTCGTGTTGTACCATTCGCAATTTATATAATGAATGTGAATTGCAATCAAGCGTCCTGCACACATTCGTCAATGGCTTAACGAGCCGCGACGCGAATGTTACAATAGCCACATGTGTAAGTAAGCCCAAACTTAATATAATTAACATACATTTTTGCACATCAAACACGCGTGCTTTGTGTACCTGTGGAGAATTCAGTGAATTGTACTTAGCGACATTAAAGTCCAAGCTTTTCACACATCGACGCACACGGCATATCACATGTGGTGAAGATATAGTCGGAAAGATACTCGTCACCAGCGGAACAAGACAGAAATGTTATAATTAAGTAACTGCGTGAATGCTATAGATGAGGATTAATTACGTGATAATGAGTCATGTCATATAATACGTTTAATTACGTTCACGTAACATTCCGCTCAACCTCAAAACAAGGGTCATAGTTTAGTCAAATTAATAAATTCCTTTGCAAAAATTCGACATTCCGATTTTGCATAGGAAATAAGTACAAAGATGCAGCCACCATCTTAAATTTAATATTTTTTTCTCGAAATCCGTTAATTTTGTAAGAGGAAACATTGAAATCTTCTTCCCATTATTATTTTAATAATACTTTAACTTATGACTAGCAAAGGCAACCAAGCGGATGTGGTGGTGGAACGGCTAGCCTGAAAATATAAATAAAAGCACATCTAATTATGCATCAAGTGGTTAGAGTGTTTACAACTGTTAACTCAACGCAATTCATTCTTTAAGTCGTCCAAATATCAGCTTAAAATGGTCCATGAGCGAAGTCATTGCCATGGGATCACCCCGCAAGGCAACATCAGCTAAGTACCAAATACAGTGAAAAGGAGTACACGCCATATAAGGAAAATCCCATCCAACCTAGACCCCACTTCAATGGAGGAAACAACGCATCCAAAGTGGAGCTATAACTACTCCCAGGGATAGTAATTTTTTTATCGTCAAATAGTTGGTCTTTTAATTAAAGGGTCTAAACGGTTTTTTCGAACTGATTTTCTCGTTACATATTCCGAACTATTCGCTTCACAGAAAGAAAACTTCTTGTTTAAATGATACATGGAATGCTCGGTTGTCTATCAAACGTACTTTGGGTTGTTTTATTATACGACGATTTGCAGCGCGCTAAATGTCTCCAACCGATGCACGCGCCATACATTTTCAAACGAAATTAGAGGCGTTAGGTGTGCAACCGGGCTTTTTGAGTGCCCAAATAATTTTTTTACACTACATTGGAGGCCACGCTTTTAGTTGAAATTTTCAAGGAGCGCTGGTCCATGTTTTGTCACGTGATGGCCATTTTGAATAGTTGCGTCCGAAATTCCCATCACTTTGGCATAATCACTGAATATATGTTTTTTCACGATTTTACATCAATGAGATTAATGATTATTTTTTATTTTCAGTTGGTCTGGAAAAATATCGAATATGCAGTCAAAAATAGGTTCAATTGCATGTAAAAATAAAATGTATTAAACATGATGATGGAGGAAATAATTGAAATCTTACGATTATTAAAAAAATAAATCTACTAAAAACTACAATTTTTCATTTGATGAAAGCTTTT
Source organism: Oxycera nigricornis (assembly GCA_963942545.1). Lineage (NCBI taxonomy): Eukaryota > Metazoa > Arthropoda > Insecta > Diptera > Stratiomyidae > Oxycera > Oxycera nigricornis. The sequence goes on from OZ012659.1 coordinate 30,466,910, forward strand.
TAAGCATCTGATCTTGCAAAGTATTGACTGCAAAATATTTTACCATTCAAAGCGTTGATTACCACAACATGCAACATGAAACAATTTTATTTCTATCGAGAGCATTACGAAAGATGTCTACTTAACTAATTCCAGTGAGTTTAAACATCCACAACTAAAACAGGCTTTTACATTACTGAAACGAGACGTTTTAAATGTGTGAATCGAAATAGTAAACATTATTTTGGCATTAAAGCCTAAACATGTAACATTAAAATTGTGGCAGTCCATCAACTTGTGAAATATTGTATGCTTATCCTATATTCCATCCAAAGGATTAAATGCAACTATCAAATTTCTCAACTCAACCTCTTCTTGAATCGTTGAATTTTTGGCCACGCCTCATAATATTCCGAAAACAGCACATCACGTGAAAAATACGCAGCTATCTCTTTTCCACTCATGCTTTACATGGTGCTGTGGAAATGGAAAAAAATTACGTGGAAATAAATTATGAAATGTGATTATTGCATGTTCCCCTCAATATTGCGGCAGCATTTTGTGTTAGAGGTTAACTCCCGGAATATGTCTGATTTAACATTTCTAGAGACGAGATCTAACAATATTAATCGGGACTGTCGACTTTGTAGATTCTCCGTGTGATGCATCGTACCGTGGTCTTCCGGTTGAAGGGCGGTCAAATTAGTGAGGCCTTCGGCTGGTTGTCTGCAGATTGAGGCATGCCGGCGTGGATAATACGCCATTTTACATATTATTAAAAAAAATTACCTGTTAATTTTTAAACTGAAAAATAGATACACACTAATAAAAAATAAAGAATAGAATATGGATGCAGGATGCGTTGTGATTGAGAATGTAAAGATTTCTTCATTGATTATCAAGTCAGTTTTAATATAGTGATGGAAGCATGGTTCTACCGACTGAATCCGCAGCCGCCCAGCAATGTTTTAAAGTTCATTACCAAAAATTCCTGAGGCTGCCCTAATAATCCTATTTTAATTTTGTAAAATGCATGTGATAGATAAAGAGTTGTTTTATATGTGAAAAAAATTCAAACTTCTATAAGCTTTAGTTTCTCAAAAATTTTGATTTTTTTTTAAATAAATTTAGATTGCACAATTAATATGCTCAATCTACTCAATTTTGATGAAAATTTGTGTGCTGTTTAGTTACATAACAAAATTTTTTTAGGCGAACTATTAAGGTCGTAAATACATTGTAAGTGATACAAAAATTAAATAAAAATGCGTTTTATCCTATTTTTTTAAATATTTATTGCTATTTTGCGGCAAGGGTTAAATGTTTTAAATTTTTTAACCATTCTTTTCCTTGTAGAAAATTTTGTAACGCAACTTTTGTTACTTTTGTTTGCTCTAAAATGAACCGTTTAAAAGTTAGGAGTGAGAAAAGTAGGAAAAAAAGTTTTTAAAAAAATTTAAACATTTCGATTTTTTTGAATATGTTTTTTTTAAAGGAAGGATAAGTCAATTATTGTTATACGAGTTATTCCACAATTTTTCCTGCAAAAATTAGTGTGCCCCCCTCAACGGCCAAATGTAGCCGGTTTTTACAGATCCGCCCTGGTCTACTGTAGTAGAAAAAACTTTAATCCATGATGGTGGCTAACGCGGACCTTCTACAAGATCAGCATTTTGATTTTAACCTACGTACTAAACTATTTTACTAGCTTCTTATGCAAAATCTGAGTATAGAATCTTTGCATTATGGACATCATTTTTCCATTAATTTGACTGGAATATGGATGTTACGAATTAGTTTCCAAACGAGTCAAGTATGTTTGTTATGTTGTGTTAATGGTATTTGCTTTTGAAAAGAGTTCTGAAACCATAAAATAGCGCACAAACCAATATCATGTATGTTTTCGCAATTTCATATGTGTAATAGAGATAAGATTTGAAAATGGTACCTCATTTCTAAGTCGATATCGTGGACTGCACCCACTATATCTAACGATACCCAAACAAATTTGATTTCGTTACTGTGTTTCACTGCTGATGTGTTAAAATCTCTGCTGCCTTCAAAAAACATTTCAAATTGGTGGATTGTTTCCCTTCAAACAGCTCTCGTATCCAATAACATCTTTTTGATTAAAGCAAACTACTATGAAAGCCACCATACTGCAATCTATGACCCCTTGACCGAATTTCTCGAGCAGTACTCATTGCATTGGTGGCGTTCGTTTTCGAATCTTCAACTTCAATGTGTTAAATAATTATCAACTGTCCGTGCGGCAGCCTAAAAAAAATATTTCGTAACCGAGTACAAGCCGCGAAAAAATCTTTACAAATTTTCTTCAGTACCATCGCGTAGGTAGGTCTAATGGTAAATGCAATAATCATCATCTTGGATGTACCACACCACGTTAAGGCTGTGGCTACATGCCTTTTGGCTGTTTGGTCAAATGACCGATTAATTTTCGTGGCGCATGAGTTGTGCTTCGGAGGTGCTTTTTACACAATCGCTTTCTGCCAAAATCCGCCAAGAGATAGATACTCCTGCTGCTACCGCTATGAAAAATTGCATTGCCTTTTCGCCGGGCAATACTCTCTACCTGAAAAGACAATTAATCAAATCCATCCATGATCACACTCAATCGGTTGGTAATACTTTCCTCTTCAAGTGTGACTGTCCAAACGGTTATGTGTTTTGCTACACCTCATTTTAAAAACGGTCCACGACCCAAACCACTTCTTCATAATTAGAACATACATTTACATTTGATGACTATTGCCTTTCAATCTACTCGGACGTCTCAAGATAGTGCGTTGAAACTGGACATATGCTAAATAGTGTCTACATTTCTAAGGACTGTATTTCAATATCAGCAAATCATCTACAAATTGAAAAAAACCACTTTCATATCCTACACCCAATATCAGTTATCACTTTGACGCTGTGCGATTTCCAAACCGTGATTACGAGTAATGAAATTAATTACAGAGTCTGATGCAGATAAATTGAATAGCAGGCAGCATCACATAGTTTCAATTAAGCACCATCGGGCATGCTTCTTCCAGGATAATTAGAGTGTGCAAATGATTGTTGGTCCCAGATCTTTTCGACATCAGTTACGCTATTCGCATTGAGATTATGTAACGCTTCTTGATGCCTTTTGGCGTGAGTTGCTGAGAATGGTTATGGTAAAACTGGTGGATGTCTCAGCATTTATGGTGGATCACGGGTCTGGCTTCTGCAGCCAATGTCGTTTCATAGCTTGTTTTGGAAAAGAATGATTGCAAGCCATGCACTTGATGCACTTGCGCTGCTAAGCCATTCTCAAAAATTAATATGCGACCAATACCGCACTTAACATTGGTTAAAGAAGTTATTGTCCTCTTAAATCAGATCCAATTTCATTACTTTCAGTTCAATGAGACTGCATCTGGTGTGGATGCAGTATAATTGCATCCACACCAGATACAGTTTGAATGTTAGTTATAAGACTTAACTGGTGTAAAGACTTTACAGCCCTTTAAGGAAATGAATAAGGCGAGCTGGAAAACATCAAACTTCCATTGAAAATGCGAAGGTTCTTAATCATTGTAAAAATGATTTGGTTGAATATTTACATATATTAGACCAGGGCGGATCTGTAAAAAACGACTACATTTGGCTGTTAAGGAGGAGCACACTGATTTTTGCAGAAAAAGTTGTAAAATAACTTGTTAAACAATAACCGACCTTCTCCTTCTCAAAAAAGTCAGGAACATTAATAAATAAATCGAAATGTTTAAAACTTATAAAAAACTTGATTTTTTCCTACTTTCTCAATTCAAACTTTATTTTAGAGCAAAGTTGTGTGGAAGTTCAAGTTGCGTAATTCAATTTTCTATAAAATATGATTGGTTAAAATTTTTAAAAAAAATTATCCTTACCACAAAATAGCAATAAATATAAAAAATAAACAAGCCGTGAGGTGCGACCCATGAGGTCCACACGGTCAACTTCCCAGTAATATCTACATAGATATTAAAAATATTAAACACAATAAAAGTTATGGAAATAATACTACTTCAAATAATAAAAATGTACTTCTCATAAAAGTCATTGGAATGATTTAATATTAATCGTAACATCTACGCGAGCGTCAATTGATTACGTAAGGATTTTGGTGCGTTGGTTTGATTGATTATTCACGCGGATCAATCGGAGGGGGGACAGGTTTCAAAGCAGTTTTTTCATTAAAGTTAAAACATGGTGCTGTGAAGACTATTGAAAATCTGCTCCAATTTTGCAAATATTAATAAACTTTGATTGACTATACAACAATGTCTTTAGAATAAGAGATTTAAGGTATAATGATTCGAATACACCCTTTTTACATGGTGACTTTGAATGATTTTCTATTTTTAATTTAATTTGGTTGTAATCATGAGAAAAGTTTTTGCTGGTTTCTCTACAAAAATTGATAAAAGGTTACAAATTCTATAAACATTTATTATTACGATGTGCAAATCAAGTTAAAAATAATTTTTTTTATGAAAAAACACATCTTTTCCAATTTTTTTTAATAAATTGGAAAAACCGCTTTAATGGTTTTTCTAAAATATAAAAACATCATAAAAATGTTAATACGCGTCGATTGACACCTTAATGATCGGAAGATTATATTTGGTTCTCGAGATATAATGAATGACGTAAATGACATTGAACGTTTAATGATTTTTTATTTTTTATTTAATTTTTTTCGTAATCATGAAAAAAAAATTTGCTGATTTTTTCACGAAAACTATTTGAAGTATATAAATTATATAAACATTGATTACTTAGGTTTGAAAATCAGGTTAAAAATTTTGTGTTTTTGAAAAGAACCTAATTTTTTGCACTTTTTTTAAAAAAATTAAAAAACGGCTTCAAGAATTTTTTTAAAAATTTGACAGAATCATAAAAATGTTAAAACGCGTCAATTGACACCTTAATATTGAAAATCGCATGTTTGGTTCGTGAGATATAGCGCATAATATGGTTGACCTTCAAGGGGTGAAAACAGCAAACCCCCCGACCGAAGTTTCTCAAAAACTAATCAACTCTTAAGATTGCAAAGACGCTTCGATTGACACCTCAACGAAGTCGATACGACTTTGTTTACGTGAGTTATGCTCGTAGAAAAACTGCCCGCGAACGCACGTACGTACGTACGTACATACACACACACACACATACTTCTTTCTAAAAACACTTTATATATACTCTATAGACCTCAAAACGTAAAGAAAAGTTGAAAATTTCAATTTCGATTTTCGAGGCGATTACAAGAACTTCCCATATACTGGGAAGTTAAAAAAAGCATATTTTATTTAATTTTTTTTACTACTTAGAATGCACCATCATAATCGCCCAGAAAATCTTTAGAATATATGTAGGAAAACCGGACACAAATTTTCATCAAAATCGATTCCGTAGATTTCGCATAATTGCAATCTAAATTTATTTAAAAAATTTCAAATTTTTTAAAATCATGCAAATCGGAAACTAAAGCGCATAGAAGTTTGAATTTTTTTACATATAACAGAGAACTTCACATATCAAATGAAATTAAAATGGAATATTCAAGAAATTTTTTAAAATTATAAACGTTTTTTTTGCTAATAAACAAATCGAATATCTCGGTAACTATTAATTTAAATTAAATTCAAAACAATGCGTTAGAAAGTACTTTTAAAGACGCTACTTTTTTTAAAAAAAAAAAGAACTATGTGCATTAGTTCCTTAAATACAACCGGTCAGGAACAAGAAAGCACGCTTACAAGAATAATTTAAACAAGCCGCGAGGTGCGACCCTTGAGGTCCACACGGTCAACTTCCCAGTAATATCTACGTAAACATTAAAAAAATTAAACACAATAATAATTTTGAAAATAATATTACTTTGAATAATAATATTCATAGTAGTCATAATAGCAATTGTAATGAATTAATATTAATCATATCATCTACGGGAGCGTCCATTGATTACATAAGGTTTTTGGTGAATGGGGGTAGATTGATTTGATTGAATATTCACGCGGATCAATAGGTGGGGGCCTTTTCTGCGTTATTTGTCATTTTCATATCGATGCTTGAAGGACAAAAGAGCGCTAGCAAAAATGAAAGCAGTTTTTGTTATTACCCCCACTGAAGAGATTTTGTCGCGTGTTGGCCATTTTGAATAGTTGCATTCAAATTTGCCATCATTCCGGCATAATCACAGAATTTATATTTTTTCACGATTTTGCGTAAATGAGATCGATAATTATTTCTTATTTTCTGTTGGTCTTGAAAAATATATAATATGCAATCAAAAATAGGTTCAATTGCATGTAAAAAGTAAAAAAGGAAGTAATTGAAATTTTGCAATTACTAAAAAATCTACTAAAAACTACAACTTTTTATTTGATGAAAGCTTTTTAAAGCATATGATCTTGCAAAGTATTGACTACAAAGTATTTTACTATCTAAAGCGTTGATTGCCACAAATGCAAATTTGATTGAAATTTTATTGGTTTTCAAAATTTAAGCAGTTTTTCTGTTAAAACTAAAACACTGTAAAAACTATTAAAAATCAGCTCAAATTATGCAAATATTATAACACATTGATTAAATTTACAACAACGTTTTAAGAATAAAAGATATTGAGTAATTTCATTCGTATGAACCCTCTTTAAATGGTAGCTTTGAATGATTTTTTTATTTTTAATTTAGTTTTTTTCATAATTATGGAATTTTTTTGCTGTTTTCTCTTCAAAAACTGATAAGAATGTATAAATTTTATAAACTGGTATTACTGTGCTATGCAAATCAGGTTAAAAAATTATTGTTTATGAATAAAATTCTAATTTTTCGCATTTTCTTTGATTAAATTAAAAAAAAACGGCTGAAACAATTTTTTTTATAATGTTAAACACATCACAAAAATGTTAATACACGTCTATTGACACCTTAATTATGGAAATATTATATCTGGTTCGTCAGATATAGTGAATAACAAAAATGACCTTGAAGGACATAAGACTGTTAATAATTTTTTATGTTTTATTTAATATTTTTTGTAATCATGACAAAAAGTTTTGATTATGTTTTTACAAACACTGTCTGGAGTATATAAATTTTATAAACATTGATTACTGTGTTTCGCAAATCAGGTTAAAAATTTCTTGTTTATGAAAAAAACCTAATTTTTTGCACTTTTTTCCTTAAATTAAAAAACGGCTCCAAGAATTTTTTTAAAATTTGATAGAATCACACAAATGTTAATACGCGTCGATTGACACTTGAACAATGCAGATCGTATGTTTGGTTCGCGATATATAGCGCATGACAGAAATGTCCTTCAAAGGGGCAAAACAACAAACCCCCCGACCGAAGTGTCCCAAAAATCGGCTCTTAAGATTGCAAAGACGCTTCGATTGACACCTTAACGAAGTCGATACGATTTTGTTTACGTGAGTTATGCTCGTAGAAAAAAGTGTGCACGAACGTGCATACGTACGTACGTACACACACACACACACACATACATCTCCCTTTCTAAAAACACTTTATATATACTCTATAGACCTTAAAACGTAAAGAAATGTGAAATATTTCAATTTCGATTTTCGAGGCGATTACAAGAACTTCCCATATACTGGGAAGTTAAAAAAATGGAAAGATAATTTGTATATTAGATAAATGATAATTTTAAATTAAATAATATGAAAAATATTGAATAATATAAAATTATCTTTTCATGAATTCTTATTTTTATTATTATTATTTTTTAATTTGTTTTGTTTTCTCTGCTCGCGTTACATCGGATTCAAAAAAAAGATAAAAATCGCTACACTACAAGCCGAGAAAATGCAATTTTTTATAACATTTTTTAACTTCGTTACAAATATCGACCAACTTGGACCGGTTGTACCTCAGAAGCTAATTCACGTAATTCAACTTTCTTTCAAAATAAAAGAAGCGTATATCTTATGGATAATTCAATTACGCAACTTTTTTGCCGCGCAACTTTGCTCTAAAATAAATCGTTTCAAAGTTAGAAGTAAGAAAAGTAGAAAAAAATTGAGTTTTTTTTATAATTTCTAAACATTTTGATTTATTTATTAACTCCCGATTTTTTTTGAGAAAGAGGATATTTATCGATTATTGTTTTACAAATTATTTCACAACTTTTTCTGCAGAATGATTTCCCCTCTCAACAGCCAACTGAAAACAGATCCGACCTAGTCTATATAGTATTTAACTGCTTAATTTAACGATCCACAATTATTTATTTCTCTAAATTATTTTAATCAAAATTGAGCGTTCTGAAAAAAATTAATGTAAATCTTGCACATAGCCTTAGCACAATGGGCTAACATTTATTCGAACGCCCCTTAAATATTACATATCACGGTCGGCACTTTATTTTCACAAATTTGCTCTTAATTTTCGATCATATACATGCATCTTCAATATAAATAATATAAATAAAACAAAAATTCGGATTTTACTTCCCATAAAATCTCCAGATTGCATATATACACTCCCGCCCACTTGAATAAAGGCAGCCGCTTCAAAAATAGTTTAACTCAAAATTTGCACCCTCTTTTGGACAGAGAGCAAAACTTAGTACCGCAAATGAAAGGCTACTTCTTTGCTCAAGGTTTCCGAGAAAAAAATTTGATTATCATGGGTAGAGCAAAAAAATTAAATACCGCGAGAATGGTGAAAATTGACATGATACTAAATACAATGTTCGCGAAATTGCCAAAATAATAAATTTTTTAAATGTAAATTCGTAGTGTTTATTAACTTAACAAAAAAAGGAAGCATTTGAGAAAATGTGAAAAAGCAACAACGGGAAGTCCTTACTGCTCAGGATAAACGAGCCATTTTGCGAGCAACCTCCAATTCGGCTGCATCAACGGCTGATGTTCGGGCAACAATTGGATTGAATGTCAGGATCAAAGGGCTTCACACCTGAAACTAAAAAAAAACTAGAGAATAAGCCGCTATTAAACGCAATTATAAAAAAAATCATAGTTTGCATTTTGCACAGGAACCCATAACCTGCCGGCAGGAGTGGCATCGGGTCATTTTTCCTAATGAAAATAAATTTAACCTAGATGGTTCGAACGGGGTTTATTGTTATATCCATGATTTGCGAAATGATGAGCGATTCCTCGTGGGGCATCACAGCCGGGAGGTGGCGTTACAGTTGGGGAAGGTGTCTCGTACGTTGGTGCAATACACCTGAATTTACAAAGATAACCGTAAATTTGTAGCAGAAGATATTGGAAACAGCATGGACGTTGCAGCACGATAATGTTCCAATTCACACACAAAAAAAATGGATTGGAGCCCAAAATGTCAATTTGATGGCTTGACTTTGGTACACCATGGACCCAGGGTTACCAGGTTTTTCTCACTCTTCGCCCCCAAAAACTTCAATAAAAAACCCCAAATCTGACGAAATTCTTTTAAAAACCCCAAATAATTTGAGAGCAATTTTTTTACAAAGTTCATACAAAAAACATTGATAATTAGCATAAAATGTTGTCAAATAACTATATGTAACAAGTAAATTTTCATCTGTATTTCATAGTGAGTTAAAGTCAAAATAGAACAAATATACTTTCGAGACTTAAAATTAAAACAAGTAGCTGCTTAATGAAATTAAAGAAAAACTTTTGATATATTTTTGGAGTTTCATGTGTAATTTATTGAAATATGTAAAATTAAATGATATTCTTAAATTGTAGATGGGTTGAAACAAATAAATCTATAAAAATTTATTTAAAATTCAAAGATAAAATGGAACACGCACTAACATGATTTGCGTTGCCTTAACGAACTAGAGCTGACTTCATTTTTATAATTTGAAGGGTGTGGGAAATCATCAGAAAGTGTTTCTTCATCATTTGTTGAGTATAATCTATGTTTAAAACATTACGGCAGCAATATGACAACAAGAGGAACTCAAACTTCAATTGAATTAAAAAAAATCCATAATTTGGCAATCTGAAATCGGTAAGATTGTGCATAAAATCGCTGAAATAGTTGGTCGAGCTCCCAAAAAAGTATTGAACAAAATAAAACGTTATAATAGCATAACTGACACGGAAAGTAATAAAAAATATAAATAAATTAAATTTGGTGAAAGCTCCTTGCTAGTGTGGAGTTTAATCTCAGCTGCTGGACCTGGAAATCTTCATATAATTGAAGAAATAACGAACCCCCCATTTCACCCCCAAAATAAAAATATAATTAACTGGCCCCCAATTTCTCCCCAAAGGTATGTAAAATACCCCAAAATGGGGGTGAAAACTCCCATTTTGGCAACCCTGCATGGACCTGCCCTGGACTTAAACATAATGGAAAATATTTGAGATGGCTGAAGCGAAATGTCGACAAAGATGGCAGTCAGTTCGAAAACACAAAGCAGCTGACTGAGGCAATCAAAATCGCATGGGATGAAATTTCTTTAAACTATCTTAAATCTTTGTATGACTCAATGTCCAATAGAATTTTTGAATTAATTTCAAATAAAGGAAGATCTAATCATTGCCTAAAGCAAACATTCCATACTATTTTAATTTTTATTTTTAGTAAAACCGAAATTTCACTAGTGTTCCTATTCAAATGGTCCATTTTTGAACATACAGTTTTTATTCATCCACGAATTATTGATTTTACTGTTATTAATCCCGTTTCCAATTATTTCTCCGTAAACCAAGAGCAATAAAGTCGCCTTTTATTTGCAATACTAAGTTTTGCTAACAATACGAACGATATATTGTTCGTAAAATTGGGACAAATTCGAAAACCAGTATTCCGAAATTGACGACTGTAGCGTTTACATTAATTAAAAAGCCAATATCAACAAGTCAGTTCATCGCATTTTACAGTAAAACAATTTAAATGAAAGAGTCCATCGCAAAAAAACCAAACATTTCCTCAGCGAATAGAAAGAAACATATGCTAAAGCATATGTAAATTTGCCGCAAAGTTTTTAAGAAATTCTTATGTTTACAGATTAGACAAAAAATATTTTATTTGGTTTCAATGCTCACATAAGAGAAAAGACTAATTTTTTTATGGTTGTATTTTTGATGTTCAAATTTAATATCGTTGCTATTCGTGATGAGTTGTTGTATGATTACTTCCATTTTTATCAAAATAATTTGTGATATAAATCTAAATATCTATTGAATTGCGGCAGTTTTATTGCTGTTTCTATAAATCCAAAGTTTTTCGGAGACAAATTACGCAACAAATTAAAGTGAAAATCCGTTGAGTTTGCCCAACACTACTCGAAACGAGCTTTCGATTCGTTTCCATGGTTACTTTCAGAATCCAATAGATAAATCCTTGATTTTTTCCGAAATAACTGCTAATATGTCGTCTTATGTAATTGAATCCATCAATTACCACCGCTTGCACCGTTCAAATTCAATTCTTCGCCGCGATAATATTTCATAAACAGTGTCTTAATGAGAACAGCAAACCGACGAATTTCCCTTCGTTTTCAAATCGAGAAATTACATTTGCAACACACATTTGGCTATAAACGTTGTTCGGCAAACAAACAAAAAACCGCCGCAAACATCTTCCAATTGTTCGCATATCAATTTGCAGTTCTACATCGTTGGTAGCCTCCACCGAAGTGGATGCACGGAGCTGCGTGGTGAAGGCCAAATCAAATAAAGTTGCCGCGAAATCTGCACGCAATTCAAAGATGTGCCCCGAACGCTCGCGGCTCCGCTCGCATCAAGTGCGCTAAAAATAATTGTGCACAACAAGCCATCGTTGAAGTATATTGATTTATTTATTTGATTTGTTGAACTACTCGACGAACGCCAGGTATTCGCCGAAGGTGTGAGTATGGCGAGCTTGGAAATAGATTCTGTGTTAACACCGAAAAGAATACGTTGAGCCAAGTTTTGTGATGAATGGTGGTCCGTGTAGAACGAAAGGAATATTTATAGGAGAGACTTGGAAGTTCCATCCAAAGCGCCAGTATAGGGTGTTTTTTAGAGGCATAGAACTTTTTTAACAAACAAAACCCTGATAAATTATTGAAATGTTCGATTTTTGGCTTTATTAGCTCGCAAATTTCATGGCATTTAGTGTTTAAATTTCTGGCATATGACCACCACGACTGCGTCTTATCCTGTCGGTCAATTTTGGCGTACCCTAACAAAAAGTAGTCCAATGGATTCAAATCACATGATCTGGGCAGCTTCTTGAGATGATTCATTTGCCAAAAGTTTGGTCTAATAAAGTAATGCTTTCGCGAGCTGTATGCATACTTACCAACTTTCCCGCGAATTGCGGGAGTTTCACGCATTTCAATTCTCTCTCTCAAGCTCTCCCGCATTTGCTTCGTTTTACTTCCGTATTTGGCGCTACTTAGCTCACAAACATACGTCACCCACGATATTCACAATTTCATCCACGCATGGCGCTGCTATTCAATTCAGCTGTCAGAACAAACGCGTCGTATGTTGTTCTGGTCTCCTTTTTCTATGTTTTTTTTGTGCATACTTGCAACGCCGCCCAATATCAAGTGCTGTAGAAATAGTAATTTAATTTTTATCCTTTATTTTTAATTAAAAAACTCAAAATGCCATCTGATGATGAAGCTTCAAAGAAAAAGCTGAAAGCAAAAGGTTTTCATTCCTACAAATCGAGAATGGTTTATCGAAATATGTATACTGAAATTAAAAAAATTAAGTTATGAACTCACAAAAGTGTTTTTCATAAATCAAAGGTATCAAAAAGACTGGTCTAAAAATCGGTCCTTCGTCAAGCCAGTAAGGGGTAATGATAACAGCTTTTTATGTACAGTATGTCGTCGAGAGATAAGTTGCGCACATCAAAGAAAGGGCGATTTCCCGCCATTCTCTCGCATTTTGACATTTCCTCATCTCCCGCGCATTTCCCGCATTTTAGCCTATCACTTTCCGCGAGAGATTTTTTAAAAGTTAGCAAATATGCGTATGGCATGTTGCGCCATCCTGTTGTAACCATTTGTTTCTTAGACGGTTGGAATTGATGTTGAGAAGCATAAAATTACATTTTATTTGTGGGTAGCGATTGCCATTAACGGTAACGTTTGCTTCATCTTCAGATTTGAACAAAAAGGACGAATTATGCCGCGGGTAGGCAAACTGCACCATACAGTAACTTTTTCGGGTGGCAATGGGGCTTCCAAAGTCGCTTTAGGATTATCCACTCCGAACACGACAATGTTGCTTATTTATGAACCCAACCCATTCAGCCAAAAATGAGCCTCATCGCTGAAAATGATTTGACGGTAAAAATGCGGTTCAACTCATTCTCAGCTCATTCAATAATACGCCGCAGACGATGGTCTAATAGCTCAAATTGCAGCACTAGCTGGATCCCAAAAGGGTTTAGGCCAAGATTTTTCCTTAAAATTTTCCATGTAGTTTTCGGACAGAAGCCAAGTTGTTGAGAACAGCATCGAATCGATAAATTTGAATACTCAGTCACAAATAAATTTGCTAAAATAAATTAAGCATAATGCTAACATGACAGCAAAATTCAACAGCTACAATGACAATGACCCCTATTGGAAGTTATATACTTTTAAAAAACACTATTTATAGGGTGGATGATCACTACTGGAAACGCTCCCTTATCAAATCATCTTCACGACATGGGCTGATGGAGAAATCATTCGACGGTTGGCGCAAAATACCTCTTAAGAAAGAAAACAAGCGTTGCATTTCATTGTTGTGTACATTCTGCAAAGTTCTGACGAAAATAATTTTCAAAAAAAGATTGATTGATGTACAAGGACAAAATAATTGGCAAATATGAAGGTGGGTTTGGATCCAACCGATCGAAAACAGACCAGACATTCTCAGTAAAACAAATGCTAGCAAAATATTGAGAGCACAACGTTGACGTGCATCAGATCTTGGTAGGATTCTAGCAAGCTTACGATAATGAAGGACGGATTATACTACAAAATATAATGGTTAATTTTGGAATGCTTTAAAAATTAGGTCTGATGATCTAAATAACGATAACTAACGCTGATTCCCAAGTTAGAGTTCAAAGCAAACTGACTCGAAGCTTTTAAACCGGCTTGTGTCTATAATAGGGCGACGGTCTCACCCCCATGTTCTTCGGCCTGATCCTTGAGAGTTTTCGTCAGAAAATGCTGGTAGACATCGCAAGTACACTGCTATTCAAATATACTAGAATATCACAGCTACTACTATCGAAAACGAAAAGGACTTAGCCCGAGAGTATCCTATGCTTGAAATTGCACAGTATGCAAATATTTATAAATATTAATATTATTAATTAATTATTAATCCCCGCTGGACAGACGATAATTTCAAATGAAGCATTGAAAAATATCCACGGAATAATTGTCGTGCGACAACTATGACCGTTCTTGCACGGCGTACGCGTACCATAGTCCATCATTCTTTAACGAGATCACTGACTAACAATTTACAAGCTCTCACTTTTTGATGCGGTTGCATTGCGGGTCCATTGAAGCTACTGTTGACATGGCACACATTTCTAATGCCCAGTTCACCCCAAGGTCGTCTTGTGAGTTAAGTGTTTATTGCCTCCCGGCTACCGTTTCGGGCCACAGCTTTCAAATGCAGTATTGCAGCCGAAGAATTGCTTGCACCCGAATTAATTAATCGTCGATAAGTCGAAGTCTTTTGCGCTGATTTCAAAAGGAAACCAAATTTAGTGGAACGTTATTGGAAAAAACCCAATTGATACGGAAGCATCTTTCCTGAGTGTATCAAAATTATCATGTGGGTTTAATCCAGTGGCGGCGTAAGGTAGATTGTCACCCCGGACGGTTTTGTGTTGAGCACCCCTACTTAAAGTAAAACACCAAATACTAAACAAGCTTACGAGACTTTATTCTACTAACAATAAAATATTCGATCACATTATTATTGTCTATTTCAATTGATGAAATCCAAAGATTGGCTAGTTGTGCTTGACTCATTGTGGACCTTAAGTAAGATTTTATTAATTCACACTTTGAAAAGCTTCTTTCACATGAAGCCGCCGAAACACAAATTGTTTTAAAAAAAATCGAAGACACAGCGCTAAATTTGAAACAGGCTCAGAATAGCCTCATTTTACAATGAATCTGAGAAGCTCCAATGTAGTCCATTCAACTGCTTCTTGGGCAGAAATGTTGGCCGGCTTCCAAATGACGCCTCAATCGTAAAATCTCCAACAGGATGTCCTCTAGTGAAAATTCATCGTAATTTTTTAACAGATTTGGAACCGTTCCATGAAGATCTTCTTCTGGTGATGTTACCAGGGTTTTAGGATGAATAACACTAAATGTAACCAGAATAAAATCCATTGCTCTGTAACGTTGGTCTAGTTCTTCGTAATATCTATTGTGACATTTGAACATTGCTCTCTGCAGCTCCTCTGGCAATGAAAGTCCAGCAGAACATTTTTAAGAGTTTTAATTTTTATTACACACTTTTCCAATGATATCCCAGATGTTTGTATATACTCGTGTCGGTTCGTGTCTGATTAACTTCTTCTAGGACTTCACCCCCAAAAGGAAAGATAGCATAGAAAACTGAAGTCATACAAAGCTGGTACGAATGTTGATGCTGCTTCTCTTGCTTCGACGTTTTCTTTGCTGGTCCTGGGATCACACATCTCTTCGAGTGTTGATACAAGCTTCTCAAAATTATTCTTCAATGGTTTAACAGCGTCATGATGAGCACTCCATCTTGCCTCTGATGGTCGTTTAACGGACATGCCTACATTTTTCATTAATATTTCCCACCGATGTGTCAATGATGGAAAGCACGTGTAAACTGTTTCTAAAATTCCGAGAAAAGAAATATACCCAAAGTAACGCTCCCAAATGAGTGCACACCACAAAGATTAAGCGAATGATTAGCAGAAGGCGATGCGTTTTAAAATATGATATAAGTATGTACTTAAGTAGCTAGGTACAAGAGTAGCTAGTTATTTATTGATATGTCTTTAAAGAGGAAGATTTTGTGCGCCTTCTTTGGATGTACGAGTGAGTTGTCGTTGTTACCCCTTGGTGCTTGGCAACCGGGCGGACAGCTCCATCCACCACCACCCCCTTTACGACGCCACTGGTTTAATCAAACTGATTCGTAAATCAAAGATATCAAAGCCAAAGTTTATTTCAATAATTTCTTGAATGCGTTGACGTGACTCAAAATTGTAATATTGATTTATATGAAGGAAATTCGTAAGAGAATAGTCCAAACAACTTAAAAGAAAGCCAATGCCCAACTTAAGGGATATTTAATCAATCATAATTGAACTTCGAATCATCAAGAACATAGCAGTTAAGAATTCAGGAAAATATCAATATGAATTGAAGACATTACCAAGGAGATTTTTCTTCAATCAAGTCTTGATAATCAAATATAGGACGATAAAGTGTGCGTTCAAACAATAGAAATTGAGTGATAAAACCCACGATAAAATCAGATAGTCAGAATGTGAGCCACACACAGGCAGCACGTTTAGGAGACGACAAATACAGCGCGTTCGCGTTGCTTGCATGGCAGTATAAGTCGATATAAACAAGAACCGCTATCAAAGTTATTGTTCATATTAGTTAATCTCCTTAAACATAAAAAAACATCAAAACTGTAGATACATTTCTCTTCGGCATTCTAAGCTTGCCTCCTTTTTCAAACAACCGAAAATCAATAAAGCATGTTTTTCGAAAATTTTAAAAGTTGTATTAATAAGAATTACTTTAATATAATATATTCATGTTGAGCCTTTCCTGTTAATAGGCACCGTGAGCACAGTTAACCTTTCCTTTAAAATTGTCGGGCTTTTTTTAAGAAAAAATACATTAGAAACATAACTAATACAGCTATGAACTTTATCTGTGTGATTTTGAAATCAGTTTGATCTCGGAAGTACAACAGAAAACTTCCTCAAACGAAACCAACAAAAACAATTGCCATATATTTTTTATTTTGAAAATTTGATTGAAAACATAACGAGGATACATGTGTATGATTATGCAGTGTTCTCAATCTATAAAGAACTCGATTAGAACGAACTTTCCTCGTCAACGAACTGTTTTGGAGTATACGAACGAAAACATCCTAAGGTGAATGTTATGTTTTACTAGTTGTAGCGAATTCGTACACAACCGACTTTCCGGGTAAAGCCAACAAAAAATAGTAGATTTTTACCTAGTTTCAAGACATAAGATAATTAGAACAATCGATGCCTGGGGCGTTCTAAGATGTTATCCATAGAAATATTGTTCTAAAAAATAAAATAGCATCGTTTGCAGGATGTTTTGATATTTTTTAATAACTCATGTGCTTTTAGTGCTGCTAAATTTGAATTTATCAATTTTTTACATGCCCGAAAATACAAATCTTCAAAATAATGTGCATATATTTGCATAAGCCTGACATACATTCTAACAAAAATAATATATTCATGTGCGTAGCAATCCGCTTGCCTAGAAGCCGTGTAAATTGAGGGGTGTACAACTTTTTCAACTGTAGATCTAGCACATTAAACTCGAACTCACGATTGTGATCAACAAAATTAGTTTTTTTTAAATCCCTGACTAAAGAAACACTTTTAACGGATATTTAACATTCTTGACAAATTCAAGTTCGCCCAGTTTCAAAACCAGAAAAATTTGCACTGAAATGCAATTCATCATCGATAGGTCTGAAATAATACTTTCTACCCCCATGAAAATGTAATTAACGTTTCTTTCACTTTATTATTAGTTGCATTTTTTACAGTTTGAACAGGTTTTTTTTATTTCTAATTCGAAATTGTCGTTTGTATCATTTTTGTTGCATTAACATCTTATCATCCTCTGGAATCATCTACAGACGTCCATTTATTCATCAACTACTGAATTCTTTATGCATTTTGCCACTTACAAATTAATTATACATTCCACTGCTTTTATATTTTACAATCTAACAAATCTGTTACTTTCTATGCTCCACTTGTCTCTTTCACATATATATTCTATTAATATATATATTTGTATTAATTTGTAGTTCCTCCTCTTCTTACTGTTTGCTTTCCAAAAAAAAAAATATGTAAACTGAGAACACAAAGTACAATATTTAAAAATCACTCCTTCGGGAGTTGCTTGCATTCAAATGTTTCTTTTGTGTATGTGTGTGTGTTTTATGCAGGTATATAGTTTTATACCTTAGTTTGTTTTTAAACTATCAAAAAAAATTAAAAATATAAAACTTTATAGGTGTTTTTTCACTTTTCATTCGTTTTGTTAAAAATTTAAAAAATATATTTATATCGATCTTTTGTAGTTTTAATTACACGGTTGCGCCGCAACTACGTCACTTGTGTTTGTTGATATTTTTGTGTCACCTGAAACGGAACGAAAACATCATTTTCCAATGTTTTTCTTATGCATTGCAATATTTTTTCGTTATTTCAAATAATAAAATGAAATGTGGAATGTGATAGTTCGTTTATTTGCAGACATCCCCGATAAAAAGTCACTAAGATATCAAATAGAAAATTAAATAAATTGATCGATTTTTAAAATATGCAAATGGTGATACTTCCGATAAATTTTATTTAATTAAAATAAAATATTTTATTTTGTCATGTTTATTTCACAAATATATATATATATAAATCATATTTCGCGACTCTTTTGTTTTGATCACTATATTACACATGCGGTTTAAATTGTAATTTCGCCTGAAAAACGAATCTTTATAAAGATCTACCCAGTGTCTTGATAGAATTGTGATCAGAAGACATCGACGGTCCAACCAAGAAACTCATCTTTAAAGCAGATAAAAAATTGCTATGAATGTACCATTTTGTTTGGTAACCCGTTTGAATATTTTGTTCTTAGTCGTGGTTTCGGAGTGTAACAACTGCACGCCATCACATTACATCCTCAATTCTCAGGGGACATTTTTGCTAACTACGACTGGAAACTCTTACTTCGCGTTGATTGTAAACGCGCCTGAAACATTTACCCTACTACTATGGATATCTCTACACAAAAACACCCAATTTTTCTCATAACATTTCCCGATTGAATTAAACTCTATCACAAACAAAACAAAAATCTTTTTCTAAATAAAATTGACTTTTTGCCATTGAAGAAAAAATCTTGTCCCAAAAGTCCTGAATCAGGCACAGAGTGTACAGGATGTGAACGGATGGTAAGCAAAAGATGTTTGTCCCACTTAAAATCTCGCGTCAGTCTCGTTGAAAAATTGTAAAGATTGTAGGGACGAAAGATTTTTTGATTTTTAAGCTCCGACGTTGATGAAAAATAGGCAAAAAAAACCTTCGTTCATATCCCACCTTAAAATCCTCCTTAAAACTCCTTAACGGATATGATGCGAAAATTTATGTGAAACAATTTCGTACTCAAGGTGAATCCAGCTATTGCTGCAAAATAAGTAAGTGTGTTACGTTCGCCACGCAACGTAGTCGATCCCAAACCCTCAAGGGCGAAATATGGGTCTGGTCTGCCCGTGAAGACCCCAAACCAGCGTGCGGGTAAACGCTGTCTTGCACAAATTGAAGATGCTACGTTCGCCAATTCACGCAACCAAGCCAATTATTGAATTATATTGTTGTTTTTGAATTATATTGTTATTAAGTTCAACTATATTGTTATTAACGAATTATATTGTAGGAAGTAGAGATTTGAATTATATGGTAAGGAGTAGAAGTTGAATTATATAAATGTAGAGGAGATGTAGGATGTAAGATATTAGATTAGATAACTAATAAGTTTGTTATGGAGAGTGTTCCGGACACCGTCACAGACCCTGCAGATAAGTTGCCAGCAATGACGGCAACAAACACGATCACCCAATCGCGCAGTGGATCCAAGTCCAGGCCCCGCCCGGTCTACGATGCGCCCCAATGGAGTCCTCTATGCGCCAGTGATACCCACAACCATTGGCACTGGCAATTCTCCATGGCTGGCGGCTGCTGCGAGTGTTTCGCCGGCCAGGCGGCAATCACAGCATTTCCCCTCGCATCGAGACACAACGTCTGACCTCTGACGAAACCAGTTCAAAAGCTTTTGAAAGCTGCGATGGGGTCAACTACCCAACTGAGTGGTCATTGACCAACGACACGGAAAAACGGGACTGGGCTTTGGCTTAAATAGCATTTCGGGAGCAGCTGACGGGGCTTTTGGTTTCACGTCGAGGACTGGTGGAAGTTGGGTGTTGGCTGGACGTCGATCGCTGGTACGTTTGGATTGTTTCTTTGGACGCCGGTTTGTGGTGGAAGCTGTGATTTCGGCTTACGGCAGGAGTTGAAGAATTTTCAAAGGACGGAGACAGCGAGCGGAAAGAATAGAATAAGAAGGAAGAATTGTAAGTAAATTTAGTGTAGATAGTTAGTAGATAGTTAGAAGTTAGGGTTTAGATAGGTTTTTGGCTGAAAATAAAATTGTGCTTGAATTTGAGTTAAATTGGTGGTTTGTGAAGTGGCGAGGCGGAAATTGCGTTCCTGGCTTGTGTTCTTGTGCTCCCCTATTCGGTCGGTGGTTTTGGGTCACTGTGAATCCGATTCCCGTTTCAGGATTCGCGGACAGGGCAGTCCCGGCGCGGAAACGGGTGGCGCCCTTTTTAAATTACATATTCCCACACCCCTCTTCGCGGGTGAAGCCGGGTGGAATTGCCCGAACCGTGGCTAGGATCGGCTACGGTGGAAGTGCGGACGTTGTGAAAAATCTAGCCGTAACAAGTGGTTCATCAATACTATGCCTATTATTTAATACAAAACATTTGCCGTCAAATTGACCGCTGCGGTCGTGTTAGATATGATATATTGTATCGAACGTTCTAGCATTAACACCTTAGCTGCCTTACGATATGCCAGCGGTTTTAGCCATTTTATTAGTTACGGGCCAGTCGAACGCCAGCAGAATGTATGATCGCCTGTGGATAAAATTACTGTGGATTGCTTCAGCCAAATTGCATACGTTACCCGATTTACCACCCATTTCGATTGAATAATATAACAAATATTCCGCGCATATTTAATACAATAGAACAAAAATAAACTGACGACCTTCAGGAAATGTCTGATGTACAACCGGCATGTGTTGTTGAAGACTTTAGCTGCAGGTAATTTAAGGCAATTTAAAAGAACATTTAAACATCAAGTTCAGATTATGTTTTCAGCACACTTTCGCGTTTTGTTTGGACGAATTGTCGCCGTGTGGGATTCCTATACTTTTTTCACTCTTCATTGTGATTCCGCGATTAATTTTTTAAAAGATCTTAATCTACATTCGAATTTATATTTTATAAATGAAATTAAATGCACTCTAGCCATTCTACTCAGTACTTACTACATAGATCATTTTCTTTTTTACTTTCTTCAATTTTGCCACCATCATTTTCAGCTGGTAGCGATGTGTCGCCAATTTTTGTAACTGCCGGTACGGGATCAGTGTCGGAAATAGAATTCCCGTGTTTGGATTCTGGTTTGGATGGTTGTACTTCAGAATCGGACTCTTCGTCCTGAACATCAGCTTCCGGCTCGGCATTATCCACAGATTCAGATGGTAGTGTCTTTTCTGCAACGGCAGCTGCTGATTGCGACGATGCGGGCACCGATTCAGCCGCATCAACTTCCATCGGTTCAGCTGCTTCATCCGCACTTGCTTCGTCGGCTGTGGCTGCAATTGGTTTTATGTTTTCATCGTCTTCGGCAACCTCGTCTTCTGTCACACTTGTATTTTCCTTCTTGGCCGGGGCTGCATCTATGCTATCTTCCGGAGCAGCTACCTTGGTAGCGGTGTCTGATGCCTGTTTTGACTTTTTGGCATCGTCCTTATTGTTGAATTCCTCCTCTTCGTCGTTCTCCGGATCTTTTTCATCTTCTGTTTCTGACTTTTTTGTCGGGGTTGTCGGCTCGTCCTATATATTAGAGGATGTTTTATGAAATTCGCCAAATAGACTTTGCGCCATCGAAATGAAAACTTACAGTTTCGCTGGTTGCATTTTTCTTCGGACGCCCGCGTCGTGAACTGGCTGCTGACGGTCGCGCCTTCTTTGCAGGTGGTGGTGTTGCCGGTGTCGCAGGAGCAGATCCGCGCGTACTCGAACGTGTTTTACGACCACCCTCAACATCTAGGGTGCCGCCCATATTTTTTATGAGCTCCTCGCTCTCGCGTTGCGCTCGCGACACTCGTTTCGATGGCGTTCTCTTTGTCTAAAATGAGAAATTTGATTTCAATTGATTAAAACAAAAATATATCAAATCAAATTGATTAACATATAATCTACAGTGGAGGACATAATTATAAGTTCACAAAAAATTCAAATAAAATTCACATCTAGTTCATTATATTTATTATGAACAGATGTCAAGAAAAACTTAATAATATATGTAACAAAATTAAAATGAAATTAAATTATTTTAACCGTAAACAAAATTTAAAAAATTAAAATTCAATTTTTTTCTCTTAAATTAGGGGACATAATTATAAGTTCACATATGTATTAATAAAATGATAAGGTTAATACTTCGTGTGGCTTCCTTTGGATTTAATTACTTCAAATACACGTTTTGGCATTGAATTCACCAAGGTTTGTAATATTGTAACTGGTATTTCGTCCCACGCTCTTATTATTTGCTCCCTTAGCTCTCTTGTGTTCGAAAATTGCCTTCCATTTTCATATACTCTTCTCGATATTATTCCCCATAGATTCTCTATGGGGTTCCAGTCAGGACTACAAGCTGGCCATTCTAAAACTGGTATATCCTTTGAGTTGAACCAAGCTGTTGTCTCTCGGCAGCATTGTCTTGTTGAAAGACAAAATCTGGTCTAACAATTGACTCTGCGTGATCAATAAGCAAGTCTTCGAGAAGTTCAACATACTTTTTCGAATTCATTCTTGTGGATATTGTGGCCAAAGGAAGCTGCCCATGGTAACGGAAGCATCCCCAAACCATAACCGAACCGCCACCAAAATGACGCGAGAGTCGTAATTATCTCTTCTTAGGTCGTACCAGTAGTGTTGAAATTCATCCGGCCCGTCTAAATTAAACTTCTTTTCATCACTGAAAAAAACCGTTTTCCACTCATCTTTGTAAGACATGTAGGTTTCCGCAAACAGCAATCTTGCACTTTTATGTCTCTCTTTTAATTGTGGTTTAGGCTTCCTTTTTGTCCATATTAAATTGTCGCTGCTACTCAGGATTCTTCTTACGTGCCGCACCGTTACAGGGAAGTCTAAACCTGCTCGAACTTGAGACGCATTCATGCTTTTGTTTATGGCTTACTGCCGTATTAGCCGTTTTTGACGTTCACTTATGGTAGGTTTTCTGCCTGTTCGTCTCGAAGCGTTGTACCCTTCTTTCAATTTTATATAATTATTAATTATACATACAGATCTATTAAGCCTTCTTGCAATTTCCCGCTTGGAGAAACAGTTTTCTTTGTAGGCATCAATTTTTGCCCTTTCCTCCATCGACAATACCATTCCTCGTGGCATTTTTCTATGGAAAACGGTAAATTTAATTTATGTAAAAAAACGAGTTCCTCTCAGTGCAACTAATTCACTTACTTCAAAAATGTCCAGTTAATTCCTCCAAATTTCACAAACAGAACTTTCTAATTTACTGAACGTATAAATATGTCCGCTTGAAATGCATGAAATGTTCTGACTGAGTAAATTATAAGCAGAAGAAATCAAGGTTATGACATAACAGTATTTCTTGGAAATGTATTTTACAGTACGCACAAAATAAAAAAGCATTCAAACTTGCATCCACATTTTAAGTGCAATTTTGTGAAGGAACTTATAGTTATGTCCGCCACTGTATCTAATGTGATAGCAGATACAGTAGACTTGTGATATAGTGAACCTATGCTCTAATGATCACTGTAAGCAGTGATCCAATGAGATTGAATCCAACAGCTCGAAATAGTGAATACCAGCAAAATATTTCAATCCAAAAAAAACTTATAATTCGGGGAGTAGTTTGGCTGTACGGGAACTGTCCATCTACACTCAGAAGAAAGGTGAAGTTTTATGCTGAGTTTGCTGAAGCTCTCTCTGTGCCGTTCCAGCTGAAGAATCATGCCTAGATATCATTCTTGCATCGATGCAAACAAGATTGAAGAGCAAGCAAAATCCATCGTCATAACCCATAAGCGCGCGAATGTTGGATGACTGTAACTATTAGGAACAACAAAGACTAGAAAATTGCAGCACGTGTAGAAATAGATCATGTGAATACAAAGTGCAAGCTGTTCGATGTTGGCTTTTGCATAATTGGTGTTTCAGTTCAGTTCAGAATTGATTCTCATAGAAAATTATGAAACCCTAACAAATCAAGTAAACAGACTATTTATTTAAAAAAGCGGATCTTGAAGGAACGTTAGGAAAAGAATGTAATGAAATTGAAGGTGGATTCAGCAGAAAGCTGATGGAGTCGATCCCTTCCAGGCTGGCGATGGTGTTTGAAAACACAGGACATCACTCCAAATACAGTAGAAATTCGTTACAGGCAACTAATTAATCTAGCTGCTGATTTCGAGGTTTTGCCTATCATGTATAGAAAATTGTGGAAATTGGTTGGTTTTTGTAGCAATTAAAAGACGAATATAACGCACATACATATATAAGTAATTAATTTGAAAAATATATAATTTGAGATAAGTATAAAACATTGTTAAGAAATCTATATATATATTACTGTATAAAGTTAGTTTTTTCAAAAATATGAAGTTATTTCAGCTTGGCTCAATTTGTTTCTCTCATTTTCCTTAATTGCTTTATGTTTAATTGCATATGACATTAAAATTTCATTCATTTCATTTCTTCAGACCAGCTAATCACAAGTTCAACGCTTTTTAAAAATTGATTGAAGGTTACAGTCGGCGGCGAATCTAAATTTTTCTAAATTTCAGGTACATCATGATCATCTGCAACGACATCATGCTAATCATTGGCTCTGCTCTGAAGGAGCAAATCGAACGAAAGTATTTCGTGACCACATGTACGTGGTTGTGTTGCGCACGCACCGCATGCACGCCCGGCACCACATACACAAAAATTTTACGAAACGCGCACATGTGGTGCACGGGGACATACGTGCACGGGGACATACATGCGGCGCCTGCGGTACAAACCAGGTACATGCGGTGCACGGGACGACATGCGAAACACCGCCAGGTACATGCGGTGCATTAAACACATTAAAATTAGCAAGCTCCTGCGGAAGTCGAAATAAATAAATATATTACTTAAAAAAATTATTTAAAAATTGATCGGCTCCGAATCGAAATTTTCAGATCCTTCGGTACTTTCGAAATCCGTGATTTCGACAATTTCAGCATTTTCGTTAGAATAATTTGGATTGCTTTCAGAAAGCCAATCGTTGATCCCGACTGCATCACAAACGATATTTGTTGCTTGTATAAGTACATTTTGGAGTCGAATAGTTTCTGCAGCCAGGTCGCGTTGAAGGTTACCCAGAGGAATATTATCTTCCTCATCCCAAGCTCCATCATCCACTTTTATTAGTTTTCTGGAACATTTTTTTTTATGTGGTTGGTCCCCTAATCACCCCACGCTTTGGATAAGAAATAGAGCTAGATACTTTAAACCATACTTTAAATCATTTTCGGTAGTTTCACTGCTAATCAAATGAGTCAGTAAATATGCTTTGTAGGAAGGAGTACAATTTGGTGGAAAACACATTACTGATATGCGACCATCGTCGCTGCTAATTGTTTTTGGATGGCAAGGAGCGTTGTCGATTAATAATACCGCATGTGTTGGAAGATTTTTCGATTGAAGATAATTTCCCAAAAAGACTGCTTTCATCAGCGTTATAAATTTGGTCATCTGTAAGTTGAGATTCGCGTATGAAATTTTGAAATTTCTCTACAAATAGTTCCACGCCATCAGTATTGGACAACTTTTCTCCGCACACTTTTAATGGTCGTATTTCCCGACGTTTTTCAGAATTCGCAAACCATCCATTGCTGGCGTTAAATCCTCCCTCTTTTTCAGGGTTCAGATTGTAGATCTGACCACCGTTTTTCTTTAATATTTTACCGGTAACAGGTAGATTCTCTTTGCGCTGTCGCATGGACCACTCAAATAGTTTTGTCTCCATTTGGGGATATTCAGGTTGACGCAACTTCCGTTTAATTTCAATTTTTCATTCAGTTGATTCAGCGAAAACTCAAATCTTTTCTTCACTTTGTTTAACATCAGATATTGTGGCGTTGTGAATATTGTATTTTTCGGCAATCGATTCGTATGATTCAAATCGACGACAGAATCTAGGATTTCTATTTTGTTTTTTATAGATAATACGTTTCGCCTCTTAGGAACCATAGTTACCATAATAAAGAGTAACACTATGATTTATTCTTAATCTAACGCTACATGTATACATACCTTGCTAAATGGTTTCAAATAATAATTTTATTTCTACTTTAGCAGAATCAAAAACACGAAGACTACCTGCACTTGCAAACAGACGTACTATCTTTTAAGTGAAGAAGAGAAAAATGAGTAATTCCAGGAAACAAATGACACCAAACGGAACAGTGGAGTTTTTTTGCATATTTTTAATGAGTATCTACTTATTTGTAATCACTTTTTGTAGTTTGCTTAGTGAATCCAATATCCAATTGCTTATATCAAGTCAAAACTTTTTGCCCGTTGCCTATATAGAGTCATCAATGCAGAAAATTTTACCCTGCTTATATCAAGTAGTTGCCATTAACGAGAGTTGCTGATAACGAGTTCCTACTGTACTAAGCGTTCAACTACAGTGGAGTACGCTGGATTGCTTTGAGGGTGTCCTAGTTTCGATGATGCATGATTTGCGTTCCATGTCCAATCGAAGCAGTTTTTCTTGTTGGTGTATTTATATTTTTACGCATTATTTTATGGATATTTGCTATATAAAATGCTTCTTATTTAACTTTTCCATAAATATCGTTTTTCATGCGGTTTATTAGAAATTTCAGCCGTAATTTGTTACATTTGTATAGTGTCCGACTTTGGATGAAAGCGACTGTACGTAGAATATCTGAGTGGTTTCAGGAATCTTTCATGCGCATTTACAGTGGATCAAAGTAAAACTCGCACACTTAGACATTTATTCTTTATGAAACGATTAATAGTGTAGGGAAACGATATAAACAAAATAGAATTTTTAACTTCCCAGTATATGGGAAGTTCTTGTAATCGCCTCGAAAATCGAAATTTTCAACTTTTGTTTACGTTTTGAGGTCTATAGAGTATATATAAAGTGTTTTTAGAAAGAGAGATGTATGTATGTGTGTGTGTGTGTACGTACGTACGTCTGTACGTTCGCGGACACTTTTTTCTACGAGCATAACTCACGTAAACAAAGTCGTATCGACTTTGTGTCAATCGAAGCGTCTTTGCAATCTTAAGAGCTGATTAGTTTTTGGGATACTTCGGTCGGGGGGGTTTGTTGTTTTGCCCGTTCGAAGGTCATTTCTGTCATGCGTTATATCTCGCAAACCAAACGTACGATTTTCTTTAACAAGGTGTCAATCGACGCGTATTAACATTTATGTAATTCTATTAAGTTTTTTTAATTTAAAAAAAAAAAGTGCAAAACATTGTCGTTTTTTTCAAAAACAATAAATTTTTAACCTTATTGTCAAGTCCACGTAATCAATGTTTATATAATTTATATACTCCAAACAGTTTCTATAAAAAGGCCATCAAAATTTTTCGTCATGATTACGTAAAAAATTAAATAAAAAATCATTAAGTCATCATGACCTTCAAGGTCATTTCTGTCATGCGTTATATCTTGCGAACCAAACATAGAATTTGCATCGTTTAGGTGTCAATAGACGCGTATTGATATTTTTGTAAATCTGTAGCATTTTTAAAAAAATCGTTGGAGCCGTTTTTTAATTTAAGAAAAAAAAATGCAAAAAAATTATTTTTTTCCCATAAACAATAAATTTTTAACCTGATTTGCGAAATGTAGTAATCAATGTTTATAAACTTTATATACTCCAAACAATGTTTGTAAAAACACTATCAAAACTTTTTCTCATGATAACGTAAAAAATTAAATTAAAAATAAAAAATCATTAAAAGTCATGATGATTTTCAAAGTTATTTTTATCATTCACTATATCTCACGAACCAGATATAATATTTGCATCATTAAGTAATCAGTTGACGTGAATTAACATTTTTGTGAAGTTTTTAACATTATAAAAATTCGTTTCAGCCGTTTTTTTTTTAATAGAAGAAAATGCGAAAAATTATAGTTTTTAATTAAAAAAAGCGGCTTAAATTTTGAAAACCATCAAAATTTCAATTAAATTTGCATTTGTGGTAATCGATCATCATCACCCATTCACCAAAAGCCTTGCGTAATCAATGGATGCTCCCGTAGATGATATGATTAATATTAACTCATTCTTGTTACTGTTATGAATACCTCTCATTATTATTATTTAAAGTAGTACTATTTTCAAAATTATTATTGTGTTTAATATTTTTAATGTTTATCTAGATATTCCTGGGAAGTTGACCGTGTGGACCTCAAGGGTCGCATTTTGCGGCTTGTTTTATAAAGCTTTCGGTAATAATAACAGCAAAGTTTATTCATATAAATTCTTTAAAAAAGATTAATTTGATAAATAACGAAAATTGACCTCAAATTGAAACTCGGACAGGTGCTAGTACTGCTATTGTATTCTCAGGAAATGCGGGGAGTCCCAGAAATTAGTAGTCATTTTGACATTGACAATCTCTTAATTTCATTTTACGTTCAGAACCCTCAAAAGAAGTGTTGAAATTTACTTGTTTTTGCGAAATTTAGTTTTAAGCTTAAAAATAACTAATATCGTTGAAAACTCGAGAGCTCGTTACAAATCATTTCAAAGATTGCGAGAATTGTAAAACGAAGTCACTCTACAGTTCACGATATTAACAAACGCTTTAGAACAAGAAATACTCTCGACAACAAATCAAAACCAACCAAACGGAAGACATTTTCAGAATCCACAGAACGGTGGATGGTTAGGGAAATTAACAAAAAAAAAAAAAAATTAAGTGCTCCAAAATTAGCTGTAGCAGTAAAAAGGCAATTTAGTAAAGAAGTGAACCCCGAAAAGGTGAGAATCGTACTAAGGAAGAATAATTTGAATGGTAAAGTTGCCCGAAAAAAACCATTCATTAGCAAGAAGAAATAATCCAAAAGGTTAAAACTCGCAAAACTACACAAAAATAAAGATTTTTCGTTTTGGAAGACAGTATTGTTTACAGACGAAAGTAAGTTCAACGTCTTTCGCTCTGATGGCGTCATATGTGTGAAGAACGCCAAATGAAGAATATAAAGAAAACTACTTACGACCAACTGTGAGGCATGGGGGTAGGTCAGTAATGGTTTGGGGGTGTATGTCAGCCGCTGGCCCAGGAAATTTGAATTTTATTGACAGGATCCTGGACCAGCATAAATATTTACAGATTCTGAAGCAAAATGTTAGCAATAGTGTCAAAAAAATAAGGGATAGCCGACTGTTTCAGCTTTTATCAGGATAACAATCCTAAACATGAAGCTGCAAATGTTCGACTGTGGTTACTTTATAATTGTCCACATGTTCTTGACCCATCTCCTCAATCTCCAGACTTAAATGTCATCGAACATTTATGGGCACATCTGGAACAGAAATTGAAAAACCACACAATATCCAATGCAAAAGACTTGAAGGAGGCGTCGACATACGAATGGGAAAGGATTGACCCTTCTTACTGTGACAAGTTTGTTTACTCGATGCCAAGCAGATAACAAAATGTTAGAGAAAGTAAAGGACTACCAACCAAATATTAAAACCTAATAAAATTCCTAAAACTTCTTACTGTCCGAGTTCCAATTTGAGATCAGTTTTCGTTATTTTTCAAATTTAATTTTTTGAAAGAATCTTTATGAATAAATTTTGCTTTTTTTCACCGATTCTGTATTACCATGAATAAAGCTTTTTAAAAAAAATTCTCTTTTGTTTAAATTCTTTCCTAACACTAATTATCGCCTTATAAAGAATAAATACCCAAGTGTCCGAGCTTTACTTTGATCCACTGTATATAAAATACGAGCAAATTTATAGTTATTTTCAGGACTGTAGATAAATAAATAGTCTTTTTCTATCAAAGAAATAATGGGGACATGTTAAGAAGTTCAGAATAGTGAACCTCTACAAACTGTCACACACTCTGAACACTTTAGGGTTCTCTATATCGCGAGTCAACTGTATTGCCAAGGTAGATACATACTAGATATTATAGAATATGTGTATGCATAAGACGGTGTAGTCTCGATTGTAAAAAGCAAAATCCCATCCTCTTATGCAAATAATAAAAAAAACTATATTTCCCTTATCGGTAGACAAGAATCTACTCCCAAATTTCTAATCGTAACCTCCCCGCCTGCTGCCTGTCAAAAATTTCCAGATAGCAAACGACCGATGCAAACAACAGCGACATCAGACCCGAACCCCACGAAAGAACCTACAATCCAACCAGTCAAGCAGATAAGTAACGGCCGCCCAAGAGGAAAACCGGTCATCAAGGTGATTTGAGTCACCACGGCAAATCGTCAACGTGCGCTTATGAACGTGAATTTTTTTTGGCGGGAAACCTCCATCAATTTTTTCCGTGCTGATAACGATCGCGAATTGTTTCTGTGCAGGGATGGCAATGTCCTCAGTATTATTCTTTGCACAAGGAGACCAGAACAAGCGGGATTCGGGCATGGATGCTCTGGCCGTTGCATTGGATTCAAATTGTGACATCGAGATTAGAAGAAAATGCCGGCAAACACAAAAGCCACGCGACGTGTTTTCGAAATTCGATATCGAAGACGTACGCATGCACGCTAGTGCTGCTTTTCTTCTTCGGCAACGTTCATAACAATAAACACTACGGACCTCTCCCTCCCCCATTTATTTTCATTCCTTATGTCATCGCGGGCTGCCGTAACTGTCGAACTCGGAAGTTTTTTCGAGGAAAATGTTGTCAAGGAAATGCTTTCAAACAGTAAAGTATTTTTATTTTCTCAGACCAGAAGATCAAGTCCAAAATATTCCTTCATTATTTGGAGGAAGGTATAAATTTATGTGACCATTCACCGCAAATAGCGGGCCAGCCCAAGTCGATCCTTGACACTATAGAATTGTTGCGGACGGGCCAACATTCTAACATCCTACTCCAAAAATTCAGATTCGCTCGTGTAGGTTCGCAAAATTACGTTTTTAGCCAAATCATATCAAAAATAGACATGTTTCACGAAGGAAAAATCAAATTAAAAATGCTATAAAGCCATATCGATGGTTTAAAGCACAATTATTGTATGTCTATTTTCGATTTCATCTATATATTACAGTGCAACGGCAGGCGTTCCTAATCAAACTTTCGACTGTACACACATTTAATGTAGTAGGAACAAATATAAAATATACATATTCTCAGTTGAAAGTTTTGAATTAAAATGGAAAACACAAAATGAAGCGAAAAATTTTGGAATTCCATTCACTATATGTATGTTTTTAGTTCATGTACATATATTTATTTTTCTTTCAGTAATCGATATAATTCAAATTAATTTTATAAATATTAGTTCATCTCTAGTGGCTTCCGGATGAAACTACCATTGAATACGGTTTTCTTCTACTGTTTCGTCATTTTAAATAGAAAATACTAGATAATGTGGATCTTTTCTCGGATTTGTAATTTATTTTTAAATCGTTTACAAAAAATTGAAACCAGAATGACAGACTGGACTCAATGAATTGAGAGGCAATACAATTGAGGAGTGATTTTTCAATAGGACTTATTTCCACTTACGACTTCGAACGAACCCAAGAATGCCATCGCCATTATCATGCTTAAATGTATCGTCTATTTCCAAATCCATTACAAAGAAGGCATTTTTCTAGGAAAAACTCGAGATTAAAAATCACAGTTTCATACAAAACGGCACATTTCCACTTAAACAGCTAAACAGCTCTTAAAGGTTTTTGTCATCACTGAAATTTTGTTTAACACGGAAATAAGCCCTTTTGAAAAATCACTCCTCAATTCATCAGTTACTCAAATATTAGAAAAGTCTGATCCTTATCTCATTCCAATTTCACTGAGTTTATTATCCTCGAATCACGATTTCATTCATATTACATATTCTGTAACCATCTTACAAAATATGATCAAAGCAGCTCGATACTATCGTATCCTTA
Source organism: Oxycera nigricornis (assembly GCA_963942545.1). Lineage (NCBI taxonomy): Eukaryota > Metazoa > Arthropoda > Insecta > Diptera > Stratiomyidae > Oxycera > Oxycera nigricornis. The sequence continues at coordinate 30,499,179 of OZ012659.1, forward strand.
TTTGTTTTACTCAGTTGGCCTTTCTTACACGATTTACTTGCTAATGGCAGCGTGCTCAGCTAGCTATAATTTTTCTTATGTCGTCGTCGTCGTCGTGACATGGAGGTGGGCATTGCAGCCCTAGCACTGCGACCTGCTGGTCGATTGTACTATCCTCATATTTTTCCTTTCTGGAGTTAATGCTTATGTCTTGAATCTTCCGGATGAGATGATGAACCTCATCAGGTCGTCCAAGGCTAAGGTATGGAACTCCTTGTCTCCTATTTGAGGCATGCCAAGGGCTCTATATCTGTGTCTGGAGAACGCGGGACAGTAGCCCACATAATGTGCCGCTGTTTCCTCGTCCTCCTCACATCTAGTGCACCATGCATCGTCCACTAATTGCAGAAGAGCTTGGTGACTTCTCAGGCGTCCGTGGCCTGTAATCACTTCTGTGAGTTTTTTCAGTCTGACTCTATTTAGTTTTAGACAGTATTTTGCGACTTCAGGTTTTCTTATGTAGTTTTATGTTAAATTTAGGCTCAACACCTCGGAAAAATTCGATCCGATGAAGATTTGAACCACGAATCATAAGCAACGAGACGCAACCCTCGAGAGAACAAATAACATTTTTGAAGTTAAAATTGGAAAAAAAAACATTTCAAATTTATGACGTACATGTTCCGAATTACATTCTTTCTTTTGGAATCCAAACAATTTCATACTAAGAAATTAAACCAAGTGATGTTAAATTCCATTGAAAAACCGTTGATGAAGGTAGGTAGGCCGATCGCCAAAGTATATGCTATGCAATTTATTGATGATTTGAATCGTCTTACGCGGCTGAATGGAATATCAAACAGAATTTTCACTAGCCGAAAAGGAATACATTTCACTTCGCCACGACTCAACCAAAGGAACATTGGTGCAATCAGGCGCAGGAAGCATCAAAATTTCATTGAGTTGTAATTAAGGACTCCAATTAAGAGTGGAATATTTTGCTTTTAGTTGTTTAAGCGAAAGAATTCAGACCGATTAACGCATTTAACTACTCGAAATCATGCGAGTCTTATCATTAGGAATATCAGGATATCTCTGGATACAATGAAGAATGAATGAATATGAGAAATTACTCTTGATTGCTTCATGTAATTTATGCAACTTCTAAAACACCGTCAAACATAATTTGCCGCCATTATAGAAAAGTTTTCCATATTATGGCACCATTAAGAACACAGTAATGATTTAAATTTTGCACTTGATGCCATTGCAACCCACAGTTAGTTCACAGGACTGGACTGGATACCAGGCTCTCTGGGCACTCCCCTCTTGTTAGCGAGAATTCAATGAAACGCTTCATCGTCTTAAAAAAACCATTTGAAGACAATTTAATTGCAAAGATCATTACTTCACTTCCATTGAAATCTTGCGAGACATTATTTAACTTTCGAACGAATGATTTTAAGGACATTTTTTAAGAAATCTTATGTAAGACAATGTCATTTTAAATTTTTTTAAACCCGTTTAATGCTGACCGGAAAATTAGAATCTTCCCAATCGAGCACATGGTCAAAATTTGTATGGCAATAATGATGGTTATCATATTTTTAACATAATATAATGCACATTAAGTTACATTTTGACACTATTTCCAAGCTATTAGATTACTGCATAAGCCGGTAGGAAATTTTCTATGGAAACTTTAAACGTTAGAAGTAAGTAAAAAACGGCTATGGCTCCTGAACCACACACACCACACGATAAAAACTTCTGCGTGACTCCTGAGACGAATGCGTGGAAAACATGTTAAGCAATCAGACATTAAGCTAGCTTTATACCTACAATGAACGTGTGAAAAATTAATTTGCTCATATTTCTGCCATTCTCCAAGATATTCTCATTTAAAAGTAACGTAAAGCAATCTCGCAATATTTTAATTAGGAACTATAGGTGAAGTTTGTCTGAGAACTTCTTTCTAGATCAATGCAGTTTGTTCGGAGGACGACTTGATTATCACGACTTAAACGCGCATTTAATCCTACAATCATTCATGCCCGGCTGAGTTATCTGAAACCATTCAGCTACGAATTCTCATATGAAACTACGCAATCATTAAAGAAATATTAACTTAATTAATTTTCATGTCTTCGATACTTCATTGACACTTCACAGTGGAATATGTACAACGATCAGGAACTTAAAAATCAATGTTTTGAAATGAATTTATGGTGGTTTTACAATTGAGTAGTTATTTAAGAGAATAATTGAAGAATCAGGAGATACAACTGAGATCAGGAAGGTGATTCAAATGCTTAATGGAATAAATGAAACATTTATACAGGAAGCGTTCAAGCGTATGGAATTTGTAAAACACAACCCTTAAAACTACCAGTAAAATTGCCCAAACTCCAACAAACACTATACGTGCTGGCAACACTTATCGCAATAGAGGAGTACCACCGCCTCGTACGCGTTGCTCTCTTCATGCAAGCGCAAGCAGCACGGGACCTCTCCGAAGGGCATCGAACGAGTTGCGTGGCTTGGTCCGGACCTGCCGCGAAATAACCGGCGTTTCGAGTCATCGCCCCATTGCCAGAAAGCCGTGGACTGCCCAGTCCGACCTTCGCCTACCATCAACTCCGCCAGAGTCATGCAGCGCGCGGCCCCGCGCAAACAGAATCGAACAAAACCTCAAAAATGTCCAACGCTTGCGGAACGGCAAAATGCGCGGCAAGCGCGTCATTCACAACTCACACCTACACACGCATTCGACCGCCAATACCACTCGGCACGCACACATCGCTCGGCGCCGTGCCTCGAGTTCGAAAAGGCGAATCCACACCACCTTTCCGCGAGGGAAATCCTTGGGCACTTGCGGCGGTCCTGCGACATCCAGGCCAAAACACACAAGCATGCCGCACGTCGCATTCCACGCCTGGAACGGCGACACCACGAGACCACGCACACACTGCCCACCCTCCAGGCAAGCAACAAAAATCCATACACCACATTTCCGCCAAATCGCAACCATCCGATGCTGGGCGCCACTTTTCCCTGGGCTACCCTGCGATCGGCGTTTCGTGAGCTGTTCCGCGGTTCGGACACGGGGCCGCCAACGAGCCGCTCGCGCGCTACTCACCGGGGTCTTGGTTTCACCATCTTGCTGGGGCTTTGGAGAGCTTTGCTTTTCACTTTGCGCTTCCGACATCACGTAGCTGCGCTTCCGAACTGCTTCCCGAGAATTTCACAGTTTCTGGTGTGGCACAACAGCTTTCCACAAATTTGCGCTACTTTTAACAATTTTTGGCGCCTCCACAATGGCACGAAAGAACGAAACGATGCTATTCACAATTCTACCCAAAGTCACTCCGCTTGCCGTTCTCCGTTTGCACTCGTACCACTTCGTCGAATTCGGCCTCTGTTTATCTGAGAACTGGTCGAAAAATGGCGGAATTTGAATTTCTCGCACGTTAAGTTGTGCAGCGTTCATATAACCGCGACTTTTTCGACGAGTTGTTGACGAAGGTACGTTTCAGCAGCGTTCCTGAATTTGAAATTGTGCACAATGTAGCGCTTGAACACACAAATCATAATGAGAATGCGACATGAAATTGAATTTCCTCAATTTTTTTCAGTTTTCGGTCGTAGTAATTATGTACGAAGTAACAATTTAGACATTGCCACATCGTACAAAACGGCATATTGTGAATTCGATATGAAAATTAATTTTACTGTTTGTGAATTCGGATTTGTCTTGATTGTGAGTCTTGAAGACGGTTATTTTAAAAATTACAATCAATCAGCCTCCGTGTATTTTTGGGGTAAATCAAATAAAACACACTACACGACCAGTAATGAAAATTGTTTTATTTATTCGATTTTAGTGACTACGGAATAATATTTTTAACTTCCCAGTTCCCTATGGGAAGTTATTGTAATGGGGTCGATTTTGCGAATTCCAAATTTTCACATATCTCAACGTTTTAAGGTCTCTAGAATCCAAATCCATCGTCCATCGGAATAATTTTTCGTCTCGATTATCTCAAGAACCAAAGATCGGATTGACGTGGGACTGGTTTGATTTGACGCGTAATTACGTAACTTAAAACTGAATGACTTTTCAGCAAAATCGGTTGAGCTGTTTTTTTATTTAGGATGAAAAAACTGAAAAAAAACGTTTAAAAATTGCTTGGTTTTAAACTGTTGATACGCACTTTTAATTCGTGCAGATACCAAATACCTTCATAGAAATGTTGTTATTATTGTGCGTTTTAGCAAAATTGTGATCAAATTTGTAAAAAATGTTATTTAAAAAAAAAAAGATTAATTTATAAAACTGCAAACTTATATTATCAGGTTTGGGTGAATGGGAGTAGAGACGCTAATGCAGTTAATAACTGGATATTGTTATAAATAATTTAATATTGTTAATAACAATCAAATAATATTAGTTATAATTTATATTGTATATATAAAGTCAATTATAATTATTCAGTAACGGTCAAACATTCTTAATAACGAATAATTATTGTCAATAATAATTAAATACCCTCAATAATAGATGTGGATTCCGAGGCCGAGATGGAGAACGAGGTTGAGGACGAAAAGGAGGACAAGAAGGAAGACGAGGACGAGGTTACTTAGGCTTTGGTAGAGGATGACCAGGTGGTGGAGACATCTTTCTCTACCAAAGCTTTTATGATTAGATAAAAAATGATTTTATGATTAGATAAAAAATTGATAAAAGTAATAAAAGTAATTATAATAATTTAGAATAATAATGTTTAATAATAGTAATTATCAATAATAGTAATTACTAATAAAAACAAATTATAGCTTTTTGATCCACCCCACTGGGAAGTTAGTCGTGTGGGCCTCAAGGGTCGCACTGAGATCACATTTTTTTTTGAATATTTGCACCATTCAGTAATAGAAATGCGTTGGTCGAAATTGCAAGGCGAGCAAGAGAACGAACCAGATATTACTAACATCATTTGCCACTTCTTGCTGCTTGAAAAGGAAGGAAAAGAATTTAGAAGTGATATATCCATTGACTGAAAGCACCGATTCAGGCAAATGTAGCGCAATATATAGTATTATTATATTTTTCTTATTGCATTTTAGACAATTGAATGAATAGCACTAATAAAATAACATAAAAAATACCGACAATGATAATACGCAATAAAAATGAGCGCTTCGTGGTTTTGGTAAGAACGTTTACAATAACCTTGAGAATATCGGTTCAAAAGTATCATTATCGAAGGACACAATGATATGAGATATGTCCTTCAGGACATAATGCAAAAAAGTTTGAGTGTTGAAACTGTCCGACGAACAATAAGAAAATATGGTTTTTATGGTCGAATTGCTGGAAAAAAGTCGTGGATAAGCACAAATGAGTTGAATTCTCGAAAAAGCATGTGAATGAGCCGGGAGCCTTTTGGGCAAACGTTTTGTTAAGTGATGGGTGCAAGTTTGAAATATTTAATTCATCTCAAAGAAAGCGTGTGTGGAGAAAACCAGGACAAAACTACGAAAAAAACTTATAGCCTACAGTTAAATTCGGAGGAGATTCAGTAATTGGGTGGGGGTGTATGGCAGCAGCTGGGGTGGGCAAGCTTCATTTTATAGAAGGCACTACGGATAAATTCGTTTATTTGAACATTTTAAAAAATAATCTTAAAGCCAGTGCAGAAAAATTGGGTTTGTCGAATAGCTTCATGTTCCAACAAGACAACGATCCAAAGCATTGGGCCATGATTGTGAAGGAATGGATCCTTTATAATATGCCTGCAAGACTTGAGACACATCCCCAATCTCCCAACTTAAACCCCATAGAACATTTATGGGGGGAATTGAAACGTTCATTGTCAAAATGCAACATTTCAAAGAAAGAAGTGCTGAAGAAGCATTTTCAAGGGGAATAGGATAAAGTCAGGGCCGTGGAGAGAAAATTCGGGCCCGGGGGATTTTGATATCGGACCCCGTTTTTCCCGATACACTTATAAATTAAAAGTGGATGACATATCAGTCCATAAATAAAAAAGTAAAGAAATATATATAAATACGTATAAAGTTGTTTTTCTATTTATTGAAAAAATAGAAAATAGAATGAAAGCACATTAATTTTCACAAATCTTGTCCATAATTCAGAAGTAGGCTTTTCTTGCCTTAGCTGAAGCAAAAGCGTCAATTATTTGTTCGAAGTCCAGTTCTTCAGCAAGTTTAGCCTCAAGACAAAGTGTTGTCAATCCAGTAACTCTAGTTTGCGTTGAACAGAAACGATTGTAGTCCTTAATTCTCGATAGGACACTGAACAATCTCTCAGCACTTGCAACCGAAACAACCGTTGTCTTGAATATGTATTGAATTGTAGTTTAGGAAACAAAATGCGAGAAACTTTCACCACAACTTATAATGTATATATTAGTGAGCATTTAAAAAAAGTAATTTGAATATAAGATGTACTAAAATATAACTTCTGTCTCAAAATCCGGGCCCCTTTTAAAATTCCGAGCCCGGGGGGAATCCCTCCGTTCCTCCCACCCTCTCTACAGGCCTGGATGAAGTAAGCAAGAAATTAACAGTTAAGTTGGTACATTCGATGCCGAAGAGACTTAAAAGTGTTCTGAAATCAAAGGGCTACCCAACAAAGTACTAAATTTGAATTAAAAGACTAATTTTTTTCTTAAGTTATTTGATGGGTCAATACTTTTGTGCGTTTGCTTTTATATATTCACTTAAAAAAATTTCAATAATGTTATTTATTACTTTTGGTGTTTATGAAGCACATTTTATAACGTATCAATAAATTTACTAAAAATATGTTTTATTTAATTCTTCGCTTAAGTTTAATTAACTATCTTTGTTTTTTTGGGCATAATGGATGGGCCAATACTTTTGTGACCATCTGTATGTTCGATTTCGCAGGCACAACGTATAGTTTTGTGCATAATTTAAATACAACTTCTCGGCACCGTGAGTTTTACTGTGCATGGGGTGCTTAAGAAAGCAGAGCTTGGATACCCAAGTGCCGTTACCTTGTACCTATTGTTCGGGATGACTGGCGCTGCTTTCTCCAAGCGAACGAAGTAGCGCAACACGCAAAAATGTCTTCCGTACAGTACGTGTCATCACTTATTGCCCACTTAATTGCTATCTGCACATTTCGCCACAACGGTCATTCCTACGAAAAGCTCCAAGCTCCGGCAAGCTCGTCGCTTCAATTTGACAGCAACTTTTAGTTTTGTTCGTGGCTGCAATTGCACTGTGCCGTTGACGGGTTTCCGGACAAAGTCTGGACGTCGTTATCGTTATCTCCCGTTTCGCGTTTGATAAGGAATGACCTCTTGTGCGTTCTATCTGAATCGGTCAACAAATCGTCCCCCCGCCCATGCTAAGTCAGCAGACAACGATAGATGCCAATTTGCATGCCGAAACAGCAGTGATTTGAAGTGAGCTGGTCGTAATTGAATCGCGCGAGATGTACAGTGCCTTGCTCCGCCGTTGTGTTTTGCTAACACTGATTTCGCTCGCCAGCAGCAATTTCGCGGAGGGTAAGTGAATTTGGCTTGAATTTCGTTGTTTTGCCGCTGAGCCGAGACCTCAAGTGAATTGAGGTGCCCCGGCGGAAATGGTGCCGCTGCCACTTGAACTCAATTATGGAGGCGACGCCTAGAAACATTCGAGGTGTTGGTGTGACACTTGTTTATCACAATGCGATGTGACATCGGCGTCACTGCGTCAAGAAAAGAAATGAGGGGTTTATGGGTGAATCCGACGAGGAAGAGGGACGCAACAGGAAATCGTGATCGTCAATTGGATTGTGTGTGTCCCCCGTGATTCATGTCATCCAAGTCTATCCCAATTTACAGCTCGGTCAAAGTAATTTCCGTTATAAACTTGTGTCTGACACATGTTGCGAGGGCTTAGAACTGTGTGTGTGCGGTTAGCTGATAGTCGATAAGGAGAAAGCAGATTCTGAACTGTTAGTAACGCCGAACAACAAGAAACTTCAAATAAATGGCCTCGTTCTCTGATCGACGGTCAAGATCACATTAACGACCCGCGCTTTGTAAACATGACGTGTCCGTAGACTTGACCACATGCTCAAGTAATGTACAGTGGACGAAAAAAGTTAAGGCATGATTCACTCAGCGAAAAAGTCTTAATTTTTCAGTGATATATTTACATTATATCAGGGGCTTGAAAGGCATATTTCAGTAACATAAAAAAAAACGATAACACAACAATTATTAAATATAGGAAAAAAATCTTTTCCAATTAGAAACAACGCGAAAAAAATTAAGGCACGCTCAAATAATTGCACTTTCTGAGAAAAATAACACCGTAAGATTTGCATGGAATTTTTGCTACATGAAATATTTACCATTTTCGTTGAGTAAGTGATCAAGGAAAGGAAGTTTTAAAAGTGTGTAAATAATGAGTGCCAAGGGAAAACCGTTAAGTGCAGAAGCTCAGAAAATTATAGTTCAGCGTAGGCAGGCAGGAATGTTTTATGCTAAAATTGATGATAAGTTAAAAAATCAAGATATATGTGGACATAACATCGGCTGGGACAATATAGCGGTGATTCGAGAGGGAACTGATTGCCGGAAATTAGTGGCGCAAGAAAGTCTTTCAATTCTGAAGGAACCTGAAGACGTGGGAAATGTGCCATCGAAGCCATTGAGGCCAGTAACAAAGGAAAGAAGAAATTGTCCGAGCAAAATGGGCAAAACGATCTCCAAAGAGATTGGCAATCTACCTGCCAGGAGAGGTCATAAAATTAATTAATTGAGCTAGATTACTCGTTCCTAAAAAGATTGCAATTAAAGATTGTAATTAAGTTCTAATTTTGATATCTTTTCTTTTTGCTGAGGTTATTATTTTGTGATCTATGACTGCCTTGAATTAGTGGTCAAATGATATACAAATATAAAATAATAAATATCCCGTCTGAGGAAACACAACAGTCCTGTTTTTTATCTATTGGATAGACGTCGAAAACTTCGACGACAAAAATAGTTCCAAAATATACTGTCAGAAACGTAGTATTAGAATATAAAATAACAATCATTTGAAACAAAACCTCTCAAAACCTGAGCGAAGAGAGATATGAATTGTTGAAGAAATTAATAAGGATTCAAAATTAAATGCCCCATTTTACGCAACGGAGTAAAAATCACTTCAGAAAAGAAATGCCTGCTCAGACGGTCGGAAATATTATAAAAAAATCGGGACATAAAGGCAGAGTTTGCAAAAATATGATGGTAAAATTACGTTTCGCGGGGGAGTACGTAAAAAAAAAACAAAATCCTTCAGGGAACGGGCTATTTATAACTGCCCAAAAGCTATTAAAACCCCTGCTCAGTCCCAATAATTAAGAGCATCTATGGTATCAATTAAAAAAAAGTTGTAATTCGTAAAGCAAAAAATAAAAACCAACTAAAAAATGCTATTATTGAAGAATGGGAAAATATTGCACCTGCCTCCTACTAAAAGTTGGTCAAATCGATGCCAAACCACTTCCAGGAAGTTATAAGAATGCAAGGAAAATCCACAAAATATTGATAGTAAGTTTTTGAACTTTAAAGGTGATAAATCTAAAATACTTCAAATAATTTCAGATAAAACTATGTCGTATCTCCCCTTTTTTGCCTTGTTTCTAATCGGAAAAGATTACCCCCCCCATATTTAACAATTGTTGTGTTATGTTTTTTTGCTATGTTACTGAAATATACATTCCAAGCTCCCGATATAATATAAAAACAACAACATTCTCGATAAAAATATCACTATAAAATTAAGACTTTTCTCGCTGCGTACATCGTGCCTTAACTTTTTTATCCACTGTAAATATGTAGAACTGATTTTAGCACCATGTCAATAGTACACTCAAGACAACACCATCATTGGTCACGTTTTATGTGTAGAAAATTGAATAACATTAACTGTAAATGATCGGTTTCAAAATTTAATAAAAAATTCAGCATTTTTGGTCTTTCGGCAAATTCTTAGAATATCTGATTGATCAATGTCTCAAGCAGGGATGCAAATTTAATACAGTTCTTTCAAAATGGACGCATTATGTCAAGCCAAATGAAATAGATTCAAAGATTCGTATAAAATTTTCTGCTGATTTGAAAGTGGTACACTTTTCTTTCAGTGTATAATGCAATTATACTCGATGAATTCAGGGGACAATTCACATCATATCACTTCTAAACACTTCATATGATGTAAACACGACGTACAGAGGCAGCACATCAGAATTCTCAATCATCAGATGCTTTAAAAGTACAAGCTGGCAGCACAACTAACCGTAAACGCCGTGCAATAGCGACGCTAAGAAAACGTACATTCTCGTATCTAAACTTGATAAAAACAAAGAAAAGCAATTGGTTTCATTTATACTACTGACACACTAAAGCTCATAATGAGATCGCAGCTCATAATGTGCTTTGTTCTAATGAGATATGTCAATTGAATTGTCATTCGACACAAACACATGTTGTACTGTGTTCCTCTTCGTGTATCATGGTAAACGCACCTTATTTCTTGTATAATATAAAATAGCAGTGAAAACGTGCGCGTCTAAAAATTCGTTTCATTTTCTTCTTCGTTTTTTATTTGTTATTGGACTATATAAGTCTGCAAAATGAAATCTAAATAAAAAAGTCAATGGTTCTACCTCAAACAAAAAAACAACAACTTGTAAATACGAGGGGTGATCAAAAAGTAATGAGAAACGGTTATTACCAGTCCGCATAAAAATCCAACAAAATTTTGTTTCGCTTGCTTATAGACTCACTAGGTCATATAAATCATATAAATAAACTACGATTCACGGGAGGGACATTCAGTTGAATACGAACCGGCGAAGAGATAACATCAAAATGGAGAAAAACGAAATTAGAGCAGTCATTACGTACCTCTGTTTGAAAAAAATGTCTACCAAAGACATACACAGCGACTTAGAGGAAACATTGGGGAACTCTGCTCCTCCATATTCCACAGTTGCACGCTGGGCCAAGGAGTTTAAGCTGGGAAGAACATCTACTGAAGACGAACATCGCGAATGACACCCATCTACCTCCGTCACTGAAGATAACGTGAAAAAGTTCGAAGATGTTGTGTTGGCAGATCGAAAAGTGACCGTCAGACATGTAGCTGAGGTCACGGGGATCTCATACGGTAGCGTTCGACTAATCCTTGTGGACGAATTGCAGATGAAAAAGGTCTCTGCACTTTGGGTACCGCGAATGTTAACCGACGAGCACAAGAAAAAACGAGTCGATATTTCAAGGGTGAATCTCCAAAAGTTCCAAGCAGATCGGAACAAATTTCTGTCACGTTTCGTGACCATGGACGAGACCTGGATCCACCATTTTGATCCTGAAACCAAACAACAATCGGTGACTTGGAAGCGAGCCTCCTCACCAACACCGAAGAAGTTCAAAGTGTCAAGTTCGGCGGAAAAGGTAATGGCGTCCGTTTTTTGGGACGCCGAAGGAATAATTATGTTGGAATATTTGGAAAAGGGAGCCACTATTTCGGGCTCTTACTACGCGGACCAAATACGAAGATTGCGGGAAGTCATTAAGGCAAAAAGACGCGGCAAACGGCGAGGTGGAGTGCTGTTTCACCAAGACAACGCTCCGGCTCACAAAGTCGCAATTTCGATGGCTGCCATTCAAGAAACGGGATTCGAACTGCTGGAACACCCACCCTATTCGCCAGATCTAGCTCCCAGTGACTTCTACCTCTTTCCTCGTCTCAAGCAACACCTCCGAGGCAAGAAATTTGAAGACAATAGTGAAGTGATGGCCGCTGTAGAGACGTTTTGGGAGGGCCAAGACAAAAAACAATTTTCTCAGGGAATCCTGGGTTTAGAAAAAAGATGGACTAAATGTATTGCCTTGTTAGAAGACTATGTAGAAAAATAAATTGTTTTTGTAACTGTCATCACCGTCTTTTATTATGATTCTCATTACTTTTTGATCACCCCTCGTATAATAAATTACCTAGAGAAGAGACTACAGATGAAAATGATAGATAAAAAGTCCATTTAAGCATGGTATAGTGTAAGTGTACAGTAAAATATCGAAACCTAGCCTGTGAAATGACATTGAAAAAACAAACAATCGACAAATGCATGCATAAATTATTATAATAAGATTATGAACAAAATAAAGTGCTGAAAAATGCCAAATATCAAGTTTTATTTAATTTTAATCTTCTTGCTTAATAAGTCCTTGAACATAGCCCTTAGAAATCCAGTACATTTTCAATCACGGAACAATTTTCCACAGTTGCGAAACAAGTGAATGCATCACACATTCGTACCATTTTGGAGGAATTGCGTCGAAGGTTTTGTTATAATGATCCAAACGGTCTTCCGCAACTGGAACCACTAATTTTGAAGGACGAGACACCTGTAAATGTGGAAAATACATTTGGAAGGTAAACATATAGTTTTATGTTTGAATCTTGGTCGATATTTTAATTTGCGATTTCACCAGCTTGAACGGTTATTTGCGCAACATGCACATATCTGGCTTATCCGATTTTGTCATCGAGGACGTTGCGTTTCATATAGCAGGCTTCGAGTTCGACATCAGTATTTCTATACCAAAGTTGATGGTTACCGGTGAATATTCAGCCAAAGGGAAATTTGCATTGTTTTTGAGCGTTGATGGGGAAGATAAGTTTGCGTATGGAAATGTTATATTTAATAAAACGTTATTTGAATTAACATTTACATTTGATTACAGACTTGAAATACATGGAGCTCGGCTACGAGTCAAAGGTTCCTTTGTTGCCGATAATGAAATCATGTCCCTGAAAGTCGATTCAGTAGAAGTAATGCCGATTTGAAGTAATGTTCGAAAACAGTTTTGTTTATCGTTTTTTCTCCATTGCAGTCGTCCATAGAAACAGTGGTATCAAACTTCCAGAATTTAGGTCACGACGAAGAAAACAATGAGTTTTTGAATAATTTAATCACCGATCTAACACCCCAATATTTTGGGGAGTATGCACATCCTGTGATCAGAGATGCTGTGAAAGATTCCATTGAGAAGGTACTTGAATTGAACGTATGTATTACTTAGTTTGTCACAAAATCATTGTTAATTGCAGGCTGCTTCTGATTATTTAAAAAGTGACAAAGCTCTAGATCTTATTGATATTATCACCGGCGAGACATCATTGTTTCCACCCATTCGTGAAGAACAAGCGTGCAAAGTTGCTTGATTGTTTTGCCGACAACATATTGTTATTGTTTTAAGTGTAATAAATTTAGAAATAAGGATAGGATATTGTTTTTACTAAACAAAAGACATTTCAAATTCACAATTCCTGACGATAAAGAGGCTCATTCTGTTAAATATGATTTTCTATCATATTGGTTTTGAGAGTTGTTAGCTTATCACATAAATAGTCTCAAGTTAAGATTGGAAAGAAGAGAATGATCTCTAATTTTTTTTTTTGGATCTGATACGACATCGAGATCAAAACAGTTCTGACTCTCTAAATAATTTTCAACATGAAACATTCGATTTTCATTGCTTTCTTCTGTGGTAAATAATGATATACTGTACGTCTTTAATTTCTTTTGTATCTATTTAAATTTCGTTTAGAATAAAAATATTGCTCTTTTGATAATTAATGTACTTTTATTAAAAATCTACCCATTTTGTTTTGTCAGCCATTTAAGTTGGCTTTACAAAACGAATCAAATAAGTATTGGTATTTTAAAATATCTATACTAATGTCCGTTCAAGTTTTATCGAATAATTTTTATTGACGCACCTGAAACAAATAAAGATTTGCGTTTTGATCGATAAACTCTTGCTCAATGTGCTTCGTACCATATCTTAACCAAAAATATAACGTATGCACTTTGAATGTTAAGATAACGTGATAAATTTCCAGTGTATATTATGAAGTGAAACAATATCTATGAATTAATATTTTAATTCTAGGAATATACTAAGAGTATTGAGTTCCTTCTAAATGACGACGGTTTCAACTATTTTTCAAATTGGCTGCCGCTAGAAATATCTCGTTACTTTGTTTATAATTTTCCTATCAATTTTTTTCTCTACTGTGGCGAACATAATTTCTTTTGCGTTTTCATGTCGCATTTATAAACGAAGTGAATATATTTCTTTTGAATTTGCTCATAAATTATTCTAGGCGATTGCACCACTGTAACACTACTGCATCATTTCAAGTTGCTCAACCACAATCTAAGAGAATTGTTGATTGCCAACAATAATTTACGAGGGCTTTGATTTATAGCTTCTTATTTCGAAACACAATTCACCTGGCACTTGAACTTATTCTAATATTTTATCTAATCAACAAACGATAATTGTGATGTTATTGTCATATTGTTCTTTATATGGTAGGTCAAAAGGCTTGTTCAAATTAGTCCTAAAGTTGTTCTCCGCGAATTAGTTCCTTTGCTGCTTGCCAAAATGTGGGTTAAACTATTGGTAATTGGATACTTGACGGTATTCCTTTGTGGAGTTAATGGAAATCCGACAGATGGTATGTTAAAAATTGTGTTGATTTTAAACTTTTACCATTGGAGGTAAAATTTCAAGAGATCTAATTTAAAACTTTATTTTACTTTCGACCTAAAAATTTAAAACCATACTGGATGCTGTCTACAAAGTGTCGCATTGAAACTGAAATATACCTACTTCGGCTAAATTCGTACTTCAAACAGCATCCATTCGTTGTGTAGACTTGTATCGGTGTTCTTGATAGTATTCAATGATATTCACAGTTTCATCAAGGGTCTTCGAAAGCAACATTATTGAAATGCTCGAAGACCTACGTCTGAGGATGTGCTATCATGATCCCCACGGACTACCACAACTAGAGCCATGGATTTTAAAAGATCGTGTTGATTTCAATTTCAAACAGGACGCAACTAGGTATGCATACTTTGTTTAATTTACTTTTAAGTTAGCAGCAAATGATTAAGAAGGATGCCTGTTCTGTGAAAAGAATTTCAAGACTAAATTTGAATAATTTTGGGGAGTGATTAGAAAGACTCGTTTAAAATCAAAACAAATATCACAACAGGCTGACGCTATTAGAATAGAAATTTAGAAAAAAAAACCAATTGTTCATCGATGCTAAGATTCAGTTTCTCCGAAAAAAATTAAAAGGTGAATCGATGATACCTTACCCTCGATTCAGAACATACAAAATGACTGCTTCGAATCAGTTGACTTGAATCAAAAGCTTACATCGCCCATATTCAATTTGAAGCAAGAAAGCGAGGCAATGTGCTCGAATACAACGAGCATTTTATACACACGTATTTAATTGAAAATTGGGTATGATGACTTAGCGGCGAAAATATTGCAATGTCCTATATCATCTCTAGATCATGGAATATCATTTATCTTTTCAGAATAAATGGATTCGTACAAAACTTGAAAGTTGAAGGACTTTCGCAATTCCTTGTGGAGTATTTGACATTCAGCATAACATTGAGATTCAACATTTCGGTTTCCGTACCGAAATTGGTGGTTTCAGGAGACTACGGTTTGGATGCGAATGTTGGAGGTTTTTTCAAAGTTGCCGGAATCGGTCCATTCCGGTACATAAAAATATATGATCGAATCCGCTACAAATAATCATACATTTCCTATTATAGCGTTGAATTGGGTGGATTTAAATTGGATACCAGTGCTGCGTTTGTGTACTTGGAGAAAATGATGTTGAAAGACCTGAAACTCGGGGTAAATTATACAACTGTCTCAATTCCTTCAGGTCTAGGATTAGTTAATATGTTCGATCTGTTTTTTTTAGCCAAAACTACAAGCATTCTTTTCCAACATTGAAAACCTAACCACCGACAAATACGTGACGGAATTCGTGAATACGATCGTGTCTAGCTCGACGCCAGACATCGTTAATAAGCATATTCCTGCTGAAACGATTCAATCGTTGGCGACCTATTTGGAAAATGTATGAAGAATGTTGTTCGTGACTGAGGATTTGGATACTGATTCGTTTGTTTTCTTTCTAGCTGGCATCCTCTTACCTGGAAGGAATGTCAATAAGTGATTTACTTGGAATTGTGAATGGAGGTGCGAGCTTACTGCCACCAGTAGATCTAGAAAAAGCATGTAAAGTATCCGGCTATGGTTTATTAGATTAGGACTCAGTAAGAATGCAATAAAAAAAAGGAACTGAATTAAAGATGTCTTTTTTGTTGAGAAATAATATATCGATCGCGTATTTGTGATGCAGCCAATGAAAGCGTAGAATAAAATTTATGGTAAAAATCAAATCAAAATTAGTAGCGCAATTCAATATATTCTCAATTTTGGTTTTGCTCACAAGACTACCATACTATTCGCAATTATATCCACGCACCATACCTTGCGAATTCGTTGGAAAGTTGGCCTAGTAAAATCGTCGGAAAAAGCCAGGGGGGGGCATCCTGCATCAAATAAGGTTGATCTAATGTTTTGATGTGTTGTATGTTTTAGATGACTTCTTATGATAAATCTAAGTTTCCGACGCCGACAGACATTCAGATCATTGTGAAATACTTTAGAGACCGTCAAATTGTTTGGGTTTTTTTCAGCTTTCATCAATTTAGACTCTTCTCTATTATTTCGGGCATACTATGTCGGACTGGCTTTCACTTCTTCGTATTCCTGCTTGACTGACTACATCATAATCTTTGTCGGTCTCCTTCATCTTTCTTACCTTCGTCAGGATGAAAACGAGAGAAATTTCACCGGCTTTTCGGATAAATTAGTGTAATAGACGAAAACTCTTCTTGTTTTACTATTATTATTGACATGAAACAAAGACAATGCAACCCATTTTTCTTTTCGTTTTGAATCGTGTATTTTATAATCTCCAACAAATATACATTTAGTTCGAAATACCCAGACTCTTTCAATGTCTCAACTAATTTTATCTAGCCTTCCATACCTAACGTTTTACGTATAACAATTTTATTAATTTTGTTGAACTATTTTCTAAATCATTATTTGGCTTCAACTCATCAGAGACTCTACTACTCCCTATTGTTTCACAAATGTCCATCTCGGACACTTTTTTACTTGTTTTATGGGTTTAAATACTCTACCCCTTTTATACGCTTATTATAGATATGTAGATATGTTTTCCTACTGCTGATCTTGTATTATTCTTATCCCTTTTCCTAGCTAATTCTGTCTTTTTGATGTGCTACTCAAACCTAGTTACTGCAAGCTTCTTTGGTTGACCCTTATGGTTCGTTGGCAATTTCCGCATGGAATCGCTGTTTTCATTGCCCTGCAATTTATTATTTTCTTTTAGTGCTACATTTTTAAACTGATTCGAGTTCCTCGGCTATATTTATTGTTTTTCTCCAAAATCTGTTGGAGTTCCCTGGGCATTTCCAAAAACGGATGTACTGATTCTTGGACGTTGGTATCTTTCCGGAACCATCGTAGTAGTCTCTTCTAACATCATGCGGCTCCTTTTCTTTTTGATGATCTGTTCAATAGTCCTTTTTGTACCCATTTTTCTCTGCTGTATCAATGGACTCGGTTAAAATATATACATCATACAGTGATACGTAGCCGCCTTATGGTAATAGGCGTGGTTCGACGTACTAGGTATCGTCCTTTAAGTAGGGATTGACTTAAGGTAAATGGGCGGCTCTATATTGTTCTTATTCCTAGTGAGTAGTAGATACAAACACAGCAAACTACCTTCTTGTTCCATCTCAATCGTAAAGGTAAAATAAGGTCATTATCATGAGAAATTGACCTAAAAACCAATGAATCCTACATCTTATATTACGCAACACTTCAAGGAAGAGGGGGAGGAGGTATTTGAAAATGTTACTAAGTGTTGTATGGACTGAGAGAGGGCCGAGCAAATTGTTATGTAACAAAATGAAAAATTAGTTAAAATAAATTGAGACTTATTTCTCTTCATATTATTTTATTTTTTGTAATAAATGGAAAATAAAAAAGTGTTTTTGGTTAAAAGTATTTACTTTTGCTAATATTTTTTGTGATTGAGATATTTAAAACTCTGAGGGGGTACGATGAATTTGTTACATAATAAGAGGAGGAAGGGGTCTTTGAAAATGTTACTAAGTGCTACATGGGAGCGGGGGGCGTTAAAAGTCTCTAAAAATTGCGTTACGTAATATATGGATGGCTCCTTATATTTGTGCTCTAGGTCCTATATTTGTGATTCATTTTCAAAATCTTTATACTGTGACATTTATCTACAGTAGTTATTTTATATATGGCGCCATAACTGACTATATTTTCTAACATATCACCAGTAACTGTTTGATACCGACGCGTTCGTCTAAATATTTATTGAAAAATACATACAACTCATTTTTATAACAAATTCGCCAGTCTATTCCGTATTCCTCTGCTTCGTTGGGTTTAATAATTGAGAGAGCAAGAAAGTGCACTTGATTCCAATAATTATTTTTTCGGTCACGGTCTTTTGATACAAAAATATTTAATTTAGATACTGTTTTTTAAAGTTACTTCTATTATACGATCTGGTTCGATCAGGACCCAACTATACCACAATGTCGTTAAACCTAGCATTGCTAAGTGGGGCAAATATTTGCGTTGACTAAGCAAAATGTTTAAATACGTCCCTATTTATTATTAAGTCTCTATAATTTATCAAATATGCTTGTATTTTTTATCATATAAACAACAACTATGAATTGTGAACAGACTTTCACCATTATTTAAAACATTCTCACATTTTTTTGTTTTACTAAAAATCTGATATCTTATCATGCAAAACGATAAGGATTCTGTGTTCGATGTAATTGCATAAGCTATTAGTTTTCAATTTGTCAGTTAAGTTCGTAGTGACCAGTCTTTCCTCGACAAAATGTGGAAATTTATAGTTTTGGGAGTTTTAGCTGTTTTTCTAACATTCACCTATGGAACTTCCGAAGATGGTAGAGTACTTTAAATGTTTTTTTCTGACAGTTACGGCATGAATGTGATTTATGAGTTAGTGATGAAAAAGTGTGGGTTGTGTTAAATATGTAAATGGAAACCACCAAAGGATACTAAAAATTAGATTTTAGTAAGATTTGATTAATATTCGTGAAAGTGTCTGAAATTTTTAAAAACAAAATGAAGGTTTTACGACTTGCTTAAAAAAGCCAGTTACAGTTTTGGTTTAGTTTTTAATATATTTTTTCCCTGTTTATGATGCATAACTTGACCCAAATAGACTTCACTTTCTATTTTGATTTTTGTTTAATATTTTAAAACGAAAAAATCAACTAAGTACCCACATATCAATGCAACTTTAATATACGTTTCGTGTGCAATAAGGAGAAGCTTGAAGCAAATTCGACAAAGCAGAATAACTGCTTTCAGTTAAAATTTGAATTCGTATTAAATTCAAAATTATTAAGTGTACCCTAGAATAAATTCTACAATTTTATTTAGGTTCATTTCACTGCAAAATAACATATAAAAAACACCGTTTTCTGAGGCAAATATTTTCAATTTCTAATTAGTATTATAAATTTTGTAGGCTGACTCGTCAAAACAGTAATGCATTCAAAAAAAACTGTGTTATTGGTTGCTAGTCGTTCACGTATAAATTTTTCGTTGTTCCTTCGAAGTAAATGAAAGGTCGAAAATTCGCTCATATACAATCGCCAGCGTGGAAAATTTATGACTCGTGTTTTCATATTATACATTTTACGTTTAAGAATTGTTTGATTTGAAGCTAATTGAAATAAATCAATCATTCAATCGTAAGCGATAAATTAGATACATGCATATAAGTAGCTACTTATTTTTTTCAATTTTTATAGTTATTTAAATAGAATAACGAATGCAATCGATCAATAAGGTTTTGTTCCAATCGAGTTTAGATAGATTAGTGAAATTTTTTAGATAAAGCTCATCATAAGTTGATCGTAAATCATGATTATTAAACAATCTTTGTGTAATGAGGGAACGATGAAACAGCGCTTCGAAAACACTAGTGCTATGAGCGAACTGCTTCATTAATAAATATAGTTTCGAAATAATTGATAACAACTTCAAATTGGGCCAATAATTATTGAGGAGAATGATGAGAATCATTAAAACAAACAGAAATGTAGCACTACTTCAGTAAAGCATATTTGAGGGAATACGAGTCGCTGTGTCCTTACTCCCTATGCGACGTGAAATTTTTGTGGGCTTTTAATTTGCAATCAATACAGTTCGTCCTTAAATCCACATTCCATCCAACAGAAATTTTGCGTAGGCAATATGGTAAAGGCTAGTTCATTTACTGAAAGAATATACTAAAGTACATATATTAAACAGTATCCAGTAATTTTTAATTGAAAAATATTGAAAAATAAGCCAGTAACTCTACATTCAAATAGACGCCCCAAAAAAAGGTAAATTGCCGTGAGAAACATAACTAATAGCTGGATCATCTGAAACCAAAAAACCAAAAATATTCTGTTAATTAATGAGTTTTATAAGGTAACGTTGTCGAGTTTTTTTTCATATATTTTGTTTATTTAAGTTTGGGTGTAAAAAGCCAAAAAAATGAAACAAAAAGAAAATTTTATTTTCGGAATTGTGGTTTTTAATCGGAAAATCTCCTATTTAAAAAATATAGTTGTTTTTGAAGGACTCTTTTGCAGATTTTTGATCAGCTCTGCTAGTACGAATGTTATCCTCCTTCATTAATTTTACTCGGATCAACTTCAAATTTTTATGGGGAACTCTTAAAAGACTATACAATAGAATAAAAAAATAAAAATAAAATTGAAAATTTGACCATACCCTTTCCACCTTAATGCTAGTTTTAACTTTCAAACAAAAATACTCTACTTCTTATATAGGGTGTTTTTTTAGAGGCAAAGAATTGAAATGTTGTAGCTTTATTAGCTCGCAAGTTTCGTGACATTTAATGTTCAAAAGTAATTTGTGGCATCATGGTAAAAATGCGGTTCAACTTCCAACTCATTCTCAGCCCATTCACCGAACGTATGAAATGACGCAACGATGATCCATTGGCTTCAATTGCTGCACTAGTGGAACCTCATAGGACTTTAGCCCAAGATCTTCTGTCAAAATTTTCCATATAGTGAACAGATAAACAGCGTTGAATCGATAAATTCGTATCCTCAGTCACACTACACTCTACGGTAGCGAAAGCCACCTCGGTACGCACTGTACGCACTCGTTATGGATGAACAATAGAGTATACGTGGACATAAATCTTTTCATCATATTGCGTATGAGCTGCTCAGATGGACAATTATGAGCAACATGAATTGGATAAAGTGCCTTATACGTTTGGCGTACAGAACGCGAATTTCGAAAATAAATGTCCACTATTTCGAGACGTTGTTCGGATGTAAGTCTGTGCATGATAATTTGCCAAAGTAAATAAAACATTTTTTTTTGAACCTGAGAAAAGTTACAAATATAAAAAAAAGTGGTCTAAGTGCGATCCTTGAGGCCCACACAACTAACTTCCCAATGGAGTGAATAAAAATGCTATAATTTGTTTGTATTATTAATTACTATTATTAATAATTGTTATTATTATAAATATTTTTTTTTCTGAATTATTATAATTACTTTCATTACTTTTATTAATTTTTTTATCTAGCAATAAAAGCTTTGGTAGAGGAAGACGCCTCCACTATCTGGTCGTCCTCTACCCAAGCCTCGACCTTAAAACGTGGAGATATGCTAAAATTTGGGATTCGGAAAATCGACCCCATTACAATAACTTCCCATAGGGAACTGGGAAGTTAAATATAATCTTATAAAATCTTATTCGAAAGATAAAAATATATTATTATATTATACATTATTCATAGCATATGCATGTATAATATATATTCATTCTTAAATATTTAATAAAAGATTTTTAAAATATATATAAATATTCAATAAATTTTTATAAACAAATATTACATTCACTTTCTATTGATCGCAAGATATTAATGAAAAGTTATCAATCAAATATTGGAACTTACGAAATAATTTTAGTAGCGAGATTTAAAGGTCGCAGGTAGCTAAGCAATAACCAATCTAGAGTAAGATAAATGGTTTGATTTACAATGTATAATAATCATATACAGGAGTGGTAAAATTTCTTATCAGTGTTGTTGATTAAATTATTTCTACAATGGGAGTTCGCGTTATTTTAAGCACGATTTAGATGTTCCATGACCTAATGATTTTTGTTCTCTAAAATTGTTAGTATATTTATACGTAGAACCTTCCATTTAATTCATTTAAATTTCGATGTACGAAACAAGAAGCTAGATTCGAATACAGTTCAATAATTTGTTGTGTGAACAATTAGTAGGTACAACCACAGATTGTCATGTATCTAGAATAAATTCGAACTGTTTAGATAAATTGAACAAATTAATAATCAAAAAAATCAATTTTTTTTAACAAAGTGCCCACACTAATGCTACTTCTACAGCTATCCCTGATCCTTGTAGGTGCAAGCTTCTCTGATACCTACATTTTTTCGTCTTTCCTTGGCAGGGGGACTTTATTATATATTTTATTTCCTCATTAGACAATTAATTTCTCTGGAAGAAACGACCTAAATTTCTATCGTTTTTTTTTGTAAAATAGTATATACCTGCCCTGCTTCAGGGGCCCTTTTGGCTTGATTGGCGCCCAGAGACGCATTTCTGAAAGTAGCCCCAAAATTGTATGCGTCAGAGTCGAAAATTTGAATTTCACAAGTTCACACTTTATTTTCGACGTCACATGGAAGGTACGCACAGGGTTCAAAATAAATCATCAATTTAAGAGCATAAATGCTTACATCCTCAACCTACATATTACAAGAATGCTGATTGAAGTTTTTTAATACAAGAATGCTGATTGAAGTTTCAGTGAAACCTTCTTCACATGGCAAATAAATGATAATGAGTTTTTTTGTAGAAGCTTTTCGTTGCGCATGTTAGGCTGTGGCGTGCATCATAAATCATTTTTGCGTGAACTTTCCTATTATAGTTCGCAAATTTTCGCATATTTGTAACGTAACATCTCATCCAAATTTTATTTACAAATTTTCAAATTCACTAACAATTTCGTGCTTTCTCTTCGCAAATTAATATAGGGTATTTTAAAGAGGCATACAACTTTACAAACAAATAAAACACAGATAAATTATTGAAACGGTCAATTTTGTGACAGTATGAGCTTGCAAATTTCATGGCATTTAGTGTTTGAAAATAATTTCTGGCATATGACCACTGCAACTGCGTCTTGCAGGAAGACCATCATGTTACCTAGTGGCGCAAATTCATTGTATTCGCTCTTTCACACTTACTCGAGACATGCAGACTTCCGGCTGATGGCGTGAGACAGTGACGTATGCACATTTCAAAAGTGAACAAGTGCAATCCGCAGGAAGTTGTGGTCGAGATGAAAGGCGAAATTAATTCAGGATAAAACAGCCGTGGCACCTGGACCTTGAACTGCGGCCAATGGCGGACGATTTGTCATGTTTGTGCTTGTTTTGAGTGACACAACGTAATTTAAAAATTAGAACTTCAATCGTCGCTCTTATTGCTAAAGCAATTAGCTGAGCTGATACTTTTCGTCACGTTTGTCATAGGATGGATTCAATTTGACCTCGCTGCATTACATTGCAAAGAGTGAGTTCGGGCTAGTTCCATGGAGTAAGTTCTGAATTTAGTTGCATATTGAATTACAACCAGAACTAAGTACTTAACACGAATGTTGAAGCATTTGTTTACCATTTTAGTAAACTACAGGCGACAGTACTTAATCGCTAGGTGATCCAGAATAAATTATATTGCGGTGTTCGAACAGTTGGTACCAGCGACTCGTTTTTTCCTTATTATTTTCTCGTCTCTTCCCTCGTCCTTTATTTGATTGAAGCTTAAAAATCGTTGCATTCTTAAATGTGACCCTGAAGCATTTTATTTTTCAAAAAAAAACGTATTGATATTTTTACAGCTTCCAACAGAGTTTATGAAGACAGAATTCTTGCACTGCTCGAGGATGTTAGATTAAGAATGTGCTACAGTGAAGAGGGAGGACTACCCCAGCTCGAGCCTTTCCTTTTAGAGGATCAACTGGATCTGAATCTTGGAGGTGACTTTGGATCGTAAGCTCGTCAATATAATTGAAACAGTGGTTGTTCTTACTTGTGAAACTAAATTCAAATAAAAAATTGCATTTTCTTTGATAACACCTTGGTACAAATAAGCGAATCATGTGGATGCAATTTTCATCTTGAACACTATCTGCAAAAGTAAACACGTTCAAAGCAGTCAATAAGCCGTTCATGTCTTGCAGGATTGAAGGATCCATTCGAAACTTGAAAGTGGAAGGTCTATCTGGATTTATTGTCAATTACTTGAATTTCTTAATCACTTTGAGATTTGCTTTCATCCTTACCATTCCAAAACTTGTGCTGTCGGGAGATTATAGTTTAAACGCCGACTTGGCTGGTTTACTTCAACTAAATGGAGCGGATAAATTTCGGTAAATCTTTATTTGCATTATTATTTTTACAGGTATGATGGCATAATTTATTTTACAGGCTAACCATCGAAGGTCTCCAATTAAGCGCCAACGGTTCGTTGGTATATCAAGGAAAAATGACTCTGCAAAATTTCAGACTTGTGGTAATTAAACTTGAAATTTTGCTAGAAATTCCATTTGGAACTGCATACTCCTTTTACAGGTTGCAATGGATTCAGTGGACTCTGAAATTCAAAATCTAACTGGTGACGACGAAGTTAACGAGTTTATTAACCACGTTGTTAATGAATTGCTCCCGAAAGCTTTTGATGAATACATTCCACCAGAAACAGTTGCTTCTCTAGAGCACTTGGTTGAAGACGTAATACGAGCGTTTACTGGATTTTGAATATGTTATTGTTAATTTATTTTTCTTTTGGCAGTTTGTTTCTGATCTCCTAAAGGATTTGACTGTGAGTGATTTGCTTGGAATTTTGTCCGGTGCTACTAGCGTTCTACCACCCCTAAATGAAGAGCTGGCATGTAAGATACCACCGAAATATCGCGATTCAAATTATGTACAACCACCCAGTGTTAGACTCACAGATTTTAGTTAAAAAAATGTATGAATGAAGTAGATTTTGATACTATTATTAATAAATGCTGCAAAATTTGTATATTATTTTTGAGTGGAAAAAATGGTTTATACTTTTAGATGTACGATTATTAATAGTTTTTATATTTTTCTGGAAAGTAGGTATAAGAGAATTCAAGGATCGCATCACTTCGCTTGTTCTTATATGTTTCGGTGGCGAGGCGTTCATATAAGCCGATTCCCATCGGCTTCCCTTTCCAAATATGTTCCAAAAATGTCACTTCAGTGTTATAAGGGAATAAAGTGTTTATTTACTTGCATGCATCACTGTAAACATGCACAATCGTTCCACTTGATTTCAGTGTTTATTCCATCATACTCCATTCTACACATGCTCATAGTTCCATTATAGCCAGCAAAGCGATCAACATCTGTAAGAGTTGCAGCAAAGCTTTCCGAGTCTCGAATTCATCAATAATTTAAGGTGCCGTGGGCATTTAACTGCCGTTTGTTGGAATGGCAGCTCGGTTTTCCTCAATAGGATATGAAAACAAATCAAAAAGCCGGTAGCGTTCCCGGCTTGCGAATCAGCTGTGAAAATTGATGCTAGAAAATCATCGGCTTACCCACAGTAATTTTTCACCCTTCGCCACTGATATGTTTTCAAGTTTTAAGGCAGAGGTCGGCAAAGTGCGGCTCCGGAGCCGCATGCGGCTCTTTGAACTCTTGAGTGTGGCTCTGGCACAAATATCCTACGGGCTTGCCCTGCCTCTAATATTATCTGGCTGCGGACGAAAAAGCCGGTTAATATTATGTACGGTCATTTAATATCAGCACCCCTGTCTGATGTCGATTCTTATATATATCAATCGAAACAGTATACAATATAGTATTTATTTTATGATTTGCAACAGTAACTTATTACAAAAGAATGTATTATTTCAAGAAAAATATATATTTTTTATATTAAATAATTCTTACGCATTTCATTTATAATTTGTTAACACAAACAATATGTATATTGTTGAAAATTGATTTTTATATGAGTTTATTTAAAAATGGCTGTAAATTTTGTATTAACATTTTAACAAAAAAAGGAAAACAACGACACCCAGTGGCTATCACACGGCCTTTTCGTCCACGCTGTAATTGAATGTATGGATAAACATCTTATTTCTCTCGATAAAATTGTGTCGGTTTCAACAGACGGGGCTAAAAGCATGACCGGCGTAAGAAATGGATTTGTTGCTATTTTAAAAGAAAAAAATTAATCACGAGATACTTGCATACCATTGCATCATTCATCAAGAAGCGCTTTGTGTTCAAACATTCCCAGATGAAATGTGTAAAGTTATGGAATTAGTGATTACGATTATCAACTCCATTTTAGCTAAAGCTCTTATTCATCGCCAATTCAAAGATTTTTTAGTTGAAATGGAAAGTGAGTACGCTGATCTTTTGCTTCATAACAAAGTACGCTGGTTGTCAAGAGGGAATGTTTTAAAACGTTTCGCGTCCCTTTTACCAGAAATAAAAGCATTTCTCTTTGAGAAGGCTGTTCACTATCCAGAACTAACAGACGATAAGTGGATCCAAAACTTTAATTTCATGGTAAACGTTACTTCTCATATAAATCAGCTTAATCATAAACTTCAAGGCAAGGAGAACACAATTTTTTCGATGTTGGAAGACGTCGTTTCATTCGAAAATAAATTATTTCTTTTTGCACGAGATTTTGAAAGAGAAACATGATTTCACTTTCCGAGCCTGAGGAAGCATCGCCAAGAAAATAATTCGTCTATTGACAAATACTATTTTAAAACAACCATTTTAAATATGAGGGAAGCGTTTTTCAACAGGTTTAAAGATTTTAAAACAGCAAAGCGACCTTAGCATTCGTCAAAAACCCTCTTAATGCTACGATAACAGATTTAGAATTTTCTCCTTTTGGCATCGACATTGGTAACTTTGAAATACAATTACTGGATTTGAAAAACAAGGAAATATGGAGCTCTGAATTTGAACAACGTTGTGTTGATTTGGAAATATTGGAGAAGAAAAAATGTGAACTAAGTTCTAAACACAAGTGGTCTGCTTTAAAAAACCTGGAGAAAGAAGACATGATCATTTTCAACGATTAGAATAGTATTCCGGATAGTTACGATCAGCTAAAAAAACTCGCGTTAGCTGTTCTTTCCCTTTTTGGCTCAACGTATTCATGCGAACAATCTTTTTCAAGTATGAATCTGATTAAAAACAGACTAAGAAGTCATCTCATAGATGAGAACCTGCACATGTGCCTAAAATTAAAAACAACAACCTACAAACCGAACTTGAGCAAACTTTCAAAGGAGATGCAAGAACATTCTTCGCATTAAGTAGTGTTTATATGGATGCGTTACTAGATATCAAATTATTTTTTATCAATGAATAAAGTCCTTATTAAATATGAAATCAAGTTTTATTCAATGTACCCATAATCTAATGAATCTCTAAAATTACGATAAATGTTTACTACATTTACAAACAGATTTGTCTCTCAATTTTTTTAAATCGTTTTAATTTGCATATTTGGCTCTTTGGCTAATAAGTTTGCCGACCAGTGTTTTAAGGGAATGAGTAATATAGTTTCCTCCAGTGGAGCCTTCACTATAATAAGCAAACATAGGAAAGGAGGAGTTATTTTTTCTACTTTCACGGACAAAACAAGTGGCAAAAATCAAAATTGTTATGTTAGTTAACAATGAAACAATGGCTTTGAACCGTGGTAGATTGACGTCTTAACTGCACGTCCAACATCAAGGTATGGAGCTAGTCAAACTAAACAGATAGAGTTATAAAAATAATATTGAGATCCCATACTCATTTATATCACCCACACTTTGTTCATGAGGCTTTGGAAGTTGTATGTAAGTTTCAATTTACATACAACTTCCAAAGCCTAAAGATTCTTGACTGTTTAATTTCATTTTTCACTTCTCAGTTCCCAGCAGGAAATTTTTGTAATGGGCCGATTTTGCGAATCTTAAATTTTGACATATCTCCACGTTTTAACGTGTCTAGAATCCAAATCCATCGATTTTAAGAGAGATTGGTGTGTGTGTGTGTATGTGCGTATGTTCATTCGTAACTATTTTTCGTCTCGAATATCTCCGAACCAAATATCGACATGGGACCAAATATTGACGTGGGACCGTAACTTAAAACTGAGTGAATTTTCAGCAAAATCGGTCCATCCGATTTTCATTAAGGACGAAAAAATTGAAAAGAGACAAACTAGCTTAATTTTGAGACTGATGAAATGCATTATTCATTCGTGCAGATTCCAAATACCTCCATATTAATGTTTTTATTATTGTGTGTTTTAGCAAAATTTTAATCATTGTTGTAAAAAATGACATTAAAAAAATAGTTATAAACAAAGACAAGATAAATTTATGAAATTCCAAACTTATATTATCAGGTTTGAGAGGATTTCAGAAATGACGCTAGTACGGTTAATAATTAGATATTGTTATAGATAATTTAATATTGTTAATAATAATCAAATATTGTTATTTATAACTTGATATTGTAAACAACAAATACAATTATTTAATAATGATGAAACATGCTTAATAACGAATGATTATTATTGGTAACAAATGGTTAATATTAATAATTAAATTCCCTCAATAACGAATAATAATTGCTAATAATGATTGAATATTTTTTATAACAAAAATTGTCGTTGGTAATAATGAAACATGCGCTCAATAATGTAATTTAATTATAGTTCGAAGAAATTAAATGTGAGGATATTGCTCGATACAAAAAAATCAACAATACTTTTGAAATTTAAGATTGGTTTATTATTACGCAATTAATACAAAAATATTATGTTTAAAAACATTCGACAGCAATAATATAATAAAAATTTAACATTTGAACAAGGACGAGATGAATTTGGTGGAGATAATGGTGGATTCCGGGGTCGAAGAGGAGGTCGAGGCTTTGGTAGAGGACGACCAAGTGACGGAAGCCACTTCCCTACCAAAGCTTTTATGGATAAATATAAAAATAATAAAAATTATTATAATAATTTATAATAATAATACTAAATGATAATAATAATTAATAATAATAAAAGCAAATCATTGTTTCTTTATTCATCCCATTGGGAAGTTAGTCGTGTGGACCTAAAGGATGGCACCTAGACCACTTTATTTAAAAATATAGTTCGGTTATCTTAGAAGAAATGTATTCATGTTTAAATCCTGATAATAAAAATCTAAAATAGATTCTTACATGTAATTATTGGGAGAGGATTCACCGCTTTTATTGTTTTTTTCTTATTTTCAATCGAAAGAAATATATTATACTTTAGTAGTTTTTAAACGCTCTACAATGTTATTTAAGGGAGCTATGTTTTATCTTCTTGTTCCTCACCCTTCCTTTGAGCACATTACGAAAATCTTGCACCTTTTAAACCATTAAAAACTAGTGGCATGTTGTTTGCGTTTCCCTTAACACTCATGGTCAGTAAATAGATCACACTTGTACACAAGCTCAGGGGTGCACTGCTGATAAAACGTTATAAATCAGGCGAACCTATGCATTTCAATCATCATTTTTTAGCATTGCACTACATGTTGTTGAAGTTTATTTTATAGGTTTCCATTATTTTTGTCACTCTTATAACTACTTATAATTCGAAATGCATGAGCTAATGTGTTGTAAGATTTGAAATCGTACACTCGAAAATAAATCAATTGTGGAATTTAAATTGAAAATTCGTATTCAATGTGTATTTATTCATATAAGTAGAACAAACCAAATCAACGTTCATTTAGTATAAATGCTGGCGACAAACACATCTCAATCAAGATTTCTACGTAAAAATGGGAAGCATTCGTTCATATACTTTCATTTGTTTAACGCTATCGGTGCTCCACTTCACTACTGCGTGTAATATGTGCAGTTTAATTCAGAAACAATTTAACAATTTAATTTTAGTTTTAGTGCTTTCAAACCCAACACATAGGCCACTAATAATTGACGAGACAGCCGAACGAAGGAATATACTATCTGAATTCCGGCAACTAGATCTAGAAAATAGAAGTATGGCTAAACAAGTAGCGGCCTTTATTTCAAAATATTCTAGGAAGGCGTACAGAGTTGCAAAACTCTCAACTGAAAAGAAGACTGATGCTGCTAAAAAACTAGAGATGGTAAATTTGCGGCAACACGATATAGATATGATTAAAATAAGTTAATATGTTACACATTTCGATATATACTATATTAAACACAATTTCAGTGATACGAAAATTCATTTGTATTACTTTCGATAGGATTTCAACAAGGACTATAAACGAATGGAACCGAAAATATCGAAACTACGTCAAATTGCTGGGCTTCAACCAAAAACTCTTCCAAAATCTGTTATGGGTCAATTTCAGGCACTTCTAGGTGAACTAAATAAGCTCTCTTGAAAGATATTCTGTTTAATTTACGATTGTGGAACTTCCACTACTGCGTTTACAACTATAAGACCCACTATGAATTTAGACGACGTCAACTTCAGATTATGATTATCGAGTTCTGTGGGAAAATACTCTAGATATGTTGAAGTTTAAGCACAATATATATAACAAATATGTATAAATAATAAAAATGAAATTCGGACGAAATATATGCAGGTACTCCAATTATTAAATTGTAAAGAATTGTAGTTCACGTTCAGAATAATGTAATTACGTGCTAAAGTCGCTCATAGTAGGAGTAGAACTTTATCTAATTACATTACTAATATTATTCCCAACAGCTCACTAACAAATATAATTGGTTCAAGCTCAACAAACTATAATATTATTCTCTTATTTATACAACTAGTGTTTAAGCCAAGCGTATCAATGTTTCGGAAGATAAACTCGAAATGGTTAGAACAATTTATTCTTCGAACAATTCATGCACGGATATGTACGTTAAACTTTCACAATTTCATTTAAAACAAGCGCTAAAAATACGTTCAACTTTATACGTCAATAAAATAAAACTATATATAAAAATATTGAACTACTTAATGCATTCTCATTCCTAAAAATCTATTTTAAAAACATTCTATTCAAAACTTTAACAGATACTCATTAAAAAATAATATTTTACTATCCTACACTGAGCAAATGATGGCGTCATTTCCGTATACAATCAACTAGACTTTTCGTTACTGCCATATTCTATTGAGCTACTTCGTTTCTCGATATTCAATCGTAGATGTGAAGCACTTAAAGCATCACGATCCTGCAACTGTACATGAGCAGTTTGTGTACCGGAGCTCATTCGCACGGACGATATGCAACTTTCAGCCGAGAAAAGTTTCGAAGCATCTTCAGAGGATTTGGACGAGGACGAGGATTTAGTCTGCTGCACCGGAGTTGATGTATGATGCCTTTGGCGATCCGGCGCCGTTCGTCCTTCTGGTGTTGCAGTCTGTGTAGAGTTCGCCGATCCCAGAAGCGATCTAATAAACTGACTGGCAACCGAATCATCTGTGGATGATACGGAGGCCGATGTCGTTGCCCGTTTTAGCAGTTCTTTCGTAAAGAAATCCTTTAAATTAAATGCTTTGCCACCACTGTCGGGCGATGACCGATCATTAGCATGCTTCGAGTGTTGTGAACTGTTTTCTATGTTGCTCTGGAAGAAAGATAAGACATCAATTTAAGCAAAAAAAATTGGTTGAAATTAATAACATTCTTTCTAACTTACCGACACCAGTGGATCTGGAAACATTGCGGTTGGCGCTTTCTTCTTTCCTGGGGACTTTTTCGGCGATTTTCTATGTTCATATGTAAAACTTGAAGAGGTACTGCCAAGTTCCATGGACTGCTGTGATTTCTTGAGCATCAAGCTCGCCCATTTCAGCCCCATGTCGTTCAGCTCCCTCCCCAAAGACTCAGAAGTATCTTTTGAAGTAGACGTTGTTGTGGATGGTAGCAGTTCTATCCCTGTGAGATCTGTACTTTTTCCTTCTCTATCTTTCGAAGCTCTGTCCGGCTTGCTATGGCTTACAATTTTAACTTTCTGTTTCACGGGTGACTTTGCTTCCGAAGTATTCCACACAGCCTGGGCGTCAGTTGGAGTCCGTTTGCTAGTCGGAACATTTTTTATGTCTGAGTCAGTTACGCTCGGCGTAGGAGACGATTCGTCCGATGAAAGTTTCAATGTATTAGCGACCGCTTCGTTTCGAAATGAACGCGTTAGGACGTTGCGTTTTTTCAACTCGACCACCACATCTGGTAAGCTCTCTGTCGATTCACTGTCGTCAGGCTTATTTGTGGCATCTGAAATTGAAACAGCTGCAATGCTTTGGGAATCTAGCAATCCGCTTACACCGAGCCTTTCTGCATAAGATTTGTGTGAAGGGAAGTGTTGATAGTTAGGATTTGAAGTGGCGTTTTCGTGTTGTATGTCACTCACTTGATCCTGATGTCGTAAGTATGTGTTCAGGGAAGGAAACTCTTGGTATTGTAAATTACCTTTGCCCGACGCTTCTTGAAGTTTATCCAAGCCAATGGGTAACTTCGAGCTCACGTCAATGTTTATAAACTGACTCACATCCAAATTATGTTTAGCAACGTACTCTTCGTAAGTGGGGAATTCGTGCACTTTCTTCAAACTTCCACTTATATTTACTTCTAATACAGAGAGACTCTTGTCAGCCATCGGCACGTGAAGCCTCGAAGTGGCAGGCGTTTCGACTTCAAGTATCGTCGATAGTTCGTGCGCGCGATCCTCAATCAACTGAGGACTATATCGAGCAATTGTGGCTGGTGGTCTCAATTGTTTTCTCATTGTTGCACTCGTGTCTTCGGGCCGTTGTGGCGAGATCTTTGGCGTGTCCTTTGAAATGCTGTCATAACGCTGATCGAGATTAAACTTTTCCGGTACACAT
Source organism: Oxycera nigricornis (assembly GCA_963942545.1). Lineage (NCBI taxonomy): Eukaryota > Metazoa > Arthropoda > Insecta > Diptera > Stratiomyidae > Oxycera > Oxycera nigricornis. The sequence goes on from OZ012659.1 coordinate 30,532,213, forward strand.
ACATTAGTGTCAAAAGCGTCCAACGCCGTAACAGGACGAGAAAGTGAAATTCCGCTGTCGCGGCTAACGCCAGTTAGCTTATTCTTTTCGAGAAGTACTCTATCAGACTCGAGTTGGATGTCTATCGCGCTCTTTAATTCTATGACTTTACTAGAATCGTCGTCACTTTTTGCTGCGAGGACTTCCGGTAGATCACAATATTCAGTAGAAAGTCGACCTGTTTCACTTCCGGATGTAAGAGTTGTTTCTAAAATTTTCTGTTTTTCCTTTCGCACTTTGTTTATCATGTTTGTGAGCTCCGTTATGCGCTTAGTGCAGTTTGTCGTCAATTCAGCGTATTTATCCACCAGTTGGTTCGCGTTTTCCGTTGCAGGTTGACCGCCTCGTATGAGTTTATGTGTTGCCGGTTCGTTTTTCTCAAGCGGTAATTGGACTTCAAGCGATTTACCAGACTTTGAATTGTCTGAAACTTGAGTCTGAACTGATTTTTTAGCTGCAGCTTGTGTCCTTGCAATCATTTGTTTTGACTCTTGTTTCGCAGTCTTCCTTTTCAATATGGATTTGATTTGCTTTTCCAAATTCGATACAACCATTTCATTCTCTGATTTTTGCAGCGCTGCTTGCCAAACTCTTTCCGCTAATCGATTCGAAGAACTGCTCAACGAACTGCTGGATTTACTTGATTTAAAGGATTCTTCCAATTCACTGATGAGGCTGTAGTTGTCATTGATAAACTCTTTTAGTCTTTGCAACCGTTCCGTTTGGATGTCAAGACTCTCGGTCGATATGTTTGTTGGATTAGCCACTAATGATGAAGAAGGCGTCTCAATTTCCGAGCTGCTTACGCCTAACATATCGATTGAGCTTCGAGACATACCAAGCAACCGTTGTATGTAGTGTAAAAGTGTAGGATTCAATGCTTTGTCGTCCTGGTTAGCCCGCTCATGTTGACTATTGACAGTCATTTTCTTCTCTTTCCTTGAATCTGAATCATTTTTCACTACCGGAATGGATAGCATTTCTCCTAGTTTCGTGTGCATTACCTCCGGTAGACTAAGATATGATGTTGAGCTTTTACTTCGGGCGGGGGAAACTTCAATCGGTTTTTCTAGCCTCGGCAATGACTGTTCACTGGGTTTTGAAGGTCTTTGTTTCACCAATGAAATTTTCTTCCGCTTGGCATGCTTGAAATCTTGAATTAAACTGGATACCTTACGTGGACTTTTAGATGGAGATTTTCCAGTAGTTGTTTCATTTCTCAACTTTATTATAATTTCAATAGGCACTGTTGAAGGCACTTTATCCAGGTCTTTAGTTATTGCTTCCTCTTTAGTTTCCATTGCTGTTGATTTTTCACTATTTTTTTTATTTGCAGCGATATTCTCTAGTTTCCTTCTAAGAATCTCTTCTTTTTCTTTCAGTCGTTTTTCACGTTTGTCCAAATTCTTTTTCATAGATTCAATGTTTTCTTTTTCTTCAGAAAGTATTTTTTCACGTTCGGTACACAATTCCTCAATATGTCGAGCAATATTTTCCAAAACGGCTGTATTCTTCTCATCTCGAATCTTACATTTGTTTATTTCAGCTACAATTCGATCTCTTAGTTGATTGATTTTATCGAGCAAACACTTAAGCTCCTTTAATGTGTTCGAGTTGCCACAACGTTTGATATCTCGCGATATTTGATCAGATTGCTTGTTAACGTAGTCCAAAAGTGTAGTCGCGCAACTTTCTGAACTACTTACCTCATCGCAGTTCAATTGATAATCGTTCATTTTATCCGGATTATCTACACTATTAGCTATCCGTTCATGCTTCCCTTTTGCACTGGTAGTTGGTACTTTTTCCTCAAATTTCCTATATGTGTTTACAGCCGGTTTGCTTGAACGATCTATAAATGCGGGTTCTAATGTTTTCTTTTTTGTTTCAGCAGCTTTCTCAAATGTAAATTTCAATGGGAAAATCGCCTGTGGACGGAAAAAATTAAATTAAATCAAGCAATCTACTGCAATAGATATTTACTTACTGCATTTTCTCGTTCTTCAAAGCCGCGAATGTTGTTGTGCTCTTGATTTAAGACTTCAAGTTGTTGTTTAAGCAGCTGACAATCTCTTCGCACTTTTTCAGTTTCCATGGTCTGTTTGAAACGTTCTTCTGCTTTTTTTCTTTGACCGAAAACAGTTCTGGATATATTAAAAAAACGTAGAACAGTTAGTTTATAACGGAGATGTATATTCTTTTTTAAAAATTATTTGATTTAACATACATCTGAAAGTTCTCTTCAATTTCAATTCAAGGACAAAAGAGTTTTGTGAAAATTAAGCAAAGTAATTATTTCACTTACAGCTTTTATAAAAAGGTTAGTGAAAAGTGTTTTTTATTCATTTATTATGCACAACAATCCAAATTGGGTCAAGGCCTTTAGGTAGTGTTAGAGATACCTCATTTACTTGACCGACGGATCACTAGGAGGTGAATTGATCAGCAACACGGTCGTCCGTGATTATTGCTCTGATTTTTACTCAGATACTTATTTAAAGCTGAATGAATTGATAGTCCGGCACCAAATCGCATATTCGAAAACTACTTATCGCTGAGTAGATTCGAACCTGATTTTCGGTGCCTCGGTGGATTTTTTTAATTTTCTAGCCAATAAACAGCCTACACTTAAATAAATATGCATCAATAAATTTTTTTGCATAACTCGCGATACAAAAATTAAATTTTAAAAACAATATTTACTAATTTTTGACTTTTGAATGAGGATTTTTTTCAATACCATTAAAAAAAGAGTCAGGAATTTACATACTGTGCTTGCTCTGGCTTCTCCCTTTGCTGGCGTTGTAACTGCTGTTCTAAACGAGCACTCTCCATAGCATTAATTTGGTCTTGATTTTTTTTGACCGACTTAACAACACATTGTCCTGGCTGATATTGTTTTGAATATTTACTATCATAATCATAGAATTGAACGCTATTCGATATTTCGGATCGTGGCTTCGGAAAGTTCGAAAGATTCTTTATTGTTTGGGATACTAGTTTTGATGTAGACGCAGATTCCTGCTGCGGTTTGGTTTTTAGACATGATTTGGCAGGAAGACTGCTAATATCTGTCTCTGGAGCTGAAATTTCCAAAGTGCTTTTGCTCACTGCCAGTTTAGGTTGGCGTCTTTGAATGAATTCAGATATTTTTGTGAACTGTCTGGGCCGAGTTTGTTCCACGGGATTTGACTTGTCCGAGGAAGAGGTTTCATTTTGTCGATAGTCGAGGGCATTGTAGGATGTTTTCGAGAACTCGGCATTCGGTGGATTTTCTTTTGTTCTATAGAAATGCCGATTGGATGCCTCATGAGAGTCCATAACACTGATAGAGGACGAATCGTCGCTATCTGTGTTAATTTCCATAATGACTGGCTTGTTCTGCTTGATCGACGTTGATGTTTTGGAAACATCGTATTCTTCTTCTGTCGAAAAACCACTTGACTCCTCATCAATTGCGTTAATACATCTTCTGGTGGCAGATTCAGCTTGCCGTTTGGTTGAGTTTACATTCATTTTGTGCTTAGGTTTTTTAGCTGATTGAGATAACGTGTGGCACCCAGGTTTGCTTATCAATGATTTTTCTCTTTCTTTCTGCAACGCAGACCTCCCTCTTTCTTGAGCAATATTACTCCTACGTCGTTTCGTTGTCACGAACAAGGCTTCCGCTTCACGCTCATTCAGGGCAGCTCGATGTGCGTTGCCCACAGCATTTAAGCTCGCATTTCTTTGCGCCCTTGCTTCGGCAATGGCCTTTTCCCGCCACTCCAGCAACTCTTTGTGCTTCTGCTCTTCAATTTGTCGTTCTTGCTTCTTGATTTCTTCATTGACATTCTGACGGACTTGCTGGGCAACTTCCTTCGACTGTTGACGTACCTTTTTCGATAAATTGAACGTGATAACCGATATTGAAGTTTTCAAACTAAGCCCAATTACCTGCTCGAGACGTTGCTTGCGCCTCTCGACCAATCGCTCTTTTTTCACATGTTCGGGATCAGCAAAGATACTTTTGCGTGTTGTTTTCTCGAGTTTGTTACCATGCACAGTAATGTTTATTGACATTTTATTTTAAAAATTCCGAAAACATTGCGTAAAGCAGGTCAACGACAAACAGTCAAAATATAAACGACATTCTAGATGTCATCAGAATTGACAGCCAACGACGACAACTGCCAACGCTATTACAGTCGCATACAAATCGAGTAAGTGAGAAATGCATTCAAACGCTCTTAAATGCACTACAGGGATTAAAAACTTTACTTTGGACATTAATCATGATTTCCTCAAATGGAAAAATCGTCATTTAAAAAATCCACTCGACTTGAATTAGTCCATTAGTGACAATATTGCTAATTAACCTCTGTACAAGCTAGTTTGACATATATGGCCACCACTATATTACAATCCTAACCTCAAATAGCAGAAGGATGATAGGTGTAAGGACTTTCAATCAAAAGCTTGTGGCAACAGTTGTACAGTTTCTAAATGATTGAAATTAGCTTTTCAGACAAATACTGCAAACTGCAGTTGTGCGGCCTGCGTGCACTTCAATACGCCTTCTCACGAACGAATCATTGTCCGCCAATGTTCCAGAGAATGTCACCACGGCACCGAGCAGTGAAGGCGAACTGGACAAACTCTACAGCCGCCTTGAAATAGAATTGCGTGGAAGCGACCCAGCCGTTATGAAAAGCTACTCGTGGTTTGCAATGACTGCGGCCGGACATCTGGGCATCGAGGTTGGCAAATGGTAAGCTTCAGCACTGCCTTTCAGGCGCCTTTTAAACTATTTCCTGTTGTTTTTGGCTTCAGTTTCGCACCCCGGAAAGCGCAACATGACCGCATGACCCTCCTAAAATCGGTACACATCTACAAGAAGCATCGCGTGCAATATGAGGTGCGAACTTACTTTCGTTTCATGCACTTCCACAAGTTGACCAGCTCAACGTTGGACACATTTTTAGAATATATCGAAAGGAATCTTCCGGAAGGTGTTGCGCTGAAGGCGACAAAAGTCGAGATACAAGATCTTGCCGAGCATTTAAAGAGCCCTCCTAGTATGTAGATTATAGATGTTTTGTTTAGAAATACAATTGTATAGTAAGGAGTGATGTGTTTCAATATATAACGATTTTAGTTCGACACCTTCAGCTCTGAAAAAGCGGTTGGGAACATGTGATCTCTGAGTAGGTCTATTATGAGGTAGTCGTAAAGAAGTAAGACTCATTATTTTAGTATGATCAATTGAGTTATCTTCAGCAACAATAACAAGCCGCGAGATGCGACCCTTGCGGTCCACACGGTCAACTTCCCAGTAATATCTACATTAATATTAAAAATACTAAACCCAATAATAATTATGAATATAATACTACTTTAAATAATAAAAATGTACCTTTAATAACAGTAATTGGAATGACTTAATATTATTCGTATCATCTACGGGAGCGTCCATTGATTACGTAAGGCTTTTGGTGGATGGGGGGTTTCGGTTTGATTGAATAATCACGCGGATCAACCGGGGGGGGGGGGTCAGGCTGCAAAGCCTTTTCTACGCTATTTGTTATTTTCATATCGATGCTTGAAGGGCAACAGAGCGCTGGCAAAAATGAATGTGGTTTTTGTTATTGAGCCCACTGAAGATATTTTGTCGCGTGGTGGCCATTTTGAATAGTTGTGTTCAAAATTGCCATGCCTTCGCCGGAATCAATGAATTTGTATTTTTTCACGATTTTACATCAATGAGACTAATAATAATTTCTTATTTTCAGTTGGTCTTGAAAAACATTGAACATGCAGTCAATAATCAATTGAATTGCATGTAAAAAGTAAAATGTATTGCAAATGATGATGGCAGAAGTAATTGAAATCGAATGAACACTAAAGAACAAAACTTCAAAATTTAAGCAGTTTTTTTTATTAAAATTAAAATACGGTTCTGTAAAAACTAGTCCAAATCTGCTCAAACTATGCAAATATTAATAAACTTTGATTGGCTTAACAACAATGTCTTTAGAATAAGAGTTATCAGGTAATTGAAGTATTTTGAAGCCCAAGATGCCAGCCGGGATGAAGGTGAGCATCATGAACCAGCCCCATAATGAGGAATACCATTCCCGCTTCACTTAAAAGCCCCATCCTTCGCTACAACGTTCTTAATTCGGTTGCCACACTAGCAGATAATTATGCACCACTGTATCGCGAGCAGTTGGCTTCCGTAAATTAAACTACTTAATCATTTTATACAATGCAGCGGCACTGACCAAAACACAACCAAAATTGCTCCCTTTTCCTGTTTTTAATAGAAGCTGCGAAACGCCATTCAAAATTGGCTCGTTATTTTTGTGCCATGGGCAAAGCTTTTTCCTATTACTGATGATACTTTTATAGACTATGTGTAATCTGTACGCGCTCATGAGTACGCTACTCTGAATTTTGTTCATAAAAACAGCATCGACTCCTTACCTCGCCTTGTATAAGAACAAGAATAATCTGCCATCAGTGTCCTTTCAACCGTGATACCTTCATACAGATACTTACGCACTCCCGAGCTCATCTTCAACCACGTTTGCCATTTATGTTAGTCAAGTTTTGTTATCTACTATTTACTATTCTGTTTACACAAGCCTTCAACATGTGCTTATTCAGGACAGATCTTTCCAGTACATTCCTCAGATATTTCTCTTTATGCATCCTAACGAGGCAAGGGGGAGACGACTCTAGAGAAGGGTATCGTCTGGTTCATAACAGTAGCAGTGTAGCCGAGTCCCAAGACTCTTAGCATACTGAGACCAAATAGAACTGATCATGACCCACTTTACAATTCCAAATTAGTCTAGCACCAACTTCATTTACTTTTTTCTTAAAACCCAATAAAAAAAGAATTGGACGCATCGATACTAATGTATGTATTTTAGTAAAATTAATTACAAAATTAATGTAAAGTAGATTAACAGACAAAATGCGATCGTGGATTAGTGAAAATATCGTGAAAGAATTTGTGTGTGTGTGTGTGATAATTTAAGCGAAGAAATGCAAAGGCAGCACATCAGCAGGCTTATTCATTTGCAGCTGCTTGCGATGGAGTTGGTATATTGTTTTCGCCCTTCTTTTTCGAGCCAGAAACGATATCGTCAATACGCAGCAACAGGATGGCCGTCTCGACGGCAGTTTTGTAAACTTGCATCTTCACCGAAAGCGGCTCCCACACACCCTTCACATTCATATCGACAATTTCTCCGGATTCGCCATCAATGCCCCAAGCGCACACTCCACCATCACCGGAATAGGAGGCATGTTTGGCGCGAAGAGCAGTCAAAGTTCGAATTGTATTTGCTCCGCAATTTTGCGCGAGGGTCCGTGGAATTATTTCCAGCGCTTGAGCTACGGCACTGTACGCCCCCTTGACTTGTTTCTTTGTCAACGCTTGCGAGAGTGCCATTTCAATTGCGCCGCCGCCTGGCACCACTCTTGGTTCCAGGACCAAATTTCGGGCCACGTGCAGAGCATCTTGTAGATTCCTTTCGGTTTCACTAAGAATGTCTTTGGACGCTCCTCGCAACAGGATTGTACAAGCTTTCGGATCCTTGCATTCAGTGATGAACGTGAAATACTCGTCACCGATCTTCTTGACTTCGAAAAGACCAGCGCCTGTGCCCACATCTTTTTCGGTCAGTTCTTCCGTGCGATTAACTATTGTCGCCCCGCACGCCCTGGCAATACGTAAGTTGTCCGTTTTTCGCAGTCTACGAACGGCAGTGATGCCAGCCTTCAAAAGAAAGTGTTGCGCCAAATCAGATACGCCCTTTTCTGTGAAAACAACGTCTGGCTTCACGGCAATGATGTCAGCACAGATCCTTTCTACGTGCTCCTCTTCGATTTGGAGCATACGAGTGAAGTCTTGCTCGCCGACAATTTCCACGTTCGTCTGACTCTCCCCTTTCTTATATTCGAGGGGACAGTCCAACAGGACGATTCTAGGGTTTTGAATGTGTCGCCGCATTTTCGGATGGGTGACATCCTTGTTAATCATGATTCCCCGAAGTACGTACGACTCGTCGATCGAGCCACCAGGAATTTTCTCGACTTTAGCGTATCTGAAAGAATTTTGAGTATAATTAACAAAAATATGTCTACATATTTTTAATTGAATTGACCAACCGTTTGATGTCCACTTCAATTCTACCGTGTTCATCGAGAGTGACCGTTTCAACGGCATCCAGTGCTATTTTCACGGCCAAGTCCGCCCAACGACCAATAAACTTCGTGCCGATACAAGCTTTGACGACATCGCCCATCCGCTCCTTATTGTTTCTATCGATCGGAACGCTCAGATCATTCTGCAACAATTTGATGATGTCCTCCAGCGCCTCTCTGTACGCCCGAATGATTTGCGTGGGATGCCATTGCTGGGCCAGAAACGGTTCAGCTACGCCAAGCATTTCGCCCGCCAACACAATCACGGATGTAGTGCCGTCGCCAACTTCCTCGTCTTGCGTCCGGGCGATCTCGATCATGCTCTTGGCAGCCGGATGCTGAACTGTGATCTCACGCAGAATGGCATTTCCATCGTTTGTCATTACAATGCCACCCATCGGATCCATGAGCATTTTCAACATCGCCTGCGGTCCCAGACATGTTCGAATGACGTCCGCTATCGCCTGAAGTGGAGATTATTCTTTTGAAATACATAATTCCAATGGAATACAGGGGAATCCTAAATCTAAGAAAGCTCTAATGGATTCAGCAGCATTTTGAGAAGAATATATAAACAGTATATGATATAATAAACTGATGGATGTGGAAACGACTGGGTCTTTTCTAACAAAGCGTTTTCAATTGGGCAAAATTGAATTGTTGAGCATTCAACACAGGAAAACGCTGGATATCCAACCCACGGCAGCAGTATCGAGCGTTGGATACTTAGGATCGCTCGAAGACGTAACAATGAAATTACAAGATCAATATACCATTTTCCAAATAATTTAGACGTTTTACAAACTGGTTTGGACTTTTCGCCAATCCATTTGGACCCTTTGCCAAGTGGTTTGGTCCATTTCTGTTTCCCTGTTATCTTCGAAACCAGTAATATTAAGCAAAACAATACTGTTAAGCCGAAATATCCATGCATCGTGAGACCGCGTGACTCAAAACCACACCAAAAAATCATATTGAACATAGAATCGACCTCACCTTCCCGGCATTTATGTTCTCCAGCTGAACTTTTCGTCCAGACTCACGTTTCGTGTTTTGACCTACGATTAAAATAAATTAACTATATGAATTGGTACCATGAAAATAACACTTACTTAACACTAAAATAGGTTGCGCGCCGCCGAACATCTTTCTATTCAATTTTTTCTATAGATTTCAACGAAACACAAACCACTCGTGCACAAACAACGCAAAGAGGTTATAAACTTGATGGAGTGCTGCTGCTTCTAGACTCACCTCGAACGGCAAATACGAATGAATGGGACAAGTATACGATAAACAGTTAATTGGTGGGCATGAAAAAGAGACAAACACTTTTCCTAAAATAGAAATGATTGCTCATCGCATGGGTCATGCTTTTCTCTCGAAGTTTCTTGACACTTGGGAGAACTTTTATGATATTGCTAGCAGCAAAATTGCTCACATATCGGGAACCATTCTTAAAATATGTAAAAACTGTCATGTTGACAAGATTGACAACAACAAGTTTTCATAATTAAATATTCACCCGCGCCGCCGATGGCTATATTTCACACATCAAAAACTCGAGTGCAGAACGATTAACATTGAATGGAATGGAAATGAAAAAAATCTCGTTCGGCTTCAGTAAAATCCAAAAGAAACCAGGCTTACAATCAAGTACAACACAGGAGAAAGAAAATAAGATTGAATTGATCAAATGCCTTGAAGGACAGTCAATTCAACTTCTGGAGTAAGTCCAAATTTAATGGTAAAATGGAACGGTTTTAATGCTTGCTTATTTAACAGGGAAAAGCCAAAACTAACTGAAGAACTTCTAGTTATACCACTGAAAGAAGGAGCAACAACTGCCGCTGCATTTGCCAGTTTAAAAGCGCGCCACAATGCTCTGCACAATATCAGCGAGCAAGACATTGAAACAAACAGCACTGAACCTAGCCCGGCGGCAAGTTCATTAGAAAATGAAACTATCGAACAACGGGCAGCACGAGAACTATTGGAAGCTGTTAATCAAAAGAATGGCGTTGGAGAGGATGATCAATCAAAAGTAGTGATTCCTAAACCGGACGAATTGCCTTTGGATGGGGCGAAAGAGTCATCAATTGAAGATTATGAGAGTGTCCCGGTATCAAAGTATGGATACGCTATGCTTAGGGGTATGGGCTGGAAAGAAGAGCCCAAAAGTAAAGAAGACAAGCAAGATTTGGGGGAACAGTTCGTACGGCCAAAAGGTATGGGGCTGGGTGCCGATAAAATTGCCAGACCAAAACCACTATTGGTGCCACCCGATTTCAACGAAACATTGGAGATAAGGAAGAATGCATGTGTTCGAATTTTAGCGGGGAAACACAAGGATTTATATGGTCAGGTAGTTATCAGACTTCTCAATATATCGCTTAAATTACATTCTTTTATTAATCCCACTAAGTAAGCAAGAATTTAACTTATAATCTTTCTTAGTAAATTTACATGTAAAGCCGGTTGTTTAAAGTATTATACTATTTGGGCGTGACAATGCCTCACTGTGAAAGTCTGCACGTTCAAATAGTTCGTGAAAATTACCTCGTTTATCATCGGCTGTTTTCCATAAGGAACCTCAACATTTTTTCCGACAGTCAAGCTGATATCCAATCACTATCCAACGTTTATACCTCATCCAAAATTGTAATGGAATGTCGCACACAATTGAAAGCGATGTTGCTTCACTGTGAAGTGATTCTTTGCTCGGTGCCAGGTCATAGTGATATACATACCTGGAAATTGCAAAGCTGATGCCCTAGCGAGAGCTGGCATTGAGGTCCAGGATTATACATTAACACCCAAGTCGGCCATCCACTGGTCTTCGTCAAGCTAAGTTTCAAGATGTATTACACAAGGGCTGCAAACAGGGCTTGACTGCAGGAAGAAATATGCAGGACAACCAGGCAAACTTGGCACGTCCTGAGCTCAAAGCGCACCAAGCAGCACCTCAACACGAGCCGTGAAACATTAAGTTTCGTCATATCCGTACTGACGGGGCATTGCCGTCATCCCACAGGTTCTAGTGCCGTATCTTATCTCTTTGTGGTAACACAATGGGCTTATCGTGGACTAAGTGATCCACCTTTTTGATAAAGGGGGCAGCCACAGCAAGCATCGGCTTTTTCTGGCTGAATAAAATTAATACACAAAATATATGGACGTCATTTTGCAGCATAAAATCACAGCTATACATTTTAAAGAGTGTTGTAATGCCTACCCGGGGAAAGGGTTGACTTTATGCATGCGACATGACCCAAGAACGGGCGGCTAATTCACGACGATACACCGCGCCATAAAAACAACATATTAGTCGGTAATCATCACTAATCGCCGTAGCCGATCCTGGTCACGGTTCGAGCAACCCCACCCGGCTTCCATCCGTGAAGAGGGACATGGAAAAATTATTCTATTAAGATAAGGTGCGCCACCCGTTTCGGCGCTAAGATTGGCCTACCTACGGAATTTCGAATTGAAAACTGGATCCCTGCCGACCCGAAACCACCGAGTACAAGGTTTAAAAGGTGCCAAAACACCACGTTCCGCAGACCACTGAACGTATTCACTCCGCATACTTCATACAAGCCAAATTACGTTGAGTATTAGGATTCCACATATATTAATTTAGCCTATACTACTTCTTACGGTGGAATCCCAAGCTCAGCTGTGGTTCGCCTCTCTGATACGCCGTTGAAAAATCCCTACATGTCGCAGCAACTCGCGACCACCCAAAATCTTCGTTCGACGTTGCGATCACAAGATATCGATCGAAGCGCTTGCACTCCACTCCAAATAAAGCACTCCTCACGACTGGAGATGCCAACGGAACAAAGAAAAGCACCGAGAGAAAAGAATAAAAATCGCCTAGCTGACCATCGTCGGCAATCGGCATAATACCGGTGGGGCAAGATGAACGAGGAACGAGTCCTGTGAACTCGTTGGGCCGTTAATCGACGATAGGCGCGAACGAAATCTAGGGGTCTCATATATAAACGAGTGAAGCCGGCGGAGCGGTCCTCCTTTTTCAGTGCTTTTCTTTATTCTGCTGGCTGTCGGTGCACCAGTCGTGTCGGGTACTTTTTCCTTGGTTTGAAGTGCAAAAGCTTCGATCGATATCTTATAAACTTACATTGTTGTCGATATATTCAGAGCTTAGAACAAATAAAGCATTTTGGGGCTCAAAATAGACGAAAAACTCACATGGATGCCACACATAATTGAAAAAAACAGCTATTTTCGTTGTTTTCAACTTCTTCCTAAAAAACATGCGCATATTCTTTCTGAAATATTTTATAACATCTTAAATTGCTGTCAAACTGAAAAAGTTACCTAATCGTCATCTGTAGGCTATTACCCAAGGCTTATAAACTAAATTATTTTCTTTATGATTGCGCGAAGTGCTGTTTTTAACGAGTGCTAAGTTCACACGAGTTGAACACGGAATGAAACGTACAAATCATGAATTCAATTTTTTGTCACACAAGCATCGAAGGCAGGATGGCGTGCGTGCGTACGAAAATATGGGTGCAAATGTGAGCTGGGTTGAGTCACTTTATGCATCCGCTAATTTAAGGATTGGGTGCACAGGCTGCGCCAACTTTACGTAACATTCTCAGTTATCGAAATGTGTCACGCACTCGCACAAGAGTTTAACGCACTCGGAAAAGTGTTTCACGCACTCAAAGAATATTTCTCTATCACTGGTGTTTGTCAAACACCGTTTGACTATCGTCGAGCGAGACCGATAAGCCGAGCGTTTAATTTTAAAAAAATATTTTCTATCTCCCTGTGCTGACGCATTAAAAATGGCAACGGCTGACGGTTAAAAAAGAGTCCAAGAACTAATGGCCTTACTTCCAGGGAAACAACTAAATTTATACATGAAAATTTTCAACAACAACAATGAATATAGAACAGTAAAAATAGATAGAACTTCCGAAAAGTGAAAACTAAAAGAAGACCGAATAAACAAAGCAGGAGGAGGAAACGATTCAGCATTTTTTTTTGTGCGAATGCTTCATTCGAGAATCTAAATCTGGTTCTCGTCACCCAACAGGTTTTAGTGCCTCACCCTATCTCTCTGTGGTATCACAATGGGCCCGGCTTGGCCTATGTGAGCCGCCTTTTGACAAAGGGGCTGCCACTACAACCAACCAAACGAAGCATTTGGCTTTTTCACCATGTTAACAAACAAAATAAAAGCTTCAGCGAATCGAATTTTATTTGGAACGACACTAAAAGATGGAAAAAACGAAGTTCACATTGAATAATATATTTCCCATTCAATTCACACCAGTGTGCAAAAAATGTGTGTTTTCCTGGCTGGATGTTTTAAATTTGTAAGTTTTGAGATTACCGAGCGCCTAGTGTATATTGTAAAATTATTTTTATTTTTTCCATCAAACCCGTCAACTTAGTTTTTTGGCAAACGATTTAAATCCATTTAATAACTAAGTAAAAATTCACTTTACCTTCCAGATTGAAGGATTTGACGATCATGCCGGCAGAGTTATTGTAAAGCTAGCACTCGGAGGGAATTACGAATCCCTTAACGAGTTTATGGTGCAACCCGTTTCGAAGAAGGAATATGCACAGTATAGCAAAGTCATAAGTAAGTTAGAATTTTTCGATTTTTAATCTTAAAAAACTACTTGAATTTTTGAATAAAGAAGCTTTCAACGTATCCACTCCATCTACAATTCATTTAAATTTCATTAAAGATTCTGCAAAATACGAAGAATACAAAAAACTTGAAAATGCTCAAGGTCAAATCATAATTAAGGAAAATCCAACGAAAACCCAAGACGATCAGAAAATTACAGTAAAACAAGAAAGGATATCGCCAGATTCGTACAATTCGAAGCAAAACTCGGGTAAAATCAAAAGTGAAGAAGCAGATCGACATAGATCTGATAAATCCAACCAAGATGCCAATCGTCGGCAACGATCGCATCGCGAAGAACCGAAAAAATCAAGAAGCAGCAGTTCGTCAAGCGGATCCAGCGATTATCATCGTCGTGCCACAAAAAAGAAGTCATCAAAGTCGAAAAAGCATAAACACAGCAGTCGAGATCGTTATCATAAGAAATACACTTCATCCGAGGATGAGAAACGACATAAAAAGAAAACGAAGAGAAGTAAACGTCCTAGATCCAGGTCTAGAGATCGACGAACATAATTCAGGTGAACTTAATTGTAAGGCGTTTTTTTAAAAGAATTCTTAAACATATAACTGTAGGGCTGTCAAATTCACCACCGAGTATGGGAACTCGCCATCGTTGGCAGAGTGACGCGACGAGCGCATTATTTATTTACCAAAGCAGCAAAAAGGACCACTCGCGTTGATCATACCAAAGGTGTCGCACGTACATTTGTAACATTGTATAATCGTATCTTAGATAATAAAGTTTGTTGTCGTTGCACTCCCTGTGCTCTTTTATTTGTTGCCGCACCCGCTGTGCTCCCAACAAGTGGTGACCCCGTTCCGACTTACAAATTATTATTTTTGAAGAAATAAGCAAAATGGCGGAAGAAGATAAAAGTGACACCCAGGCCAGCTCGATCGAAAGTTTAAATAGTATTTTGACTTTCAAAATACCGGAATTTTGGCGAGCTCGCCCAGCGTTATGGTTCGCCCGTATCGAAGCCCAGTTTCGGACCTATCGGATATCAAAAGATGCAATAAAGTTTGACAAGGTGGTTAGCGAGCTCGATCCGGACATCTTGGCTCAAGTCGAGGACATCGTGGAGAACCCACCTGCAACAGGCAAGTACGACGCAATAAAAGAACGCATGCTTAGTGTTTTTGCGGCCTCTCCGGAGGATGAAATTCGCGATCTTCTCATCGGCTTGGAAATTGGAGACCAAAAACCGTCTCAACTCCTGCGCTCCATGCAAGCAAAAAGTAGAAATAAATTTTCGGAGAGCGTGCTTAAGTCTCTTTGGCTTCAAAGACTCCCTGTTAACACGCAAGCCATACTTAGCGCATCTGACTCGATGAACCTTGAGCAATTGGCCAAAATGGCTGACAAAATTGCAAGCGTACGAGAATCTTGCAACCTCGCAGCGGTTGCAGCTCCGTCACCGACGCCTTCCGACGCCATCATTAGCGAGTTAAATGAAATACGTACTCGGCTGGATCGTCTCGAACCCGGTACTTCACACAG
Organism: Oxycera nigricornis; assembly: GCA_963942545.1. Classification (NCBI taxonomy): domain Eukaryota; kingdom Metazoa; phylum Arthropoda; class Insecta; order Diptera; family Stratiomyidae; genus Oxycera; species Oxycera nigricornis. Next base: position 30,547,629 of record OZ012659.1, read on the forward strand.
CCATCGTCGACCAAAATTCCGTCACGATGATAATAATCGAAGAGGCAGCTTATCAAACAAAATTTGTTATTTCCACAAGAAGTTCGGTGCCACTGCCAGAAACTGCAGGCAGCCATGTTCTTGGCGGCCCAATAATTATTCACAGTCGGAAAACTAGCTCTGACGCTGTTGCCTTTGGCGGTAAACAGCGTAAATTCTCAAAACCGCCTGCATATTGCTGACAAACTATCCGGATTAAATTTTCTAGTCGACACCGGTGCCGACATCTCCGTCGTTCCGCCCACACGAAACTCCAAACGTTTTCCGTCACAATATAAACTTTTCGCCGCCAACGGATCAGCAATCAATACCTACGGCCATCGACTTCTTACCTTGAATTTAGGACTAAAACGCGAATTCATTTGGAAGTTTTGTATTGCTAACGTGACAAGACCCATCATAGGCGCAGATTTATTAAATTATTTTGGACTGGTAGTGGACATCAAAAACCGCCGTGTGATAGATCCGCACACAAAGCTCTCCACAGGAGGTTTTATGAGCTCTGTCAAACACATAACAATTTCGACAGTGGCCGACAACTCTCCTTACCTTAGCCTACTCAAACGATTTCCGACCGTAACAAACCCTTCCTCCGCACAAATTCACGCGAAACACAACGTTCGACATTATATAACAACCAATGGCGCTCCAGTTGCCGAGAAAGCCCGCCGATTAGCTCCTGAAAAATTAGCTGCAGCTAAAACGGAATTCGACTTTCTTATCAAAAAAGGTTACTGTCGCCCATCAGACAGTTCGTGGGCAAGCCCACTTCATTTAGTTCCGAAAAAGGATGGCTCCTGGAGACCGTGTGGAGATTTCAGACGTCTTAACGCAATAACAACTCCTGATAGATACCCGATGCGGCACATACAAGACATCACCGCGAGTCTAACCGGGAAGCGAGTGTTTTCCAAATTAGATCTCTTGAGAGCGTTCCATCAAATTCCAATAGCCGAAACGGACATTCCAAAAACCGCCGTCATTACCCCTTTCGGCTTGTATGAATTTACGGTAATGACGTTTGGCTTGAGGAACGCTGCTCAATCGTTTCAACGCTTCATGGACGAAGTGCTAAGAGGTCTCGAATTTTGTACTTGTTACGTCGATGATATCCTTGTCGCATCCGAGACTCCACAGCAGCACATGGAGCATCTAGAACTGGTGTTTGATCGTTTAAATAAATACGGTGTTGTTGTTAACGTAGCAAAGTGCATGTTTGGCGCCGACGAAGTCGAATATTTAGGCCACAGAATCAACCGAAACGGCATTTCCCCACCAACGTCTCGAGTGGAAGCAATTAAAAACTATAAACGACCTACCACAGTTAAAGAGCTCCGACGGTTTCTTGGGACGTTAAACTATTACCGCAGATTTATTCCCAACGTTGCGAACCTACAAGCTCCGCTCCACGAATTCTTACGCGATGTAAAAAAAGGAGAAAAGTCAGCTATTCAATGGACTTCGGAAACGGACAACGCGTTCAATGCCTGTAGAAACAGTTTGGCCTCAAGAACTCTCCTCGTCCACTATCAACCGAACCGTCCCTTAGCCTTGGTAACCGATGCTTCCAATGTCGCGGTTGGCGCAGTATTAGAACAACATCAAGGCGACAACTGGCTGCCTATCGCCTACTTCCAGCGTAAACTTACAGCTGCTGAGAAAAATTATAGTGCTTATGATCGAGAACTTCTTGGTATCTATAGCAGTATCCGTCATTTTCGACACTACCTTGAAGGCGTCAACTTTACCATAAAAACGGATCATAAGCCATTAATATTCGCCTTTTCGCAAAAATCAGACAAAGCATCGCCGCGGCAACTTCGCCACCTAGACTTCATTTCTCAATTTTCTACAAACATAGTTCATGTCGCAGGTGAAGCAAATACAGTTGCAGACTCGCTGTCTCGGGTGGATGCCATTTCAATGCCAACACATGTTAATACCGAATTACTACTTGCTGAACAGGCAAAAGACAATGAACTTCAAAGTCTCCTGATCAACAACACGACTTCTTTGCAACTAACACCAGTCAACGTGGGGAGTACAAAAATGTTATATTGCGACAATTCAACGTCAACCGTCAGGCCTTTCGTCCCGGTTTCCTTACGCAAACAAATTTTCGACACCTTCCACAATTGCTCTCACCCGGGAAGTCGCGCTACCTTGCGAGCAGTCAGCCAAAAGTTCGTATGGCCATACATGCGAAAAGACGTGCACCTCTGGGCGCGTACTTGCATTCCTTGTCAAAGGTCGAAAATTAGTCGGCACACCAAGAACAACTTTCAGCCTTTTGCGATTCCAGACAAGCGTTTCCAACAAATCCACATAGATATTGTGGGACCGCTTACACCATCGCGTGGTTACCGCTATTGCCTAACCATTCTCGATAGATTTTCCCGTTGGCCCGAAGCTATTCCGATGGTAGATCAAACTGCAGAAACCGTTGCCGAAGTCTTTTACACCAACTGGATAGCTCGCTATGGAGCCCCCAGCGTAATAACAACAGATCAAGGCACCCAATTTGAATCAGCACTGTTCCAAGCACTTGTAAAGTTTTTAGGCTCAAAACGTACGCGTACTTCGCCATACCATCCGGCATCTAACGGAGCAATTGAAAGGTGGCATCGCTCGATGAAAGCTGCTATAAGATGTCACGAAGAAAACGACCACTGGGTAGACATTTTACCCACCGTATTGCTCGGCCTTCGCAACAGCATAAAAGAAGACCTGGAAACCTCTCCCGCTGAAATGGTTTTCGGAACCACGTTAAGATTACCAGGCGAATGGTTTCTTAATAATAATAGTAACGACGAACCTCGCTTATTTCTCACCAAAATTCGCGACCAAATGAGAAAACTTCGGCCTAAAGAAATTGTCCATCGCAATAACAGGACAACATTTGTTCATAAGGAGCTAAGTACCTGCTCGCACGTTTTCGTCAGGGTTGACGCTATTAGAAAATCGCTAAGCCAACCATATACCGGACCGCATCGAGTATTGAATCGTTTATCTGCTGCTGTTTTTACTGTCGACATCAATGGCAAGCGAGTCAACATTTCAACAGAAAGACTGAAGCCGGCGTATGTAGCCATCGATCCAGACAGCCCTTCAACATTGCAACCACCGTGTTCCGCATCAAGTCAGCACTCCACTCCTGCAATGAAAGCTGTTAAGAGCGCACCAACCGTTCAACAAGCGTTTTCAAGATCCCAAACCGCATCTTCATCGTGTCAACAATCACAGCCAGCAGAATCCAATGTCGTACCGCCTTTGCAAATTTGGGCTCCCATTAACCCGCGGCCTTCGAATATTCGACGAGTTTATCCAGCAGCTAGACGAAAGACGTCAACATTGTTTTCAAATAACAATGTCACTCCGGGGGGAGTACTGTAGGGCTGTCAAATTCACCACCGAGTATGGGAACTCGCCATCGTTGGCAGAGTGGCGCGACGAGCGCATTATTTATTTACCAAAGCAGCAAAAAGGACCACTCGCGTTGATCATACCAAAGGTGTCGCACGTACATTTGTAACATTGTATAATCGTATCTTAGATAATAAAGTTTGTTGTCGTTGCACTCCCTGTGCTCTTTTATTTGTTGCCGCACCCGCTGTGCTCCCAACATAACTTTGTGACTTAAACATAAGTAAAAAACCATGTTTACAAAAAAAATATATGATCAACGTAACATACAGATTTTCATTTACAAAAGTATGACATGTTACAATGCAGATTCAGTATCGTGATGATTCGCTTTCTGCGATCCGGCAATCTGAAAGAAATGAACATAATATAATTGATATTTAGATAGTCGTATTGTCTTGAACAACTCACGCTTATTTTCTTCGATTTGGCGAAGCGGCTTCGTATATATGGTGTCAACAGTTTAGAATCAATGTCGCTTGGATCGTTTCCGCCCCATATGCAAGTGCATATGCTCGCTATTACTACTGTCACGAATGCTCCCACGAATGTATACCACATATATGATATCCGATACAAGGCGAATACAGTCCTGAAAGAATTTTAATGGTTTCAATGGTTGAAATACGAGTATTCGATGAAAGTGGTATTACTCTTCACTCTCAGTTCCCGTGTAATTTCCACTCGACAGTAGCGGATTTTCGAAATCATAGTCACAATTATCAATTGATGTCAGTTTGTGTTCAAATTTGAGCGATCCTGACGCGATCGCCCATTGCGCGTGCAAGCTAATCCAAGACATAACAATTACGCCAAAGATTCCGCCGCAAAGTGCTCCCTACAATGAAAAGAACCCATGTAAACTATGTATACGTCACAACGCATTAATAAGGGTTACATACGTTACCATTGATCCATGGCAACAAAATGCCAATCGTGAAGATGCCCAACAACGGTCCGTTGGTAATTGCCTCTAGACTCATAGTTAATTGTAGCACAGTTCCCATTTTCTCAACCACGTATACTAGAGCTAGGCAAAGCACACCGACACCAACGACTACCATTCTCATGATCCAATCAATAGCATTAGGAGTCAACGGCTTTTTAACGAACGGTTTGAAGAAATCTTCCAAAACGACGGCGGACATAGAATTCAAACAGGTTGACAATGAACTCAGGGCGGCACTAAACACTCCGGCTATAAAGAGGCCAGACAATCCAGGCAGGTCTCTTAGAATGTCCATAACAAACAGGGGTAGTAGTTGATCCCGAGCTTTGGCGAGCTGAAATAAGCAATTAAATCGATATTGGTGCATTGTTTCACTGACGGTAACTATTTTATTGCATTAAAATGCTTAGAATATACCTTAGTGGTCAACGGATCGCAATGTTTGTATGTTGCATAAATTAACAAGCCATTGTAGCTGCATAACAACATCAATAATATCACTCCACAAACAAAAATCCATAGAGCACGCCTTCCCGCCTTTAGTGTGGGCAAAGATAAGTATCTTTGTATCATATTCTGGCTCACGGCATTTGTTTGAAGCCAATAGAAAAAGCCACCGATTACTTGAGACCATATTGTATGTCGAATTGTTGGATTGATATTAAAACTAAAAAACGATAGCAAATAATAAAATGATGAATGATAGCAAGAATAACTTTACTCTGGACTCTCAATGCGCTCTGTATTGAAAGCGTCCTCAAAAACTACTGATGGACCTCCTAAATTGATTGTACCCTTAATTGCAACTAAAATTAATGCGCCAAACATTGAAAATGTCTGCACCACATCGGTCCAAACAACGGCTTTTAATCCACCCTAAAATTGGACATTTTTCGTTGCAATTTAAATGGTTTGCTCGTTTCAATGTTGCTTATGTTTATGATCAAACAATGGTGACTGCAATAGTCTTGAGATTCTTTGAATATTATGATAAATGCAAAAGAAGTTTCTAAAATGATTCGAAAATTTGAATTGTTCTCGTAACTTACCACACACGTGTAAAATATGCATACGATACAAACGATTGGTGTTATAACATGAACATTCACTCCAGTGACTAAAATATGACATCATTAAAAATTGAATTTAAAATGAAGCCATCAATATCTGCCACTAATACACACCTTGGTTAAATGCTAGTGCCGGGACATATATTACGATCGGCAAATAACCTACCTGGACGATAAAATGCAATAATAAATATATTTTTTAAGCAAAATGCTGCACGTTTTCAAACTTACGTTCATAATAACAAACATAATAGAGCCAAACATTCGTAATCTTCTATCGAAACGATCCTCTAAATACTGAAATGAAAAATGGTATGCATTCATTTTTTTTTACTTGATGGCTTGCAATACTAGCAATATCAATATTGATGTCATGCAAAAGTAGTTTTAGTTTTTTTATGTATTAATGATGGTCCATTTTATGTATGTTTATAGCTTAATACAATAATCAAATTTAAAATTGAACAAAATATTTGCACTAAGGAATTGTAAAAGTTCCTTGCCTCGGAATGATTTACTAACTCTTAATTTCGAAAAGTTCCAAGTTCATTAAATTTTTGATGAAAACTGATCATGGAGTTTGTAAATAAATTTTAACTTAAACCTAAACAATTTAGGCTCACACTAGAAGTCTACAACCAAAGAATGAGTAAAACGCAGACATGATATTTTCCAGCCAAAAATAATTGAATGGACGCAGGAGCGACTCGGCATCTTTTGAAGATTTCCACCTTTCAACGTTGAAAAAATTGAATAAAATAACGTATCAAACACTTTAAAATATTATTTTTCATTGTCGCAGTCGATTTAAAACTATAATATATAATGCGGAGAACATTTTATTACAATTGCAGATTTGTCATCATTTTTTCTCTCAGAAATGAAATAATGGAATTGCACTTCTTCACGTATCACATTAATAGTCTTGAAAAGTCAAAAAAATTATTAGTGCTAAATAACTGCTTCTCTTAAAATATTAAATGGCTGCGTACAATCTGTGGCAATTTAAAAAAAAAGTTTCCATTTTTTCTTCGATATTTACCGAAAAACATGAATTTTTCAACAACAAAAAAATTTGTGGATCCGACATTTCGTTGTTTATTAATATAAATTTATAGGTTTAGTTCCGACAACTTATTCAGCAAGTATCCGTGTGTGGGACACAATGGGTCAATTTGGACTAAATGAAGCCATTTAGCTTAGAATTCTCCGTACTATACTTATCAATTTGAGCTAATAAAATTAGAATTATTATCTTAAAAATTCTGTGAGAAACGTCAAGCTTAAAAAGGACAATATTTCTTATAAATTTATCGCTTCCTTCACAATCATCTCGTCTTCCGAGCTCAATTTACTCATGAAATGCACACAAGTTATAGATTTCACGACTCAACTCTCCTGAAATTTTCACCAATTTCGCCAAGGTCGTTCACAGCAATAAATGCTACTAGTCCAATCGGACATACGTGGTATTAGAAACATTGTTTTAGCCTTATAGCATGGCATTAACATTGCCATGAAACTACATATTTTTGACATCATTCTTGATTTTGGACCATACATATCTAAATTACCTCTCGAATATAATTTGGGCAAAATTACGGATCAAAAGAAGCTAGTAATCGATGTTTACATATGCAATAGATATCGCTAGTTGATATTTTCGCATACACCACTCTGTTTGACACAAAATGTCAAGTAAATACAGTGCTCCCTCTTGTTAAGAGCGTGTCCCCAGCGAAAAAAATAAATAAAATTCAAACGGGTGTTAATGCAAAGAATTGCTTCAAATGTATATTCATCGGCATTTACTTTTGTTTTCAGTGGGAATAATGACATTTATGTGATTATCTTCATACATAAGAGCTTTTATCAATAATTAAAAACTCATATTTTGTAAGCGAAACAGTTGAAAATGTGTATCTGACAAGCAAAACCTTCTCAATGCAAGCGGCTAGAGGCATTTCGAAATGCGACAATCATAACTACGTATTTTCAGGGCAATATAAATGAATTTTTAGATCAAAACAGCATTAGGTTTGTTTATCCTCGTCTGCTGCCAATGAAGACGTGTTTTACAATCGCAAACTTGGCTCGGTAGTGGTATTTCCGACAAAGCACTTTTTGCACTACTATTATGCTTTAAGACGTAACCGCGATCCTTCATGGGGCTTGAAAAGGGATGATGGTGGAATTCTAATTGCCACAAAATCTCATTTCGACTTTTCATGTAATTCGTCTTTCTCCTCCCCATTGTTTTCACATCCATCATAGAATGAGTGCTAATTAAGGTTTGCCCGAAGCACACTCCTGTTTTTATTTGGTTTATATATATAAGTTCTTTGCAGTTGCTCTTAAGCCCATCTCGACAATGATCTAAATGATCTTTATAAACTATTCTCCCCTTTTCCATATTATCGGTGACTTAAACTTTGCTTCCATTGCGTATCGGACATTTAATTTGCAGCTACTTGTACATACATTGTTTTCATGTTGTGGCAATATTAACACTGCGATGTTGACATCTTACAAGGAACATATATGGTGGTTTTTAGATCTGTTAAATCCATCAACGAAAATCAATCATACTGACGATTAACTGGCAATAATTTTATCTGATCAGATTTAATTTATTAAAATATTGTAAAACTCTTACAAAACATTGACTCACGTTATCAACGAGCACAATATGGAGAAAAGTCTGTGGCGTGGGCCTATCAAATCCAACGCCACTTTCAGAATGTTAAAAAAGCAACGTCGAAAAAAAAAGAGGATTATATTTTGTTCCCCACAGATTCTTGGTTTTCACTTTTATAAAAAGCTTTAAGACAATTTTGTCACAAATCGTTCAAAGTATTGTTTGTTGCAATCGGTGTATATTTACGGGAGTTATTGCGTTTTGAAGAGAGAGAGGTGAAGGCTTTGAGAATCGATTTTTTTTATAACGTAAAGTGTTTTGCTAAACATCTCGAGAGTTCCTGTACTTGTTTGTTTATACAAGTGATTTTTAAAAGGTATTTTTGGTGTATCTGTATCTGAATAAGCTCGGCTCAATGTAAAAGTTTCGTAAATTGTTTTATAAATATCCTTAAAACTAAAACGACAAATTTCTAGCTGCTAGTTATCAATGAGGTGATTTGAATTTGAAATAACATGAAAAACACATAGTTCTGTGTACTCTCTTTTTGAAATATTAGAAAGTGAAAATTTAGGAAGCTGAAACAAGAGAATAGATAGAAAGCCTGAACCCCTTGCTAGTTAGGATCGTATAAAAACAATGAAAGGTGACATTAATGATATTCTAATCACTGATAATAATATCTGGGTTGTGAGGTCGAGTCAGTGAAAGTGGTATCAAGGAGATATTAATGGCTCCAAAAAGTAGTGATTTCAAAGAATCAACACGATTTTTTGCACAACAGAATATTTTTTGCTTCACATAGAAGTGGTGAATAGAATGCAAATATTTATTGATTTTATAAACTCGTTAGTTGAATGAGTTGAGCTGAGTGAATAAATGAATGAATATTCACCATGCCTTGACATGCGTATCTCTCGTTTTATATCATTAAACACATGCAGATGATACAACAATTGCTGTACAGCACCTCATATGTAGAAGTAATACACAACTTATGGAAGACTGGCAAATAAACGAGTCCCATCACGAATCCCATCAGGATAACGCCACCCGCCACGTACACATACTGTATTCCATACGAATACACTTCGGTTGGGAGGCCCAGCAACGTTATTCCAGATATGAAACTTTAAGAACAATTTTCCACAAGATTAGATACTGCAGATACATTGCACCACCAGCCATTCTTTCACATTTACCTGGCCACTAGGGACAACGCAATGGGGAACACCAACATATTTCGCCCGCCCATTAAGTAATCGGACTCGGAAATTGATTTCTGCATAAAACCGAAATAGATCCCGATAAAAATGCACAACAGAAGCATGGACACGAACACCAGGTAGTCCGGCCACGAAAACCGTTGAAGATGTAGAATAACATCTTGGATATTATTCGACATTGTTGATCGTGCGAGCCGTGGGACCAGGAGACACTATTTAAAATCCGCGAACCGTTCTATCCCAGCTATTCGATATTATCCTTTTCGCGATCATATATTGCACCGAAAACCGTGTCGCCGTGCAATCTAGCGGAACCTGATCTAGCACTGATCTGATCTATCTGCAGTCGGCGAGTATCTCTAATAGTGCGACTACTGAGTGGTTGATAGATAATGAAATTTTCACTTAGCTCGTCCAACGTTGGGCGCATTAGTCCAAATTTAGCGATGCGCTTCAAGGCAGTGGTGCCGAAGCGGATACCGAATCTGCACCATCTCACCTATGAGCACCGTTTCATAACCGATAAAAGTGAAATTGGTCCTAAAATTGTTTTTGCGTTATATAAAGCGTCGTCGTCGTCGTCGGGGTAACAATAGCGAGTCTGATTGTCTTTCTTTGTGTGTCTATCTCTAAATCAGAATTCAGAATTGAAAATGCATTATTTTCGCAAGCTCGAAGTCGAAAAATATATATACATAATATACAATTGGCCAATCTTTCACGTGGTAAATCACACAAATAAACATCTATTGTTATTAGTATGTGAACGACGCAGGAAATAGTGTAAGAAATGAATTAGATCTTAAATCTACGAGTCCATTTATTTTTTAAACAGCATTTGTTGCTGTCTCAGAAGAAAACAGTGTGATATACTTAAAGTCTGTGGAAAAGGTGATCATGGAAATTTATTCATGATATTCGTAGTGCCATTAGAGAAATAGCTGCCTCTCTTAAATTGCATGAAGTTATAAATTAAATAGAAAAACAATAGTTCTACTTGAATTATCTTATTTCCCATATATAATATCGAGTAGCCACCATTTAGTCTATACAGCTATAGCTTCATTCAACCTGATAACAAGTATGTTGTGCATATCATGCATAGTATTAATCCTTAGAACAAGCTTTGGGCTAACCGTTGGAGCCATGCTTCCAACCACTGAGTCCGAAGCCGCCCAGCACCGTTCTAGAATTCATTACCAAGTTTAGCAAAAATTCCTGCGACCGCCCTAATAATCCGATTTTCATTTTGTAAAGTGCATTTGCTATTTTATATGTGAAAAAAATCATATATCCTTTAGTTTTTGATTGGCAAGGTTTTAAAAATTTTGATTTTTTTTAAATAAATTTAGATTGCAAAATTATTATGCGAAATCTGCAGAATCGATTTTGATGAAAATTTGTGTGCTGTTGTATTATTTGATAAAGATTTTCTAGGCGAACTATGAAGGTCCCAAGCAAGGGGAGGGGGGGGGGGTCATGACCCCCCCTGAGCCTACTAGTGATTTTTACGATTTTTTTGCAATATTGTCTTCTTTTATTGTGATTTTCGAGGCAGTGACCCCCCTGAGTCAAATTCTGGATCCGCTCTTGGTCCCAAGTACAGTCTCAATTGTAAAAAAATTAAATAAAAATTGGCTTTCTTTTTTGTATTTATTGCAATTTGTCGGCAAGGGTAAATTATTTTAAAATTTTTAAATAATCATTTCTTATAGGAAATTTTATCATGCAACTTTTATTTTCACAAGACTTTGCTCTAAAATGAACCGTTTTAAATTTAGGAGTGAGAAAAATAGGAAAGAATCGTTTTTTTTATATAATTTTCAAACATTTCGATTTTTTTATCAATGTTCTCGACTTTTTTGAGAGGGAAGATAAGTCAATTTTTGTTATTCGAGTTATTCCACAACTTTTTCTGCAGAAATCAGTGTCAATCAACAGCCAAATGTAGTCGTTTTTTACAGATCCGCCCTGGTCTACTTCGCAACCTTAAAAAGATAATAAGCTGACTTTGTTTCGACCTATTTCGAATGTGTTTTAAAAAAATATCTTCTGGGCTATCTTTCTACGAAGTCTTTCATGATTAAATCGATGTTGGCAGAACTTCAGTCTCGAACGACAATATTGTTAGAACCACCAATCGTTTGTGTAAAATTATCGATTTCAAATCGGTTTTTGATGAGTTTTAATTTTGAGAAATTTCTGTCTCCTAAAACAAAATATTTTTACAAATTTTATCGGATTTTTGTTAGTGCTTTTTATGAATTTTAACAAGTTCAGTGATCCATTAGCATCTTTACCATGTAATAAATAGTAGCACTAAAAGTTGCTCGCCTTGCTGTATGTTGCATTCAACCGCAAACATATCATTACGTATGTTCAATAGAAAAAATCGTTTATCCATGGACATGACGGCAGAGTTTAAATCATTTAAAAAAAATAGTTTTGAACGCCGTTATTCCAGTTAAAAAAATGCGTAACTTCATGAGAAGAATCGTTTACTCTTAGAAAGCCGAGAATCGAGCCGAGCCACCCAAATTTTCAGTTAATGAGGATCAACTGTAACTGTAGGTAACAAACGATGCAAAAAGTGGAGTCTGGCTATGCCGCGGAGACGGTGACGTATTTTACGTGAATACGATGGATAGTATTTTCTTTCGCGGTAGTTTTTGAATTCAAACAAATCTTTCAGAACTTTTTTTACTTATGATAGGAACATTATTGATCATCAGGATCAGGGGAGCAATTCAATTAAATTCACACCGATTTTGCTATTTTTGACGATTATATAGGATTTCACTGCTATCAGTTAATTGTTTTCGTGATGTTTTTTCCAAACGTAAACGATTTTTATCCCACACCTTGTTCATGATATTGAAACTTAGATACAGCTTCTATTGTCTATTTAATTTAATTTGAAACTTCCCAGTTCTCAGAAGGAAATTTTTGTAATAAGGCCAATTTTTCGAATTTCAAATTTTGATATATCTCTACGTTTTAAGGTCTCTAGAATCCAAATCCATTGTTTTTAGAGAGATGTATGTGTACGTATGTTTCTTCGTGAATATTTTTCAAACAAATCATTGTTTTTGTATTCACCCCACTGGGAAGTGAGTCGTGTGGACGTTAAGGGTCGCACCTACACCACTTTAATTGGCTTTTTTACGAATATATGCCCAAACTGTGTTAAGTTTTCATAATTTTTTGCTTTAATCTCCTAGAATTTCACCATAAACACGCCACACTAATGTTTTTGTATACACAATCGATGGCTCTTGACGAGAGCTGTCGATTGAAATACAAAGGGACGTTTTAGCTTGTCAAAGTCAACGAACATACTAAGCAGAAATTATGAAACAAAACGAAAAGAACTCGCGGCGAGCCTGCGTCATCCACGTGCGCTACGAGTTCGCACTATACGTAACAATTTTTTTTATCCTTCGATGATCGAGTGATGTAATTGAATTGTGAATGTAAACGATATATTTAGTTTTCCAGTTTTTTCAAGGGATTTTCTGGTTTGCGTCTTAATGGTCACAAATTTAAAAATGTTTTCAAGTCAATGATTTAATTTTTTTCCACAAAATAACAATGATTGAAAATTATAAAGTGGTAAATTACTAAGTGTATCACTAACAGCTTATTCTTAGGTTGATGGAATCATTCAGTTCAGGGTGTATTTTTTCTCCATTTTCCCCACTTGTTTATATTTATTCCTTACTAAGAATAATGATACTATGGTTTTTAAGCCCTTTTGCCGTGATCGTAGGCATATATGTAGATATTTATTCGGGTAACTGTTGATTAGTTCCTCTGTTGATTGATTTATTACCTTGGCTTCTCTACGTATGATTATTTTATTATTAATAATATTTCAGTAACACTACGTTGTGTGGAATAGGTAATCATCTACATAAAATAAAAACGATGGTGGACAACCGTGTAATCTTTCCAACTTCCAGATTTAATATATTCTTACTCGAGCAGTTCTAGCATCTTGCTATGAAGTTTTTATTAGAGCTATGTTCAGATTTCGCAGATCTTAGTTCACATATTTTTGATCAAAGCACTACTGAAATATGAACGAGTAAATAACATGCACAGCTCGCGGACATAAGTTTTGGCAACAACCCCTCCGACTACTGAATCAGAATCAGTGCAATATTCTCATCAATTCATTAGTTCGCCATAAAGGTTTCCATCAGAATTACGAGTAATGCTCACTCGAAAGCGGCCACTGCGGAAATGAGTGATTTGATTAACAAGCTTCCACCACAGATTTAGTCCTTGAACAAATGCCCATTTCAGCCCAGTATCCAGCGGGTGGACCCGAGACTGCATGAACAATTCCAATTCGGATTTCATCATCTTACACTTGAGCGCCAATTACTTGAAACGATTTGTGACACGCCAACATTTTGAAGAATGACGAATATTCCGGGCACGTGCGAACGTACTTATACATAAGTATTTATAAATAGGGTGCATTTGTCTGAAAGCATTCAAAATAAATGCACTATTGTGGCGAGGTGATGAGATGTAGAACGATTCTTTCATTAATCAGTCTCTGCTTCATGACCTGAAACGATATACTATCTGTTTGGATTTTCTTTTATCGAAAGGGTGCATAAAGTAGGTATTTTTTGTATAGACGCATTAAAAATGAATAGTTGTTTTCAACCTGCAACTCTGTTATCACAATTCGCGCACGAAATGAAGGTTTTTCGTTTCCGTAACTTGAACTGGTACTATCATGATAAATGAAGATTGATATTCAGATTACCATCCTTCAGATCGAAGCCACCATTTCTCCATTTATCATGAAGGCATCTGTAAAGAAGATTAAGTTAAATATATCCACACTACGCTCAGTTAGAATAAAGTTATATTAAACATCTTATCGGTACTACATACACAATAGATATGAATTACATTCTATGCACATAACATAAAGGAGCTACACACTTGTTCGGCGGCCAACACTCCAACTTAGCTGTATACCTCACGTACCAGGCCAAATTCTGGAAACGAAAAACCTCCATCTCATGTGCAAATTCTGTTAGCAGAGTTGCGAACCAAACACAAAAAGTTGGGGACGTGTTGTCTAAATCATAAATATTGCGCAATATTATTGAACGTGAATAGGCCGCCTAACTGTATTAGGTCAAATTTTGAAAAAATTAAAATGATTTTTTATAAATCACGATAAAACTGCATATTTAATTTTACGCCACAATCATTTATTGCAATATAAAAAAGCCTAAATTAATATGTACACTTATCAACCACCATTCCCGCCAGCATTTCAATGATTTCAAATTCATTTTAATATCAATTTAGCTGCTCGCTTTGCTATTGCCTCTAGCACTGTATTGGGTGTTCCAGAAATGGGCGTTGGAAGCACGCTGGCATCGACAACTCTCAAATGTTTGATACCCCGAACTCTGAAATGGAAATTAATTACGTTATTTACTATGACATGAAATATCCAGCCATACATACCTTAATTGACTATCTAGAACCGAATCGGGACTAGCACCCATACTGCAAGTTCCACCTGGATGATGTCCTGTTAGTGCTCCAGTCCGAATTACACATTCTAAATATTTATCTGATGGTTCGTTAGTGTAAAAATCACGATTCAAAGGACCATACTTTGAGCAAATACTCAACTTTGGCCAATGAATTTTTGGATGTAATCGTTGAAACGGCGCGGATTCGACAATTTTCACGGCTTTCCTTACCGATTTGATCATACATTGGATGTCGTATGTGCGATGAAGGTATCGTGGATCGATAAGTGGTGGATCTTCCATATTGGAGCTGCGAGCTCTTACAGTTCCGCGACTTTGTGGCTGAAGACAAGTTGCAAGCATAACAAAACCTTCTTGCGATGAATTGTGATAGAGTGGGAAAATTGATCTGAAAGCCTGGAATAGAATTATGGTTTTATATTCAAATGGAAGAATGATTCAATATGGAACATTTGAAACGATCAATAAATTGATTTGAACTAGTGGTGCCCACTCTTGAAAAGCTTCGATATATTTCAATGGCATATATCGCAAATTTATACAACGATATTTTACGATGCTTTTTGATAGTATCTATTTATAAATCTGTGAAATGTGTTTGTGTGCTTGTACACTGACTGAAGGTATGGTGAAATTGGAATGAAAGGCAAAAATTAATGATAAGAAACGCTACTTGTATTTAAGAAAATAAAAGAGTTGATTTTAACATGGTCAAATGTCCATAATTTATTTATGAAGGCTCTTTGAAAACAAAAGTTTATGCAAATATCCTCTTTTAATCGGTTTCTCTATCGATTGGGTATATGCGACACATATACAAGTAAATTAGATCCCATCAATGGCAGATAGTCCTTGTCAATGCATCGCATGAAAATACATCGATTACCTTGCCATTTTTTTTTAAATACATCGAATTGATTGTATACGTCGAAAAGTAAGGTAGAGATGGCGTGGAGCTCCAACTCTCAAAAAAAGTCAAGTACCTGTGCGTAACCCTAGACACGAAACTCACCTGGAAAGAGCATGTTGATGAAAAAACAAGAAAAGCCAAAAACATTTTCTGGGCATGTAGAGGCTCCATGGGTAAAACCTGAGGACTCTCACCTCGAAATGTGATATGGCTATACAAAGCCTGCATAAGACCGGTCATACACTATGGAAGCATAGTGTGGTGGAAACGGTCAGACCTAGATACTACAAAAAGTCAGCTAGGCTCGGTGCAGCGACTAGCACTAGTGAGTGCTACTGGAGCGGTGCGAACCACTCCCACGGAAGCACTCAACGTGATCATGGACATGCTGCCACTGGACTTATCAGTGAAGCAACATGCCGCAAAGACGATGGCACGCCTAAGGAGAACCGGGATGGTGAAAGACGGCGGCTGGACTGAGGGACACCTCAAACTTTTAAAGAGTTTAAAAGTGGACTCACTCCTTGATCTGCCCAACGACTACATAATCCCAAGGCTCTTCTTTGGAAAAAAATTTCACAACGAGTTTGACTGATAGGAATGATTGGACTAAGTTCGGTCACCTTTTCCACAGGCCCGCTGATATCATAGTGTACACAGACGGATCAGTGATGAGCGTCGGGGCTGGGGCGGGAATATATATACGCCCTGGACCACATGAGGCTCAAATATCGATACCTCTGGGTACAAAAACAACCATCTTTCAAGCTGAAGTCCACGCCATAGCCAACGCCGTGGACCTCTTACAAGACAGAAGAATACAAAACAAACAGATAAAAATCTGTTCAGACAGTCAGGCCGCTATCAAGGCTCTGGGCTCCCACAATGTGAAAACTTGAATTGTGGAGTGTGCCCAGAACAGCCTCAAAAAGCTGAGCCAGAGAAACAGTCTCAGTTACCTGGGTCCCAGCACATGTGGACATTATAGGTAATGAAGAGGCAGACAAACTGGCTCAGAAGGGAGCAGAGATCACACCGGTTGGTCCTGAGCCTGTTCTGCCAACGAACATAAATCTAATCTCAAAAAAGATCAATGAGACACTCAGGGAAGAACATCGAAGACGATGGCTCAACCTACCAACATGCAGACAGACAAAGCTCTTTCTGCCAAACCTACGACCTGAAGTCGCAAAATACTGTCTGAAACTAAATAGAGTCAGACTGAAAAAACTCACAGAAGTGATTGCAGGCCACGGACGCCTGAGAAGTCACCAAGCTCTTCTGCAAATAGTGGACGATGCATGGTGCACTAGATGTGAGGAGGACGAGGAAACAGCGGCACATTATGTGGGCTACTGTCCCGCGTTCTCCAGACACAGATATAGAGCCCTTGGCATGTCTCAAATAGGAGACAAGGAGTTCCATACCTTAGCCTTGGACGACCTGATGAAGTTCATCATCTCATCCGGAAGATTCAAGACATAAGCATTAGCTCCAGAAAGGAAAAGTATGAGGCTAGTACAATCGACCAGCAGGTCGCAGTGCTAGGGCTGCAATACCCACCTCCATGTCACGACGACGACGACGAAGGTAGACAGCCTAAAAAAATTGGAGGTGATAGCTGCATAGGTACTTTCTGCATAATTGAGCGTTAGATGTTTGAAATTTTTACGAAAAAACCGCAGTTTATTACACTATTAATTTCAAAAATTTGGAACTCCTACAGTCTGTGAACTTTGGAGCGATAGAATGCAACTTTATTAAAAATTGCTACTGTTTCCTAAGAGCGTAAAATAGTAACAGAAAAGTAAGCCTGAAATTCTTTTCAAAACAACAACCATTTTTCGTTTAGAAGTTAAAATAAAGTACTGAATGAATTAAGGTGACTTTCTTGTAATTCTCGATAGGAAAAGAACTCTCACCTCTTTTTTGAAATTTGAAATATCCATTAGCACTTTGTCGTCAATTGCACCAGTCCCGAATATCGTTACCGAAGTATTATCACGATCAGATGTGACGCTACCAATTACACCGAAATTGGAAAAATGTCCTGTTCCCGTGGTCAAGTATTTAAACACTTCACCAACGTTCAATATTTTTCCCACAGTAATGCTCGCCTTTACATTGATTGATACGAACAAGGCGAGCGGCATATGGTCATGCAGATTCAATCCAATGTTTTTGGAATTGTAAATTTGCTTCACGCCTATTCTGTCCAGCACAGCCTTCGGTCCGATTCCAGATACTTGAAGCAATTGTGGCGATTGGAATGCACCCGCCGAGACTATGACTTCTCTATTCGCTTTGATTTCAAACTTTCTATTCGGAAAGTCTTGATTTTCAATGAGCACCCCTCGCGCTGCACCATCGCTTATGATTATTTTTTTAACAATTGTATCAGTCATTATCTTTAAGTTGCTTCTTTCGAAAGCGGGTCGTAGATATTTTTCATATGCACCCCAGCGAACTCCATTGTGTATGTTATATTTCGATAAACGAAATATCATATCCTCCTTTTCGAAGACGTTGCTGGCTTCCACGAAGGCCTCGCTTATAGCCGAATAGTTTTCCGGCATTGACCAGATTAGGTCGAGTTTCGCAGTTCGATTGGTGGCATCTTTTAGCGACTCATCATAACGGAAATCATTGTAATGTAGATATCGTTGGTTCATCCGATTCTCTAAGGAGTTTCTACAAACCAGCTGAGAGCAAGCATCCAGCATTTGGTCGTGTCTTTTATGAGATCGCAATGACCATCCCCGTATGCCCATTTGATTCCATCTTTCAAAGTCTTTTTGATCACCGCTAAAATGCAACATGAAATTAATCTGGGCCGATCCTCCAAGTCCCTTGCCACGAGGATGGAAATGTATCTGCAAAAACGTCTAGTTAATACTGCATTGATAATGAAATGAAATTGAGAAACCTGATTAAAAAGTCCAAAAGATGAGTGTTTTTGTGGCACTGATTCGAATTTCCAATCATATTTTGACTGTTGAAGTGTTGTAGCCAATAGTGGAACCTTCGTTATTGGACTGAACACGTGTCCCGCCTCGATTAGTAAAATTGAAAGATTACTGTAACGGCTGAGCTCGTGTGCAAGCACCGATCCTGATGTTCCGGCACCGACTGCAACACAGTTGTGAGCATATAAATTGTATTCCGGAAAATAAGTGATGATATAGAAATTAATTTACTTCCTGCTTTGAAGGAATTTGGTTAAATTTAAACACTTCAATAAAAAATTAATATTTAATAGTCAAAAAGGTACTCTGAATTCTTCAGAAAAGTAAAATAGGAGCATTTTGATTGACATTGCAAGGCAAACATCGCACCATTTTTTTATTGAGCTGCATGACTATTGATTCTGTTTTTAATTTAATTTAAACCATATAAACCAATAGTTGATTCAAAGCCCGATTCTTTATACACTAATTATTCGCAAGTCACTCTTTTTATAATAATTACCAATGATGTAGTCAAATGATAGTTTCGGCGCGGGAGAAATTAGATTCGGAATATGTTCGTGCGAAAGCCAAATCCACGTAACTCCAAATGATATCACCAATGCGAGAATAATAGCGATGAACGCCAGTAGTACTACGAAAATATGAAAATAAAATCGACTTCATTTTATTGAAGTAATTTAAAGTACTTTTTGCAATGAGCAACATTTTACGCGCACCGTCTTGCCCGCCAGAACTTCAAGAACTGAGCGAAAATTAAGTCAGGGCAAACGCAAATATGCGTGAATAGCTTAATCCAATTAACTGCCCTTGAAATGTACCTGCAAGAGCCGCACGTGATGAAAATCGATGAACTCCATCGATTCGCATTGTCAAGTACATGTTGGCAACAAAATAAGAACGAAACAAGCGAGTTTATATTTATGGCCATTGTATTTCGACAACCTTATGTACATATGAAAAAAATGTGCCCTTAATTACATATCTATTAAATTAGTCTAACACTTAAGCTTTCATCATTTCATAATCGCCATCCATTGCCGATGCTTCCAGTTTCTTCTCCAATTCGCGTGCGTCGACATAGGTGATTTCCTCTTCCTCGGATTCCGCTTCCATTTGAGACGCTTTTTCGGCTTCTTCATTGGCCCGACGTTCCTTAAGGCCGGCCGCCGGCGATCGAATGAGAGCAATGTTCCGTTGTACGTCCTTGACGTCCATTTCAATTTCAACCTCACGACCTTTACGCAATCGCTGCATAACAAATTGACCTTGTCGCCGATCTCGGATGTCGTTAATGCGTTTGATTGCATCCAAGGTTTTTTGCCAGACTTCACGATTGTATTTCACAGGCACGTTGCGACGCTTCTCGAACTCAAAGCTAGGATCCACTGAAAGTTCCTTGCCGGCGGTTTTACGGAACGCTTTCGTCCATCGCACCTTGCGTGGATTTTTCTTTTGTTTGAACGCTCGATGGCATTTCGAGCGACAAAATTTGAAGATCTGCAAATAGAAGTGGGAGTGTTATAATAAATTGATTGGAAAGCTGACGAACTGTATATAATACAGGCGAATGCCTTCGTGTAGGGTGAATCTAGTCAGAAACAACTAAATGCTGCAACATTTTAAACATATTCCTATACATTTGATGGTCAAAAATGAATTGTGATACGCAGTAACGTAATTTTGTTATCAGTCACTATAGCCCAAGAATTAGAATGAATTTGCCATTGACGAGCGCACAGCAGACAGTTATATAGTTTGGGGATTAGAGACGCTTGCGATGGCATTGGTGTATGTCGTAGCGCGTAATTGATCTTATCCAATTATGGACGGCTATAACTTCCATAGGAATTGGTCAACATCGATACCATCAGGCATTTGCAGCCGGGAAAGATATTTTCGTAAAGAAATGATATTGCTTAATATTTTTGTCAAATATATCCTTAACTATGAATGCAATAAATTTTCCTACCACTATTTGAGCTTAATATCAAATGTATCTAGTTTTCCTTAACTTCTCTGACGCATTCCTCATTTCATTTTGTTCTCTGAACAAGTCATGTATCATTATGTTATCATGTCGATTGAATTATTACGAAGTGTCTCGCGACACAGGATAACATAACAAGAATTGTGCAAAAAACAAAATGTAATGAGTGCATCAGAGAAAGTAAGGAAAAATAGACCCATTTTATACTATAATTCAATAGTGGTAGGGAAGTTCAATGCGTTGGTTGGTTGTTTGTAGTGGCAGCCCTCTTTATCTAAAGGTGGCTCACTTAGGCCACGATAGGTCCATTGTAGTACCACAAAAGATAAGGACGCGACTAGAACCTGCGGGATGACGAGAACCATCCAGATTGTCGTATCAAGCCGGCTATGCAGCCAATGCCTAAATCAGCTACCTCCGTGAGGTTGTCCAGAAAGGGCGAACCCAAGGTTTGCATGCGCTTCCTGGACAGTGCTGGGCATTCGAACAGGAAGTGTTTGCTTGCTTCTTCCTTTTCCTCTGATCTGCAACTTCGTCAGAAACCATTGAAAGGGACACCCAATCTTTGTGCGTGTCTGCCGATCAGACAATGTGCCGTCATTACGGAAACGACGGAACTCAGGGTTTCGCGGCTTATATTGAGGAGCCGCTTGGTGCGTTTGGAGCACAGTTCGTGCCAAGTTTGCCTGGTTGTGCTACAGGTTTCTTCGAGCAGCCAGGCCCTATTCGCAGCCTCCACGTAGTACTGCTTAAATCCTAGCTTTATGGAAGCTAGAGGTTGGCCGACTTCGGGGATAAGTGTATACTCTTGAAGCTCGGTGCCAGCTCTCGCTAGGGCATCTGCTTCGCAGTTTTCAGGTATATCACTATGCCCCGTCACCCAGCAAAAAATCACTTCACAGTGAAGCAACATCACGTTCAGTTGTGAGCGACATTCAATTGCAATTTTAGATGAGGGATGCACCCTGGATAGGCCACAGCCAACTCTTCCAGCCATTTTTGATGCATCAGTGTAAATGTCGACCGATTCCTGTTTCCCACCTATTTCTATGGTCCAGTCCTCCCTACTCGGGATGACTGACCTGAAACCATGGTGCAAACAGGGAATCGGAGAAGCAAGGTCGACTTTCTCTGGCGTTCGTCCGTCCCTCCGTAGTATTGTGGAGTGACCAATGTTTCCCTCATGGCAGAGTCGTAGAGCTTTCAACCGAACCGCAGATACCTTGGCCTGCTGCCTCGTAAGTAGCTCTGTCGGAAGCCAATTTAACAGCATAAATAATGCCTTTGTCGGGGTAGTCCGTAGAGCCCCGGTGATTGCAATAGCTGCAATGCTTCTGACCTTTTTTTAGCAGGTTTACATTTGATGTTTTCGTCATAGCAGGCTACCAAATAACTGCGCCATACAGAAGGATTGGTTCCACTATTGCCGTGAATGCGTTCACAGGTTAGGAATATATTTGATAAAAGAATTAAACAATACTATTTCTTTATTGCGGCATGTTTGGCATGAGTTTCAGTCAGAGTGTATTGTTTTAACAAACGGACATTTCATATTTTGCGAATTTTTAAAGGATTTCCTCGTGTCGAGTGCTCCCTTCATTTGGGATGTGAGCGACTGTATATCATTGGACATAGGTATTCAAAGTACGGATGCCATTGGGTTGTACGTTATTTCATGTTACATTCGTTTTTTTCTCAAATTTCTATCTAGTTTGATTAGCCCAATATACTCACTATACTTTATTAATTTTCATTTCCAAACCAAGCAACTTGACATTTACTCAAAAAGACACACTAGAGAATAAAGCCACGCCGCCAAACATAAACAAACATATAATTCAAGAATTTCAACATACCTTAGAATCATTCCTCACAAACTGTATCCCATGTCCAGGATATATTTTACTGGAGCAAAAGTAGCACGTCTCGATACGCATTTTTGCACGAAATCAATAAGAAATTCGTGAAAAACACAATAATTACCGACGTGCATGAACTACACGTGCTTGCTAGCAAATGTCAAAAGAACGACAACTGACAGTTGTCAAAGGGCTATGTTGCGCGCTGCTTATAAATTTTTGAGCACGTTAACCGGTTGGAGTATTCCGGATAAAAATTTTGTTTTTCTAAATATACAACAAATATTGAATGAATAATACGGAATGAAATAACAAAAAATAACATAATGGGCAGAGCACGAACTATCACTAAGCATATAAGATTATCTACAACCCACGAAGATTTGTTCTGACCGTCGAGGTGTATAAAAATGCCCAAGAACTCTATCTGAATGGGATGATTTGCATGGAAAAACGGAAATTCATACATAAAAATTTACAATACGATAAAGAAAAGCATTCAAAAGAGATGTAAATTTGGGAATAAATGACTATGTTATGAGAAACACGAATAATGTATTAATAAAATTCGTTAGGGCAGAATGCACGAGGATCCAACAAACAATGCAGCAAATTCCTACAACAATTTACTCAATGAATCAAAGGAAATAACTAAGGTATCATCTTTCGAAGCAGCACTGAGGAAATATCTACCTCAAAAATTATATTCGGAATACTAAGATTTACTAAAGCTCAAGGCTAAAACAGCCAAACCGAATGGTTTTCTATGTAAAAACAGAACTTTATACTAAATTTAATGATGGAAAAAATTAATGAGACTCCAGTACTATCCCTTATACCTATATTCATCGCCTGGGAAGTAATACAAAAATTGAAAGTATATTGTACACAGATGGAGAGAGGTCGTTGAAGTCGGTAAAAGCCGGACATACCGACAAGCAGGAGCGACTCGGCGTCCTTGGAAGATTCCCATTTTCTAACGTTGAAAAAAAGTAAGGAATCTGCAACTTGTACATTATTATTACTTCAGTTTCTACATTTCGTTTAAATTTCACTATTTTCGTCTACGAAATACAACTGTCAAAACAAAACATCAGGTTAATTTGGTCAGCTCGGACTAGTCTGTGGTTCTTTCTAGATTTCTGCACGATGCCGCGTCAGCGAAATATTATATCCAACATCGTTCTGACTGTGGCCGGGGCCGGGATAATTTATGTGTTCCTTCGTCACCGCAAAAGAATCTTCCTGCATGTTCAGCGCGCGCTTGATTTCAACAATGCCTTGCGTCATCAACAAGTCGAAATCGTAACGACATTGTCGCGATGCCAGGAACTAGCCAAACAATTGAAACGGTAATAACTGATCCTATTTTCATAATGCACAAATATAATTGCTCTGTACAAATGCCAGCGATTGCGAAACATACAAGGTCCTCGGATTCGATTGCGAATGGGTAACAGTGGGTGGATCGCGTCGTCCAGTGTCGCTCCTTCAACTGGCCTCGCAAAGCGGCCTGTGCGGATTGTTTCGACTGAACATGCTTCAGACTATACCGCTGGAACTGAGGGAGCTGCTGCAGGACGAGGATATTCTGAAAGTGGGCATCGTTCCCCACGAGGATGCTCGCGCGCTGGCTAAGGAGTATGGCGTGACGGTGGCCAGCACCTTGGACCTGCGGCACTTGGCTTTTAGGGCGGGCCGAAAGCCCCTCGGCCTCAGCAAAATGGCCAAGGATGTCCTCCACATTGAGATGGACAAAGACTGGCGCATTCGCTGTTCGGACTGGGAGGCGCCAGAATTGACGGAGCGCCAAATCAGGTATGCAGCGAGCGATGCACACGCGGCTATTGAAATGTTCAAAGTGCTGATCAATGAAGTGTCGCCTGGGTATGTAGTTGCTTCCTTAAGAGATGTACTATCGAAATGTATGTAGCGGACTTTTCCAGAGCAAGCGGGGTCGGTGGGAGGAAATCCGAAATATTTGCGATCCATATTTGGACTGGAAATTCAGTGGGAACAATGGGATGGATGCATCCAGTCCCTCCAACGCAACTGCAAAGTCGAAAAGCTTAAGCAAGATTCAGTAAGTGCCAATACAGACGTTGCGAAGAATATGTAAAGTAGGACTTTGTCCATTTCAGATATGAAAAGAAATCCTCCACGCGCGCTCTATCCACGAGATCAAAGGCTCTCTACGACAACTGCTTTTTGCAGGCTCCAGATGGTGAGCTGCTTTGTACCTGCGACAGGAATAAATCGGACTGGTAACTATTTCACTAGCGCACCGAGTATCGCATCAACATAGCGTATTTGCGTTGCAGGTACATTTCACAGAACTTGGGTACTCTTATATCGGACGACCCCTACACGGTTCGGCTAAATTTCGAGCCATCCGGCCGTGCCGTGGGTGATGTTGGCAAATACTATCAACTAGCAAAAGAAAACCGATGTGTGGTTTGCGGACGAACGGATGCATTTATTCGGAAAAACGTCGTGCCTAGAGAGTATCGGAAACACTTCCCGGGTAAGGAGGCAGTTCGATGTAGACTCCAACGATCAGCTAATTGCCAGGTGTTTGATTCATTGCAGATGTCATGAAATCGCACACATCCCATGATGTCCTACTGCTCTGTCCCAATTGTCATCAACGGAGCAACATTTCAGACTTGGTTATTCGCCATAAGTTGGCGAAAATGTGTGACGCTCCGTTGATGACAGACGAAGATGGACGGAAGTATAAGGAAATACCGCGACTAAGGTTTGTACTTCTTGACTTAGTAATCAAACGAGATGTGATTTTTTGTGTTTATTACGTAGGCATTTGCGTTCTGCTGCTCGAGCATTGATAAATAATGCCGATCAAATACCCGAAGAGAAAAAACAGGCTTTGAGAGAGATAGTTTTGGAGAATTATCCGAATGAGACGGAAATCACGGAAGATTTATTAAGGAGCGCTGCTGAGACTTCAATTTTGTAAGTATGACTGTTCATTATTAGAAAGATTAATATTGTGCATCGCAGTAAGAATAATAGCGAATACTAACGCCTACCCGACTCCACTAGGAGAAGGCATTAGTGTTCCACATCGTATGGTGGCTATATTATCCTTCTGTCCAAGCAAAGACGGAAAAGTTTCTTGTTTTTAGTGAAATAAATATTGGTCAGTTCTATTTGGCTGAACCATTTTGAACTCACTTCTTTCGGGACGCTGAAGTGAATTGGTTCGTCCTGAAAATTGAGGTAGAAACAAGAAAATTTATTCGTTCCTACATATTGAGTCGTTCAGTAAATTAAAATTTGATGCGTTCTCATTACATCTTTCTTAGCCTCCTACCTTCATATTTCAGGAAAGTCTCATTGAAGGTATTTCCCCTAAATCCTAGAAGCTTCAACACATTAATCCTATTCACAAATCAGGTAATCCTTCTCTAGCTGCCAACTGCTGATCCATTGCTATCCTGACCTATTATTCCAAAATATTTGAACGCTTAGTATACAATTTCATCTTTCCCTGTATTGGACAATCGATCACATATACTTAATATGGTTTTGCTAGTGGTTACTCTTTTCTAGCAAACCTCTCCGAATTTCCAGGACGAATCAATTTCACTTCGGTGTCCCGGAAGAGCTGAATTGAATAAGGTCAAGCTAAAAAGAACTGATCACTTATTTAATTCATAAAAAACAAGAAATTTTTCCGTGGTTGAATTCACTGATTTAACAGCTAAATCCTTGGGCAACAAAGGTCAAACTGATTGCATTTACATTGACTTGTTCCAAGGTTTTCCTTTGATTCCGTTGACCATACAATCTTGCTAAACAAGTTGAAAGTATATGGTTTTCTTGGAGCTCGTTGACCTTATGAACGTTCAGTCCCAGGGACGAGGTAACGAACCCTTTTTTTGTCGTGCAGACTAATTCGGGTTCGGCTTCTACCTAGCACAAGGTGCGTTGGCTGCTGCCAAACCAGGTCAGTTCGGCGCATAAAATCGTGGCTAAGTTCTCTAGTACCGAATCTTTTTTACGGCTATATTTTGCGTAGGCTTTTCACTACACCGCAGCCGACCCTGGCCACGGTTTGGGCAATCCCACTCGGCTTCACCCGCGAAGAGGGGTGTGGGAAAAGATATTTCAAGAAAGGGCGCCACCCGTTTCTGCGCCAGGACTGCCCTGTCCGCAAACCCTGAAACGGGAATATGGTCCGCGACGACCCAAACCATCAACAAGGAAATAGCAAATTTTCTATCGTAACAAGAGCTGACGCGACGTTCACCTTGCTACTTCACACAATTAACACTCTGTTTTTTCCTAATACACTATTTATTTTCTCAAAACACCCTATCTATCCCTATCTAGTCTTAATTTTACTTACAGTTTGTTTCTTCTTCTTAAGCCTATCTCCGCCGCTTGTCGTCCGCCGTCCTCCTTATGTTCCTCCAGTAAGTCCAGAAACAATCCCAAGACAAGCAACCGTCCGCAAATTCCACCCTCGAGCTGCCGTCCAATTCCAAACCGAATTTTTCGGTCGTTACCACTGGTACCCACCTCGTACTTGCTCCGCACACTTAAGTTCCGCCCCGAAAAAAAGAAAAGACGTCCAAACAAAAGCCACGCAGCTTCCACACCCGCGGTCGAAGTAAAAAAGCCCCGTCAGCTGCTCCCGCAATCCTATTTAAGCCAAAGCCCAGTCCCGTTTTTCCGTGTCGGTGGTCAATGCCCACTCAGCTGGGCAGTTGACCCCATCGCAGCTTTCAAAAGCTTGGGGAACTGGTTTGTTAAGCGTCAGACGTTGTGTCTCGATGCGGGGGAAATGCTGGGACTGCTGCCTGTCTGGTGAAATACTCGTGGCGGTCGTTAACCATGGTGAAATGCAAATACCAATGGTTGTGGGTATCACTCGCGCATTTGGGACTCCATTGGGCGCATTGTATACCGGGCGGAGCCTGTTGCAGCGATTGGGTGATCGTTGTTTGTGTCGTGATTGCTGGCAACTTATCTGCAGGGTCTGTGACGTGGATACATTTTGCTGTTGAAATACTTAAATTACACAGCCTCGCGCGCACGGTCATGAACACTCCATCAAAACCTTACTACCTACTTATCTATATACTTCAATATCATTAACCTACCTACATCTCTATATTTATATAAGTCAAGCTCTAGCCTAAATTGACTTACTCCCTACAATATAATTAATTAATAAGCATTTAATTCATTAATTGGCTTAATTGTGTGAAGTGGCATTATCAATTTTTAGAAAGAAAGCGTTTACCCGCACGGTGGTTTGGGATCTTCAAGGACAAGGCAGACCCCCATTTTGCCCTTATGAGTTGTGGGTCGACCACGTTGCGTGGCGAACGTAACATCTTATTGCCAAAGAATCAGCCACTGCCATATTACAAATTTCCGCCGAATAGCAAACAATTCAAAAGTTCGAACACCAAGTTTTATCTGTCTATTTATATCATATCTCATCTAAAATTGCAATTGAATGTCGCTCACAACTGAACGTGATGTCGCTTCACTGTGAAGTGATTCTTTGCTGGGTGACGGGGCATAATGATATACCGGGAAACTGTGAAGCAGATGCCCTAGCGAGAACTGGCACCGAGTTTCAGGAGTATACACTTACCCCTCAAGTCGGCCAACCTAGCCTAGCCTTCATAAAGCTAGGATTCAAGCAGTACTACCTACAGCCTGGGTGCTCGAAGAAACCTGTAACACAACCAGGCAAACTTGGCACGCAATGTGCTCCAAACGCACCAAGCGGCTCCTCAACACAAGCCGTGGAACCCTGAGTTCCATCGTTTCCGTACTGATCGGCAGGTACGCAAAAAGATTAGGTGTCCCTTTCAATGATTTCTGCCGAAGTTGCAGATCAGAGGATGAGGAAAAGACAATCCAACATTTTCTGTGCGAATGTCCAGCACTGTCCAGGAAACGCATGAAAATCTTAGGCTCACTCTTCCTGGACAACATCACGAAAGTAGCTGATTTGAACATTGACTGCATAACTGGCTTCATACGAGAATCTGGATGGTTCTCGTCGTCTCGAAGGTTCTAGTGCCGCCCTTATCTTCTGTGGTATCACAATGCGTTTATCGTGGCCTAAGTGAGCCATCTTTGGATAAAGGGAGCTACCCCTAAAACCAACCATATCCTGAACTTGATGAACAAAAAAACAGATACCGTGTGAGCAAACTGTTCTTTCGGGCGACCGTGCCACTCCCGAAAAGAAGACGAGTTTAAGCGGATTTCGCTGTGCCCGCCCTTCTACGATCTAGCGCGCGTAATTGCATGTGATCAGCGCGCTTACCTCAGCCTGTACCAGCTGAAATTTAAATACTAGGAGAGGACCTTCAATGAAACTCTGTAAGGTTTCGGTTTACTAAAATTTATTTTGTAATAGAAAAATTATACATTGTAATCTCCATCAAAGTAATATTATAGAAAAAGACAAGCGCCTCAACAGTTATATAAAAAACAATATTCCAGAAATCATCAACTTAACAGTTATATAAAAACAATAAACCCAATAATCTTAATAAAGCTTAATACAATAGAAAAACGAGGCAGTTAGTAAAATAAGATAACCATAAAACTAATAATTGGCTACGAACATAATTACTCCAAAAAAAATAGCAGTGAGACACTCTGGGAGTGTCCGGTGGGAAGGTTAGCTTCGTTTTGCAAATGATTATGTAAACGTTCAAGTGTGCAAATGATTGTTGTGCAAAAAACAGAATGAGAGCGGGGACTTGAACCCTCTACCTCGAGAGCGAGAGTCGGGCGCTTTGTTCATCGAACCATCCGCTCTACTCTTATATTTGCACATCATTGCTACGTATTGTGCTCACTTTGAATTTTAGGACAAATTTTATGTAAGGAAATATTTTCCTTGCAATAATTTAAACAGTTTTTAGATAGTTGTGCAAATCTACTCATAAATAGTAGTACATCAAAATTTACCTGGATTTTGTTTCATCAAGAATTGCAGTAGTTTCAATCACTTTTGAATCGTTTACCGTTTCAATTGTTTTCATCAATTTTTCATCTTCACTACTGTTGGCCATAATGTTAATTTTTCACACACACACACACACACACTGTTTATTTCATTTCAACTATGCACAACACTGATTCGTTCATTGATTATTAGTCAATTATTGACACGATTGTTAATTTTTTCATAGAGAGATAAAAAAAAAAGAAACGAATTTTTAGGTGTGCACGTGTTCACTGCTCTTTTATATTATACAAAAAAAAATGCGTCTACGATGATACACGAGGAGGAACATTCCAAGCGAGCACACGCACGCCTAGTTTACAAACAAAAGGAGAAATTAGAAGCGTGCACGCATAAACACAAAACGTATATATGCAGTAGGTGGCCATTGAATTAGAAACTTTCGCAAAAAATTGTAATTTTTACAATACCGAACATTTTTCTCAATTTCTTTAGTTTCGAAAACAAATCTTTGTATACTAGAATACCATTCATGTACCTGGCTATGTAATGCGTCTCACAAAACCTTTTACTCGAGTGTAGGAAGGTTGGTAAAAATACCGTTCCTTATGTGTGGTGCATACAGTAGTTTTATGGACTAAGTTGAACACTTGGTATTCGGCTGTTGCACTATTTGCATTAGTGGAACGCGTTGATTTGTATTTAGTGTGTTGTCTTAAATAATTTTATTTAAAAAAACAAGAAAAAAATCAAGTGACAAGGAGCGTTTGTGTTGGTCTTTCGTTTGCACATAGTTTTTTGTATAATGGGTCGCAAGAAGGATATAAGCAGTGAAAAAAAGGAAGTGATTTCGACCTTACTTACGAAAGGTGGACTAAAACAACGAGAAATAGCCCAAATAGCGAAGGTTTCTTGTGCCTCGGTGTCCAAAATATTTCAAAATAATAAAGAAAATATACCTCCACGTATGAGTTGTCATCAAAACTGCCGAAGAAAAAGAAAAACTACCCCAAGAACGGACCGAAAAATTATTGCAGCAGCTTTATTACATCGCAGAGCATCACATACAGTACTAAAAAATACTCTCACCGAACAAGGATTAGAGATATCGAGCAGAACCTTACGACGCCGCTTGTACGAAGCAAATTTAAAATGCAGGCGTCTGGCGAAAAAACCGAAATTGACAGCAAAAATGAAAAAAGGCTCGGTTGCAGTAGACGAAACAACATAAGAACTTCACAGTTGACGATTGGAAAAAGCAGACCGATTGTTGCGAAAGGACTCTACTTCTGCTCGATTTTCTAAATGACAATTCGGCGCCAAGGAAAACACCAAATGTCCGATTCTCGGAAAGCCAAAGATTATACGGTGTCGGTCACTCGGCGCGGTACACCTCATATTCAAACCAATTATCGGATACCATAACCGCTTTAGAAGGTATGTTCACCAATTCAGTCGAGCAACAAGTTTTTGTGCCTTTTCAAAAGTTGATAAAAAATATTGAAAATTCAATAAACGTTTAGGTTATCTTCAGTGATGAATGCCGCCTAGAAGCTGTAACGGAAGCGAGTCTTTATATCAGAAGAAGACCTTCAGAGAAGTACGAGGAGAAATGTTTGCTGAGAAGAGTCAAGCACCCACCAGCAGTCATGATTTGCAGCTGCATATCAGGAATGGGTCCGGGTCCTCTCTATTTTGTTACGGGAACAATGCGGCAAGATCAATACAAAACGGTTTTGGATACTGCTTTCCGATCGCATTTTGAGTGTTTGAACTCCCAAGAAGCGTCATATACTTTTATGCAAGATGCCACACCGCTAAATCCATTAAAAAGTATCTCGCGGAGCATGAAATTCCCTTACTTCCCTGATGTGGGAACTCACCGGACTTAAACCCAATAGAGAACTGTTGGTTTATGCTAAAAACGAAAGTTTATAGCTTTTCAAATCGAACAGTTGAAGTATTGAAAAGGAGAATCGAAGATATCTGGAGAAATGACAAGGTTATTGAATCTATGATTCAGAAATGCATTGAAAGTATGCCCGACCGTTTAAAAGCAGTAATCAAAGCTAAGGGGGGAGTTACAAAATATTAACTATAAAGACGTATTTTGTACGAACATGGTATAAACTATTAATAAATATAAATATTTAAGCTCAAGTACTTCTTTTTAATGTAAAATGAACCAAAGTATTGAAATTTCACAATGTTTCTAATTCAATGGCCACCTACTGTAGTGTACTATATACATACGTGTAAACGTATACACAACGCGTCGCATGGTGACCGATACGTTTTTCTCCTTTCTTCTTTGTGTTCGCTTTTTCGTTCTGTACGTTTTTTTCTGGGCTCACTCCACTCGCTCACTTTTCGTTAGAACCTCCGTAAAGGAAGCTAAACTTCCAAAAAACCATAAACTAGATGAAAATTACTTTACTCTTCTTTTTGCCATCGCTGCAGCTACAAAAAATGTATCCTTACGAACAATTCCTGATTCCTCCAATCTTAGAGTTGATGTGTGATGAACTACCGTATCAAATGCTTTTTTGTAGATCAACGAAAATTGCTGCGACGTAACGACCTTTGTCCGTTTGTGTATTTATGTGTTTGACCAATCAAAGCGAATTCCTCTTGTAATGTAAACTTTCGAATTGCAGCGAAGAAATAGACGATTACGTGTCACACGGCGAAAAGGTCACGCGATGCTTCACGAATCAATTCGGTGGCCTTATCGAATTGGAGAAGATGTGGCGTCAACATTTCGTAGCGACAATGCGACCGAAATACTTGCCCGAACTTTGGTCGGTAAGTCACAATGAAAATAGGTAAATTCGTCTGCAAAACATTCCTGAAGTTCCAGTCGAAAATAGTATTTTCAAATCATAGACTTGAAATTCGACTGAGCGAAGGACGCATCCAGGATGCCGACGTCAAACTGGCCGGATTGAAAGTGACAAAGCGTTCGAATGGCAACCCGCAAGAGTCGGAAGCGTGAACAAGCTCGCATGCACAAATAAAATCGATTTGTTACTTGTAAATCACATTTCAGTTCTATTGTTATTTTTTCACGATTTTTCTTTTCTCTTGTTACAATACATATTAAAACTAGCTACACGATTCAGTCATGCATATATTTACAAACATGTTGTCCCGAATTCCGTAGTCTATGTACATCAATATTGTTTGCTATGTTCGGGACATTTTTTTTGCACAATTACACTTTCTATGATATTCTTTTCTTTTTCAAGGAAAATTTTTTCTACATTTTTTTTATTAGGAATATTAAATAAATTCAATGCCTTCGTATTTGAGATTTGTTGGGATTTTCTCTTCCTTCAGGACAGACTCGCCGGCTAGGCTGAACGCCGTTATGTACGTCGACGTTTTGCCATTCAATTCTTCGGATTTCAACGCCACAATAATGTTGTCATTGGTTCCCGGGACGAACTTGAAACTGGAAAATCCATGCGTGGGAATGATTTTCCCGACTTTTGTGGACTGTATTTCGTTGAATGTTTCGTCGGCTGTGATGAGGTAGTTGCATCCCATGTGCTCGTCCCGCGTTTCGTTGTATCTGGAATTGGAACAGTAAATAATCCCCGAAATATGTTGATAAGTAAGATCATTCACCTCTCCTGCGAGCATCTCCTTGGCAAGAAGTACCACCGCCGGTGGTAGTCGGACCACATTCCCGACTCGTGGATCATATAGCCGGGCCATTTGATGCCTATCACTTCGCGTATCGATTTGTAGTAGTTGCCCCAGTTCACATGCTTCACCTGCATCGAAAATATAAGTTTTAGCCGTCCACACATTGGCATTGGCAGGCGTGCGTCGATAAGTACCTCTCCGTTGGGTGATACGATTTTCACATGCATCGGGTTCTCATTCTCGTACTCGCCAGCACTTGTAGTCCACTCCTTGCCCATCGAGCCGACATACAACCGCCTGCCTTTGATTGTAGCCCACTCCGACTTGAATCCCTTATTCAGATGGCCGTCGCCGTCCGTTAGTAGCACCCAAGGGTACGCCTTGTCCTGGTCGATTTCGTATACGATGCCCGTTCGGTCGTCGAACGACAGCAGTTTCCCGTTGAAGACGACTAGTTCCGACAGCTCCATGCCACGTCCTTTCAACGAGAAGCTGGACTTTAGTTCAAGGGGCTCGCCGCTGTCCCAGGCGATCGATACCGTGCTTTTGGCGGGGGTGTAGCTCAGGTAGCCCTTCTTGAAGTAACTTCTCCAAATGCTCGCCTCGCTCTTGCTTTTCGAGTCGGTGTCCATGTCGGCGATGATTCCGATTCGATAGCTGTACACGCCTACAATGTAATTTGAATACCATTGAATCGATAAGTCAAGGCTTCGCCCGCGAGTCTTACCGTTGGTGATGATTGGAGTGGTGAGCGGATAAGTGGCATTGTAGTCAAGACCCTCGGCGGCACTTTTCGCATACCAGTTGTCCGAGTATGATCTAGAGTTCGGCTTGACGTAGAAAAAGATGAAGAAGAGAGCTCCTAGCGCTATCGCCAGCAAGGCTGCATGAAAGTGAAAACGAAACGAACGATTGCCTAGACGATACGTCGGTGGTGAGCGTAGGGCCTGCCGCCAGTCACGTATATACATATTATTGGGACGCGACGGATTAATGAGCACTGTCGTTTTCATTTGGCCACCTAACTACACATTTTTGTGCTGGAACTAGGCAAGTTACTGGTTAAATCTACGAACGTTTCATTAGGTCCGGAGCGACATGCCAAAATGCCACCAACTCGCTATAGAAATGTCAAGTACACGTCATTCAAACATTTGGATTTGTTGACATAACAGTCTAGCACAATTCGCAAGAGGTGAATATGAATAGCTGTGGTGAATACACTTAACAATGTCGTTGATTAACTACCGTTTTCCAGTTGCGTTAAAATGCTTTATTTTTAGGTATGATAAGTGCGGTTGGTGTTTTTTTCAACGTTGGGAGGTGGAAATCTTCAAAAGTACCGATCAGCTCCTGCCCCTCGGCATGCCGGATTTTTACCGACTAAAACCACCTCCGTCTCCTTCAATCACTCTCTCCATTAATTTTTAGCAATTTTCCGTATTTAAATTTCAGTAAATAGTGCTTCCCAGATGATAAGGAATCGGTATAAGGGATAGTACCAAATTTTTAAATTTTTAGTATCCTTTTAGTTAAATTAATCGTTCAGACTATATGTTCATAAATTATTTTATGTTAACTACATGTTTGGCTTTGACTTCAGTGGAGCTGATTGAACTTGTAGTTTACTTCGAATATTGATCCTGAAGGAGGTGTAATGTAGGTGTAATGTGTCTTGCCATATCGAATTGGATCTGCATCAATTTTTCATGTTTTATCCATATTTGGTATCAGTGCGTAATACCTTCCAAACGAAACATGTTAAAAAAGGATGCTTATAGTTCATCAGTTCTAACAAATGCGGTTTCTATATTATTTGCATTTCTTGTGCTATCCACATTTTCTTCGGAAAGCTGTATTCATTGTGGGTAAATTTTTATCGACAAATTAAACTCTTTCTACAGAAATTAGGTTTTCCGCGTTCAATTCTTGGTATCGACGACATATGTTTGTACTCTGTCTTTCAACTAGCTTGCGTTTAAAACCATGATGACATTATTTTTGAAAAAAAAAATTAATAATCACAATCCAAAAAGTTTCACTAATTTTCTGCTAGTATATATGTTTTGAGGATACAAATGTATGTTTAATCTTTATGACGATGATTTATGGTTTAATATATAATAATTTAAAATATCAATGAAATATAATTTCGATTTTGTAAAACATTAACGCTTTCCTTAATGAAAATTCTGGTAGATATAAATAAATAACTGTATTTTTGTATCATTATTAAAGCAGATTGAAATTAACTAAACAGTAATGATATTAGATTTTGAAAAAAATGTCTTCAATCCAATAAATGAAATTATTTCAAGCAAATATAGTCGAAACTATTGAGAATGGGGATGATTTTGGAGCTAGTGCCTAGAAATTCTGGCTTCTTTTTTTCACGCTGAGCTTTCTTGAGCTCATTTTCTTTTTTAGAGCTTATAGTTCATCTGTTATGTCTTATTAGTTGAAAAGTTGTCGTAGTGTTTTGCATGTATTTCTGTGTAGAATAAGCAGAAGCTGGGTATGAATTGAATTGGTTTCCTTATTAATGGGAAAACCTCCGTGCCATCGCGCATTGTAAACTTAGTTTCCTAGAAAATCAGTCCAGTGCATCGCATACTTTTTTGCATTGTCTTTTCACAAATGATTGAGTTTCTAATTCTCAGAATACGGAAGTGTTAAGAATAGCATTTTTGCGCCTTTCCAAACCTTCGGGTACCAGCAAAACTAAAAGACCACGCCCAATAGTGTCCGTAATAGACTGTCGCGTGATGCCTGGTGAGTGTCTCATTCGTAAGGGTTGCATTCCATCCAGGTTATTTCCATAATTGAGACAGACCCATCATGTGTCTTTTTACTTCCTAAACATGACTCTAGGGGTGATTTGTTACAATCCGTCTGACGCCATCTGTACTTTTTGGGTCTAATTTTCTTCCTTTCGTCTTATTTTTTTTTTCTTTCATTGTGTGTACAAATGCTTTCTGTCTTGCTTTCGCCGTAGTATTCTAAATCTTATGGGGCGTGCATCCTTGGCATAAACTGCTTGGGTTTCCTTCTGAAGTATTTTGATATTCTCCAAAAGTTGTCACTGTGGTCGGAAATTTCCAAGAAGCTTTCCTGTTGTTCATTTCTCAATATGGATATTTTGTCAAGGATCTGGTTCGTTAGCCAGCTAGCTTTATATCGAACGCTGGAGTCACCAATGACTCCAGCTTCTACTTCTACTACTCAGGGCGTTTATATTACTGGCGAGTTTGTGGGGGTTTGTACATACTCTGATCCGCTTTTATTTTGGAGTGGCTAACAATGCTCTTGCATCAATAGCAATGATATAGCCTATAGTATTGACTGTTTTCGGATGGGCACAATAAATGTGTTTCGGTTTACAAAAATTCAATCGAATTCGCAACATTTCTATGCCGAAAAGGAAATGGATGGTTGTGGATTTTTCCTAATCGATTGTGATATTCTTAAGGGTTATTGGACCGGTTTAGTGTAGAGAACACTTTCGCCTTCCTAAAATAAGGAAAATCACACGAGAATACTGAGTGAACTTGCAGCATGGTTCTTAACCTGCCCTTATTCAGTTTGATAGGAAGTCGATCATCTGAATAATGCAATTCCATCAAAGCATTCAATTAATTCCGTTCCAGTTCTTGCCTGCTCAGCAGCTATTCAAATTTTCAACTAAACAATAGTATTAACTTCTCTCTGCACTGTGTTTATTCCTTTTTGCATCATTCGTATTAAACCTGTCCATAATCACAGAAATGCACAATTATTTAATAAAAATTACTGTTATTATTTCACATTTTGAATTTCTAATAAATACAAAATCTCATAAGATATGAAACTTGACTTCTAAATAAGAACTAGATTGTTTTTAATACAGATTCGGTATAAGACGCCGTTCAGTTATTCACGTGCCACAAATGCATGGATCGCGCGTTTAAAATTCCGGTTTGAATACTTTCATGTCGGATCGTGAGCTTTAAATTGTATTTGGATGTTATTTGTGTGGGTTTCGATCGGGAGGGATATTCACCTTACGTGTTACGTGCGAAAGGTATTGTAAAAGTCGTATTAAGAAAAATTTATTACGGTCAATTGGTTGTCTTAGTTATTTTACATTGTTTATCGTTTAGTCTAATGCCAAAAATTGCAGTTTTTTCCTAAGCATCGATTCGCGGGGCAATGAGATCGCCCATTTGCGCAGCGCAGTCAAAATCACCGAACTCACGACTAGTAAAGCACCGACGAGCGAATAAATAGTTGGCGTCTCGCCAAAAAATATCATTTGCCAAATGAATGCGAAAACAATATCAGCACAGCGTGCAATTGCAATCGGACCAGCTTGCTCCAGTTGCAACGATATGGTCAGCAAGATTTGACCTAGAAAGCTAAAAATCCCTAATAGGACGACAAGTCCGCGATCGGCCCCGCATTGCGGCCAGCATATCGCTCCAATCGTCCAGCATACAATTAGCGTGTAGACCAATGCGAATGCACCGAAGTTCGTCATAATCACGGAGAAGTGGAGGCCTTTTAGCGCGCGTAGCAGAACGTAGACGTTGGCACCGAACAGGGTGGACGAGAGTGCCGCCACCGGTCCCCATACGTCGTATTGCTTCGTAAGGATGTTCTGCTCCGCGATGCTTGTCGATGCTGCGGGCGCGTCTTCGCCGAAAATAAATGGTGGTCGTGTTATGAGCACAACCCCGACTAGCGTTAGAACAATCGTGACCACGTTAAAGCAGCCGCATGGCTCCTTCAGGAAAAGCCTTGCAAATATCGCGACAAACACGGGCGTGGAGAAAATAATCACGGACGCATCGGCCAGCGGCATGTGGCGGAATGCATAAAAGCTTAGCACAAGGCCTGTTGTTCCCATGAAGCATCGCAAGATTAGGATGATTCGCTTCCCTTGCGGAAAGATTGGCTGTCGTTTATATATCACAATTGGTATCGCTGGCAAAAGAACTCCTACAAACCTGAAAGTAAATAGTAAGAATATTATTGCAGGATGCCCAACAAGCAAAATCTGATGTGATGAATCTTGAATTGAAGTAGTATTTCTATATTGTCTGGTGAAAATGTACTTAACATAACAATAGACAAGGATTGCAAGCGTATTTGATTTGAGAATCCTGAATTTACGTTAGAATAAGTTTCCTGAACTTGAGAAGAACCAACCAATTTAATTGCAGGCTGCGATATTCGTCGTACAATTAAAGCGATCAACTGAACAACACAGGAAAACAGTGATTAACTGATCTTGGTCGCTATTGTAGAGCTACGTTCACGAAATAAATTCTATACGGATTCAAGTAAATATAAGCTTCAAAAGTGGAAAATTTCCGAAGTACATACCTAAAAAGCGTCAAGGGAATACCCATATTTAAAAGAGGGCTGGAAATTGACCCGAATAATTTTCGAACAATAACATTGTTAAACTCATTGAGTAAAGTTATGATTTTTTTAGCTTCGCGAATTAAAGAATACTTAATGCACAATAGAAACTAGTTTGGCTTTCAGGAACGTGAAGGAACAACAGACAGGATTCTAGACGTGATGAGACATATCAATACACAATTGGACCAGGGTAGTAACGTTGCTGCAATTTTTATTGATCTAAAGAAGGCGTTTGATACGATGGTGCATGATATATTGATAAGTATACCTAGGAATTGTTGGTATGCCTAGAGAACTTATACGTATGTACCTGACAGAAAGACTTCAAAGGACAGAAATTGGAAACGTAAACAGTAGAATAGCGCAGATTGCTATTGACGTACCGCAGGGATCAATACTAGGGCCGATTCTATCCCTGTTGTATACAAATAACTTGGTGGCTTCAGGAATTGACGGGAAAGTTGTGATGTACGCTGACGATACGATACTGATAAACATCGACTTGGATAAATATTCCCAATGGCACATACATAACAAATTGACATTGAATATGGACAAAACCAAATACATTATCTTTAAACAAAAAAATAAAACTGACATTGAGCCACTGATAAATATGAAAAATAAAACCCTTCAGCAGTGCCGGATTATGCCTTCGTGGGGCCTGGGGCCCTATGATTACGCAACAGCATCCCAAAAACATTAAGTAACCCACGTAACCTATCATATTCCAAGTAGTTCAGTAGGAAAGAGACATTGAAAGCAGATAAACTTTCTAAGGAAATCAGTAGAATAGAGGAACGAAAGTAAAAAAAAAATAAAACAATTTTTACGTTGCACGAATAGAACAAATAATTTTTATTAAAACAAATTAACAATTAAAAATACTTTTTTCTTGATTTCGATTCAGCGAATTCACTTATAACATCATCAAAATTGAGTGATCGGAGAATTTCGCTTTCTATACTAAGTCTGGCTAATGACGACAATCTATAATCAGTCATTGTAGATCTATACATATTCTTAACGCGTTTTAAGACAGAAAACGATCTCTCCGTTTCGCAGTAAGCAATCGGAATCGTTAATAATATTCTAAAGGCTACGAAAACATTTGGAAAAATTTGTTGCATATCAAAATTAACAATCCAATCTAATACCTTTAATGGATCGAGAATATTTCTATTGATTTAAGAGGACTCTGAGCTGGTGAATTTATTTTCCGGTTGATCTTTCAGTAAAGGAATGAACTGCCTAAATTCATCCAATCTAAATCACTATCGTAAATTTTAACCAGCTCATTCGTTTTAATCCGTAGTTCGTCTTCTTCTATCGATAATAACCGTTGTAAAAATCCAAAAATACTTATTGTGTAAGCGTAGGCCTCGCTCCTTTTCTTCAATTCAACCACCAATTCATGTATTATTAAATAAAAAGACTCTACTCTAAATTTATCAGACCCAGATAAAGTACTTTGTTGCGTACTTCCATCTGTTAATTTTTTAATAATTTTTCTTTTCGTTGCGTCTCAATAATCAGATTTCTCAATACTACCATGATTTTTAGCATTTTCTTCAAATTCGTGGAACTTTTCTCGCATGTTCCTCACAAAAACCACCAATGAATCGAACATTTGACTGGCTGTCATTAAATCAACACCTACTTTTTGTAAATACTGACTTGTCAACTCAAATCGATTTAAAATCGAATTCCACAAAACAGCCATGTAACAATTTTCGCACGCTACGGCGTGCGGGGCCCCTGGAGTAAGTGCGGCCCGGGGCTGTAGCCCACTTAGCCCCCCTTAATCCGGCACTGCCCTTCAGAGATATGAACAAATGTAGTACTTAGGACTTACAATAGATGAAAATCTAACGTGGACACCGGATATAAATGACACGAGGAAAAAATTGCAACCATCGTTTCAGCTATTTCTCAGTTAAAAATACAATACAAGTTAAAAATGCATACATACTTTCAAGAATGACATGCGGTATCATATTTTGGAGCCAGACTACGAAAAATAA
The DNA here is from genome assembly GCA_963942545.1 of Oxycera nigricornis. Lineage (NCBI taxonomy): Eukaryota > Metazoa > Arthropoda > Insecta > Diptera > Stratiomyidae > Oxycera > Oxycera nigricornis. The sequence continues at coordinate 30,588,281 of OZ012659.1, forward strand.
CCTCATGAGCATGTCACGACTACTAACCAAAGCATACAAGACCATATACAACTTGCAAAGAATGACCGCTACATTTGAAGTATATAAAACAGCACAAGAACTTAACGTAGACGGACTGATTGACATGGAAAAAGGAAAATTCATTTTTTTAAATTTACACCATGAAGAAATGAGAACAATGAAGCTACATAAAAATGGGGGAAAAATCGACGATAATATGAGACACGCAAATGATATTTTAATAAAATTTGCTAGGACAGAGCGGCTGAGGATGGATCCGATTAACGCCACATCAAATTTTTACAATGAGCTACCTCACACAATAAAAGAAGCGCGTAACATAATATCGTTTAAAATCATGCTACGTAAACATTTACTGAAAACTCAACTCAATAACTAACAACGCTAAGATTTATTCTACAAATGTGAAACAAAATTGGATTTATTGAACTCTCAATGAAAATTATTGAGATACTGGTAGTATTCCTTATACCGATGTACATCGTCTGGGAAGTATTAGGCAAATGGACAAGCATTCGGGAAACACATTGCACACGGACAGTACAAGCAATGAGTGATTGAATGAGAGATTTGGAGGAGGCGGTGGTGGTGGACCAAATCGGTATCTGTTGAAAATTTCCACCTACCAACGACGAAAAAAATCCTCAACAATTATTTCGCTACTACTTATGTAATTATGACAATTTCCGTGTTGATCGATTTGTACCAAATGTTCTTAATGCAAAGTAGCTAAATCATGTTAAATGTTATTTTCTGCACAATTATGAGTCCTTTACAAAAAATCAAGGATTCGCCATCTGCCACAGCTCTTACCTAAACGAAGCTAATTCCATTGGATTAATATCGATCAGATCTTTGACGATCACTGAGCACAAAGAGAAGAACAAGGACGACATAGTGGCCAATATAATGCCCAGATAGGGACACGTGAAATTCAAGGTCAGCCATTTGCGGGTTGACACCCTCTGCGACAGTCCGTCTACGAGCTGTCTCAGCTCCAAATGCTCCGACATATCCACACCGCGACTTTTTTTTTTAAATATGTGCTATCGCTAAAGATCAATTATTGGCTGTATTCGACTCGAGCAACGTTCACTGCAATCAAACATTTTACGTAAGTCGTAGGACATTCGAATAACAACAAACATTTTACCATTCTCTGCAGAAAAATCGATTCCAATCGATTCGATTTAACGTGTGCATTCGTAGGTAAATATCACAAAGTACGCCCCCGTTGACTAGAATACGAGAGTTAAGTTAGCATTTTACGAGCAACGCGCCAGGTTTTTCAATGCACGCACGGCTAGAAGCGAGTGTAAAAAACTGGGTTTTGTAACGAAAATTACGCGGAATCGGAATTTATCCCATGTCGGGGAGAGCGGAAACGTCAAAGTCGGAAAAGTCAGTTCGGCAGACAGGCGTTGCCATCTGACGGATAAAATTTGCGCGTTGGCGAGTCACTGTGACAGTACATGTGACAGATGGGAAGCAATGCTTTGCTGTCCACTGTTTGTTTGTATACAAGGTCCAGCTTTGTGTTTCGGTTCAGAAATCTTTTAAGAATAATAAGCAAATAATAATATTTAGTGGGTGAATTTGTTTGCGGATTTGGTTCAAAGGTAGGTGAATATACAGTTAATAGATGTAAGCATACAAAAACGACTGTTTGGCGATAAAAGAGATGGTGGTCTTATTCGAAATTATCCTGACGCCCTAAGAGCATTCAATTTCTGTTGACCGTGGGTAGTTATGACAACAGTGAATCAGTTAACTGGGTTGTGGTCGTTACAAGTAAGCAAATCCTCCAAGCAACAAAAACATTGACCATGTAAAGTCAAATCGTGAGGATTAAATAGATTCATGTTCCTGGTTGCATACGAGCTCTAGTTGTCGCCAAGGCTCACCTGCTTTCAGCCGCCGATTTGAGTTGGATTCCGCACATTCCAAGCTAGCGTCCTCTGCTTTACGATGATATATGTACATTTGATCCCTCAAATAAAAAATAAACATTTTGTTGTGTTCTATTCAAGATACCATTATTAAAAATAAAAATAAAAATCAATAAAACCATCGAATAGAAAGATACTTGAACACTTACAATTTACAATATCCTTCCATTCCTTGCTTTGGCTCGTGCGAAAATATACATCGTACTATTACAATCGCCAATTGCGAACAATGCAGATGCATTAAGCATGTCTTGATTCACACTAAACTCTGGGATAAAAAGATAAGACTTCTAATTTTTACTTTTCCTTCCCACAAGCACGCACATCTTGCAGTAAGTTTATTTAAGTTCGGTTCAAGTCGCTAAAAAATAACTTTAATTCATTAAATCGCGGTAAAAAAACTATAAACGCGTTTTTCTCGAAACTTTGTTTTTCCGTGCGGTAGGCAAGATTTCTTGAAAACGAATCGATTGATTTTGATGAAACTTTGCATAGTTCCTCTTTATAGTATTGACTAGGGCTTGAACGAAGGGATTTTCATTCGGTCGACTCGTTTTTGTTTTTTACGAAAAAAATATTTTAGAAACGATGATAATCGGAAAGATGCTAAAAAAATATGAGACGAAAATTCATTCAAACCCATTTCAAAACTTTAAATTTCATAAACTATATTGTTTTTGATTTTTAACTTCCCAGTATATGGGAAGTTCTTGTAATCGCCTCGAAAATCGAAATTGAAATTTTCAACATTTCTTTACGTTTTAAGGTCTATAGGGTATAAATAAAGTGTTTTTAGAAAGAAGTATGTATGTGTGTGTGTGTACGTACGTACGTGCGTTCGTGGACAGTTTTTTCTACGAGCATAACTCACGTAAATAACGTCGTATCGACTTCGTTGAGGTGTCAATCGAAGCGTCTTTGCAATCTTAAGAGCTGATTAGTTTTTGGGACACTTCGGTCGGGGGGGGGGGGGTATGTTGTTTTGACCCTTCGAAGGTCATTTCTGTCATGCGCTATATCTCCGGAACCAATCATACGATTTGCATAGTTAAGGTGTCAATCGACGCGTATTAAAATTTGTGTGATTCTATCAAATTTTTAAAAAAATCGTTGGAACCGTTTTTCAATTTATTAAAAAAAAGTGCTAAAAATGAGGTTTTTTTTCCATAAACAATAAGTTTTTAACCTGATTTGCAGCACCCAAAAAAATCCTTTCTGCTGCTTTTTCCATTTAACTTCTATTAAATGGAAAAAACGGCAGATGGGAAAAATTAGAGTTTTTTTCATAAAAATAAATTTTTAACCTGATTTGCACAGCTCAGCTAGCGCTCTTTTGTCCGTCAAGCATCGATATAAAAATAACAAATAACGTAAAAAAGGCTTTATAGCCCCCCCCTCCGATTTATCCGCGTGAATAGTCAATCAAACCAATCCACCCCCCACCCAACAAAAGCCTTACGTAATCAATGAACGCTACAGTAGATGATATGATTGATCTCATTTCAATTAAGGTTATGAGTACCTCTCATTATTATTATTTAAAGTAGTAGTGTTTTCAAATTTCTTTTGTGTTTAATATTTTTAATATTCATGTAGATATTACTGGGAAGTTGACCGTGTGGACCTCAAGGGTCGCACCTCGCGGCTTGTTTAATTTGAGATGAACCGATATCGAATTATTCTGCCTACCGCAAAAAAAAAGATGGACGAGTAGAACTGCAGGAAGATTGACAATTTTCAATATTTTTGGCTGAAACTTTCTTTTACAACTTCTTGAAATGCTAAACTTTTACGTGTGTAAATTTTAAATAAAAAAGATTTTTGGTTTTTAAAATACAATTTATTGAAAAAGTTATTTTTTCCCCTTCAATACCTATGTAACCCCTTAATAAACCACAAAGCAAAAACCCCTAATTTAGTTGCAGTTAAAACGACTGTTGGCTGCTTTTTACGTAAAACCAAAAGACCAGTCAGGAGAAAAATACGAGAGGTGTATTTTTCAATCGAAAATATCCTAAACAATTGACTTCAACTTTTCTTTTACTATATCCATAAATTAGAGGGCTGATCGCTTCACTCCCAACTCCGTGAGTTGTGAAATAGGATTATGAAACGTAAAAATAAAAGGACAAGACATTATAGACAAAGTGATCATTTACTTTTTGCCACAAATCGGCGGGTTTTTCGAGGCTAAAAGCGAGCATGTTTTGTCGAGGTTGGTAGACTTCCAGCAGAAATATTCTAACGCGAAATTTTTTGTAGAAAATACTGCAATTTATTAAAACGTGACTTTAAAATTTGTGTAACAGCTTCTTGTCTTCATTCGCCAAACAAATTGCTGTCGGTGCATAATAAGTTAAAAATTAGATTTTCATTTGAATCATTCATGTCAAACGAATTCTTATCACAGCAGGTACCGCCTAATGTGATTAACACAATTTTAACCAACTGATTTAGGCGCCACTCAATTCGAATTTCAAATTTCGACTCTCGCTCGCTGGTCTGTCGATACCCTGCCCCGACGGTGTAGCGGTCCCTGCTTAAAGGCCATGCTGTCGGGTTCATTTGCTTATCGGCTAACCGCCGCTTTGCCAAATCGTTTTGATAGCATCGAGTGCAAATTCCAAAATTCCGGAGAAAAAACTAAACGAGGAAAAACGAAAAGCCGTCGTGCCATCGTGGGACGATATAGCAAAGATGCACATAAAAAAGCCAGAACGCGTAATTTCCCGAAAAAAGAAAATATATGGTACATGTAGCTTTTTGCCTTGTTGTTATTACAACTACCGTTCGTCATATTCGCTGTCTTTGATTGTAGTATCTAAATGAACTCGCAGTAAATTGAGCAAATTTTTGAAATGGTGTGAGCTAAATTATGTCTTTTTTTAACAATGTATTCAGAGAATTGAAAATTTGAATTACTAACTGTATTCATCTAAATTAAGTACAAACTGTTCCACAAAAATGTTTTTATTTCATTAAATAGTGTGTGTGTAGTAGTAGTGTGAGTATTTCATCAAGCATTAAAAAATCCTTTATAATAAACAGCCGGAGCTTCTCAACAAATTCCCTAAAAAACAGTTATTATCGATAAAGGATCCAAAATTACTGCGTTCGTATTTTTTTCTCTCCAAATTAATCCTCCACGTGCGCTATAGTAAAAGCATTTTTACGTTGACAAAGATTGTCGAGTACAGATTACAACAGTATTGTAAATAAATAACTTAAAATTGTTCTAACAGTCCTAACCCAATTCCGAGAGAACTGAATCCAAGTCTCTTTGTAACGATGCCGATTGCTCACGCATCTTATTGACTTCGTCTAGCAAACGGTCGACATTGGTCTGCAGCAGATAGTTGCCTTTCTTAAGCGCATTGAGGCGTCCCTCATGCTTCTTGACACGCGGCTCCAAATTGGCTTTCTTGTCGGTATCGTCGGCATCCTGTTGATGGCAAATGAAATGTTATTTTGCATAATAGATTCGATCGGCGTGAATTACCTCGTCTTCGGACTCGCTCTCGGTCTCAGAGCCACTATCTTCTTCCGATTCCTCCGATTCAGTTTCCTCTTCACTCTCGCTCTCCTCCTCCTCCTCTTCTTCCTCCTCTTCGTCGTCGTCTTTGTCTTCGTCCTTTTCCTCGTCCTCGTCGACGTCTTTGAGCATTTTCGCCATTTTGTCGACTTCTTTTTGCAGTTTCTTGAATCGTTTGGTCTCTTCCCTAAATATTTAAACATTTGAACTGTCGAAAAGGTTGAAAAGTTATACACGCATACTTCAAGAGAACTTGATTCTTCTTCATGGCTTCCTTGAGGTTGGTCCGCTCTTTTTGTGCAGTCTGTTGTTTGTCCTTGATTTTTTGTAATTTCGTAACTAACATTTTAACTTCTCGCGTGAGTCGCCGTGCAAGCCTTTCCGCTTTCTTCTCTTCATCCTCCTCACTTTCACTTTCGGATACGTCCAATTCGGGTTCCGGCGAACTGTCTTTTTGGACAGCTTCACTCGGTCGTCTGGAATCGTTGCTACCCTAAAATTTATGGAAATTGGGCTTTAGTTTCAATAATTAATTTTTTTTTGAAAATCATTAATCGAAGTGAATGCGAAAAATTTTAAAAATGAAAATTATTTATGGAAGGTACTGTGTTATTTTTGGACATGTTGAGATGTTTTATGTTTATGTAAATCAACGTTAAATTCTAAGAAAAGAAAGTTCAAGTGTTGGTGTAGTATATGAATATTTAACGTGGCAAGGATTTTTAGCGTCCGCCAAAATTCAAAAACAAGATATTTTACTTACTGAATATTTGCGGAAAAATAACAATTGATTTGTTGATATGTTTGTATCATTGTCTTGTTAGCGTGCATACATCAGGTATAGAAAAAGGTTTCTACAGTGAACAGTAAAACAAGCTACAAATACAGATTACCTGCTCATAATAATAGATATCCGAGTCATTGGAATCTTCATACGAAAAACAGAAACCAATCTGTGACCTACGACTATTGCTATGACTAAAGCCCTTTTGTAACAAAATGCGTTAAAATAAAAATAGTTAATTAAGCGGTCAAGCATAAATTGCTGTTTCAATATTTACAAATTAAGCATCAAAGCAAATCAAGATTGAAGATAACAACAAATGTACCTGTGCCAATTTCCTTTCAAGATTCGCAACCAATCTCTTGTGCTCCTCAATTTCCGCTCGGGCTGCATCTAATTGCTCTGCAGATTGTTGATACTTTTTCTCGAGATCTTTACATGTTTTCCTCGCGTCCTCGGCATCCTTTTTCAATGAATTCACTAGTGCTTCATCAGCAGACGACGAAGTGGTTGTTGTTGTCGTTGAACTCGAATCGGACTTTGATTTGGATTTTTCGCGTTCCAATTCAGCATCGAGATTTGCAATCTTTGCCAGAAGGAGCTTGTTTTCACGCTCTTGTGCCTCCTTGTTTCTTAGTTCTAGTGCAAGCATTTGTTTTGTACTTTGTAAGTCATCACGCAGTTTGTCGATATCGTCCATTTCATCTTCACTTTCTTCGGGCTCCTTTGAAAATAATTAGACGGATAAAATATCGTTATCGAACGTTATTTAGAAGGTCGTTGTGCAAAAAGAATATAAGCGTCACTCAATAAGGTCAAAGTGTTGAGTTCCGATTAGAGTAAAGTTAGTTTAAAGTAATGAAAAAAATATGCTTCATAAATAATCAACGCTTCTTGTCGATTCTAACAGAATATCGATAGTCTAGTTACCTGATTGAGAACAGCTCTCGACTCGGACTTTTGTATTTGTTCCTCGATGGTCATTTGCCTACGGAATTTCCGGAGTCCCTCCAAGAATGGTTTGCTCCTGTCGTTACATCGAGTGGGCTTTAAATTGATACCGAATTGAATTTGCTTCAGCAGTTGATTGTGCACATTAGCCTTTTCTGTTTCGTACACAAATTGTCCACTAACTTTAGCCATTGATTTTGATGTTAGGATTGGCTGCGATCTAGAACATGAATGCAATGTTAAATTATTCTTACATTAAATGCTACGTATGGTAGATGAGAATACCTGTCGTTGCATTGAACGTGTCGCAATTTTTTACCATCTTCAACTTCTTTCATCATTTCGGACCAGTCAGGACGCCTTCGGGGCCGTTGTCTAGATTGAAATTGAAACAAACAAATTGTTATTTTCAAGTTGATGTTAGGCATGCGTTTCATGGATGGGACATAGTTGAAATATTTACTTGAGTTTGTCAATGACTTTTTTCTGCTTGTCTGATAGCGGCTTCTTTTCAAAACCTTCTGGAGGTGTCAAGCTTGGTGGCGGCGGAGGTGGTGGTGGTGCATTTGATGGCGGCGGTGGTGGAGGAGGTGCTGGTACTGAAAAAAATCATTAATTAATTAATATAATAATAAATAAAATAATACAAATAATTAATTAAATGTATTACGGTTGGTTGTATAATGGTAAATCTGATAACATTCAAATGCCACAAGATCGTTACGGACTACGGGAAAATAACTTTTAACTGTGAAAACAACAACTACAAATGTTTTGAAAATTTACTAAAAACTAAAAGCTACACTGACTTTGAGCTGATACTTCTTTGAAGATGGAAGATATTACTGCGCTTAGGTGTGCTAGTATACCAGAGCGGATCTGTAAAAAACAACTCCATTGGTTTGTTGAGAGGAACACACTGATTTTTGCAGAAAGATAATATCCGATTTTAATTTTATAAAGTGCAATTGATAGGAAAAGTGCTCTTTTATATGGTAAAAAAAAATTAAAACTACTATATGCTTAAGTTTCTGACTTGCAAGATTACATTGCATACATTGCAAATTATTATGCGAAATCTACTGAATCGATTTTGATGAAAATTTGTGCGATATTTTATTATATTATAAGGATTTTCTAGGCGAATTATGAAGAGCCTAATTGCATTCTAAGTGGTAAAAAAAAGTAAATAAAAAAGCTTTTTATCACTTTTTGAATATTTATTGCGGCAAGGGTAATTTTTTCTAAATTTTTTAACCAACCATAACTTATAGAGAATTTAACTACGCAGCTTTTATTTTCTCACAACTTTGCTCTAGAATGAATCGTTTTAAAGTTAGAAGTGAGACCAAAAAATCAAGTTTTTTATAATTTTTGAGCATTTTTATTTATTTATTAATGTTTCCGACGTTTTTGAAAGGAAGCTTAAGTCAGTCGACTTACTTCTTCTGCAAAAATCCATGTGCCGCCTCTCAACAGCCAGCTGAAAACAGATCGGCTCTGGTCTATTGGGTAACATAGATATCTTAGGACTTACCGTCCAAAATTACCTGGATTAGCTTCTATTTTCTGCATTTGCATTTGTTAATACAGTTTTTGTTGTTATTAAAGTATATATTTTATTTCAAATTGAACATTTAAATACATTTTTTCGATTTAAAAAACCAAGAATATATTTTTCAAAAATATTTCTAATAGAAATAAACCATTGATAAAATTAATCTCTGTGTGATTCTCAAGTTTGCAGGAGAAATTTGTTGCTGTAAAACATTGAAGCTTAGGATGTATATGCCAATCTTCGATTTTTATCAATGTTTACATTTTTCGGTCTAAGCTCAATTTAAAAGATGTGCCAAAAGAAGTTATCATAAATGTTTGAGTAAATAAACCATGGGACAATCAGTATGTGCTTCTTTTTTGTCTGAAAATTTAATCAGAATTTATAAGACACTCCGAACAATTTGGTAGAGTATTTCCTCAGTAGTATTAATGAAACTTTCTCTTACAAAAGCTGTTTAATAAATTTAGAGGTGAACTTTGATAACTACATTGCAAAAATTTAAAAAAAAATAGTTCTTGCTCTTTTATTCAAATAAACCGAGTGTCTGTCGGTTTCATATGCGATTCTTAGCTCGATTTTAAATATAGTGTATGTTAACCTATCTGGACATTAGACTATCTAAGATGCAGTCAATGAATACGTGAAAAGATTTCAGTTATGGTTTGCGTTCGATAATTTTTTCATGTCTCCTGGGTTTTGATTGACTTAAGGCGTCGAGGATATAAATAGGTAGCCACCAAAAGACAAAAATATTATTCCGAAATTTTTCCCAGTTTCCAAAAAGGAAAGCACTTCAAACAAGCCGCGAGGTGCGACCCTTGAGGTCCACATGGTCAACTTCCCAGTAATATCTAGATAAACATCAATAACATTAAACACAATAATAATTTTGAAAATAATACTACTTTAAGTAATAACAATGAGAGGTATTCATAGCAGTAACAGGAATGAGTTAATATGAATCATATCGTCTACGAGAGGGTCCATTGATTACGTAAGGTTTTTGATCGATGGGGACAGATTGAATATTCAAGCGGATCAATCGGTGGGGGCCTTTTTGGTCTTGAAAATTTTTGTATATGCAGTCGAAAATAGGTTCAATTGCATGTAAAAAGTAAAATGTAATACAAATGATGATGGTTATTGAAATCTTACGATTACTAAATAATGAATCTACTAAAAACTACAATTTTTTATTCGATGAAACCTTTTCAAAGCATATGATCTTGCAAAGTATTGACTACAAAACATTTTAACATTCAAAGCGTTGATATCGCAAATGCAAATTTGATTGAAATTTTGTTGGTTTTCAAAATTTAAGCAGTTTTTTTAATTAAAAGACTATAAAAACTATTAAAAATCTGTTCAAATTATGCAAATATCTTAAAACTTTGATTGAATTTACAACAATTTCCTTAGAATAAAAGCTAAAAGTAATATCATTCGTATAAACCCTCTTTACATGGTAACTTTGAATGATTTTTTATTTTTAATTTAGTTTTTTTCATAATCATAGAAGAAAATTTTGCTGGTTTCTCTTCAAAAACTGATAAGAATGTATAAATTTTATAAACTGGTATCACTGTGCTGTGCAAATCAAGTTAAAAAAATATTTTTTATGAAAAAAACCGTAATTTTTCGCATTTTCTTCTATTAAACTAAAAACACGACTGAAACTTCACAAAGATGTTAACACACGTCAACTGACACCATAATGTCGCAAATATTATATCTGGTTCGTGAGATATAGTGAATGATAAAAATGACCTTGAAAATCATGATGACTTTTAATGACTTTTATTTTTAATTTAATTTTTACGTAATCATGAGAAAAAAATTTGGTGGTGATTCTACAAACATTGTTCGGAGTATATAAATTTTATAAACATTGATTACTATATTTCGCAAATCAGGTTAAAAAATTTTTTGTTTATGAAAAAACCTATTTTTTTACACTTTTTTTCTTAAATTAAAAAAAAAACGGCTCCAACGATTTTATGAAAAATTCGGCAGATTCACAAAAATGTTAATACGCGTACATTGACACCTAAGCGATGCAAATCGTATGTTTGGTTCACGAGATATAACGCATGACAGAAGTGACCTTGAAGATCATGATGACTGTTAATGATTTTTTATTTTTTATTTGATTTTTTTTTGTAATCATGAGAAAAAATTTTGATGTTGTTTTTAAAAAAACTGTTTGGAGTATATAAATTATATAAACATTGATTACTTGAACTTGAAAATAAGGGTCAAAATTTATTGTTTTTGAAAAAACCCCAATTTTTTGCACTTTTTTTTTAAAAAAAATAAAAAAACGGCTCCAAGAATTTTTTTAAAAACTTGACAAAATTACATAAATATCAATACGCGTCGATTGACACCTTGTTTAAAGAAATCGTACGTTGGGTTCGCGAGATATAACGCATGACAGAAATGACCTTCAAACGGGCAAAACAGCAAACCCCCCGACCGAAGTTTTCCAAAAACTAATCAGCTCTTAAGATTGCAAAGACGCTTCGATTGACACCTTAACGAAGTCAATAGGACTTTGTATACGTGAGTTATGCTCGTAGAAAAAAGTGTCCACGAACGTACAGACGTACGTACGTACTCACACACACACATACATCTCCCTTTCTAAAAACACTTTATATATACTCTATAGACCTCAAAACGTAAAGAAAAGTTGAAAATTTCGATTTCGATTTTCGAGGCGATTACAAGAACTTCCCATATACTGGGAAGTTAAAAATTTAACACGTGGCTATATAGTTCGTGTTAAAATGGTTGGCAGTGGTATTAGAGTCACTAAAGGGGTTGATCAAGTCATTGGCAGTATTGCTTCGACGTTACATCGAAAAAGTCCAGGTAGAAGTGTTGGTAGCTATTCAAAAAAGTAAAGATCAAGAATACGGTTCGCCGTCCACAGTAGCGTTCGCAGGATTTTGATAAGGGGGGGTCATATTTTTGAAGTCTTGAATAGGTACGTTTGCTAGTGCTTCGGTGTAGATATGAAGATATAATTATGGAATCATACTTAATCATACTTTTTCACCGGTCAAAGTTGGAGTCCTCCAAAAATAATTCTGGCAGACTTTAGCCCGATTGCATGTCTGGTTTCATTTACTTGAATCATCCATCATATTTTCATTCAAATTATAAAATTATGCGCTTGACGTGTGAAAGAATCTACACTGTATTTGTAAACTTCCTTGGAACCGTAAAGTGTTTATGCATGTTTGCAAGTACATATATTGAAACGCCTTCAATACCTACAGGCCAGAAAAGAAAGCAACTAATGAAGTGAATGCCGTGGGAAAGTGAAACTGTCACTAAGCACAGACAGAGTATTATCGTAATCAGGGCTGGCTAAGCTTGTTTATCCAAGGGGGGGGGGGGCGTTTAACCCGTAACCCACCCCTGGGTACGCCACTGGCCGTCCATGTGTAGTCGTGAAATATAACGAAAATAATAATGGTACAGATAGAATTGACTGGAATGTCAGCGCGAGCCGAATTCAAGCAAGATATAAAAAATTGAAGTTCTTTATTTTCGTTTTGCTGTTAGACGAGTCTATTCAAAATGTCTGCCAATTTACCGAAAATCTGGAAGAAATATAGAGTGTTTTTAGAGACGTACAACTTTTCAAACAAATAAAACACTGATAAATTATTGAAATGGTAAATTTTTTTTGGTTTATTAGCTCACAACTTTCATGGCATTTAGTGCTTAAAAATAATTTCTGGCATTGACAGTAAAATTTGACAGCTACAATGACAGATATTCTTACCGCAAGTTCTATACCTCTAAAAAACATCCTTTACAACTCATTTACGATTTTGCCGAAAAATTGCATTGAAATACTGTTTCACTTTTTAAGAAGTTCGACTACCTCAAGACAATTTTCCGTCTACGCAATCTATAGTATATGTATAGTGTATCAGCCATTACTACAAAGTTAGTTACCAGCTGACCAGTGTGCTGGGAATACCTTTAAACGTAATGTAAAAATTATGTGTCAAACGTTTGACTGTATCAAATCTTATGTTGAAAGCTTCGGTTTTTATAGTACTAAATTATTTTTCTACTATCATGTATTTCAGTAGTATGTTTTCATTCGGCTTACTTTTTTTTAAAAATTCCAAACATACTTAACATCTTTTCCTCAAACAATAAGAAATAATAAAAGTGAAAATGACTGACCCACTGTTGCATATGTGCGAAGATTTCGTCGTTATTCCAGGAGCAAAAAACTAGTATTATTTTTGTTGAATAAATTCAGTTTCAGCTATGTAGTTGTTCTAAACAACGGTATGCATTAACGAGTTGATGTGAAGTCTTTGCATTTGCATAAAAAATTTACAAAACTGTATCTTTATTTTGATGTCGTTTGTTGGTTACACTACCTGAGCCCTGCGAAACCTTATTTAATGCATTTCGCAGTATAGAAAAATTCAATCGCACGCTCCTCAAAGAAACCATCCACATATTCTTTTGCATATTTCAAGAGGTGATAATCATCAATTACGAAAAATTCTTCAGTGGTGACATCTGCTTTTAAAAATAGAACTAGATTTTCCATTCATTGTACCCGAAAAGAAATTCTTATCGAATAAGCCAACAGTGTTTATTGCGTATCTTTAATCGAATCACGATGACAAAAGTGCATGAACTGTTGCCGTTGGCATTTTCGAGGTATATATGTATATATGTACATTTCTAATGATTTCATCCCAACGCCCACTGTTTACATATTCTTTGCCAAAATTCATGAGAAAATTAGAAAGTTTCTTTGCATTTCGATTGGGTTACAAAATATTCGATTTGTTTTTAACAACAGTCATGGATGAATGTGAAATCATGTTTAAATAATTTTTATGATGAAAATAATCAAGGTTAATGTTATTTATTGCATAATTTAAATTGGTCATTAATATGCAGGATTTGAAAATATATTTAATATAATTAAAGATAAATGCTGTGATATCATAGGCTAATTATAGAATTTTTGCTTTGCAATTTGTGTTTGGATTTTGAACTTGTACGGAAGCAGAATGTTTAGTTGTTTGATGTTTTTTCAAAAAATATGCGAAACTGATATATTTCTATTGTTCAACTATCTGATGTCGTCTTCAAAAGAAATTAACTGTTGTATGTATCTTAAAACATTGAAAAGACAAACTAAGCAGCATAATTTTAACCGTTACATAGTTGTGATTGTGTGTGATTGACTAATGCGACATCTAGCTGCCAATCACGAAGCTTTTTTCAATTTCAATGTCGAAAAAATGATTATTTTGTATCTTAAAACCCCCCCCAAAAAAAAATCATATAAAAATTGTTTTTATTGAAAGTCATACAAATTCAATCAATCGTTACTATCCTTGATCATATCTCCAGTGTTGTTTATTTAAATTTATAAAAAAAATACAACTTATCTTTTTGAAATTTAGAAAAATAATAAATGCCTGCAAAATTTAAGGTATGACAAGACTCAGACTCTTTCGAATAATCGATTATATATTTTTGACCCTTTCCCAAAGTGTATGAATCCGAAAATGTATTAGAATTGAGTAAAAATTTGAGCTGTCTAAATTCATTTCATCTGAGCTCTTTAATTTCTTATGTTTTTACGATACTTCAGAAGAAAAAAAAAATTAATCGTGTCAAGACTACGTATTTTCTTCTTGTGTTGCAGACATTTTCGAAAATGCATTATCGATTTTCATGCCATTTCAACCACATATTTATGACACGTACAGTTTTCGTTGGAACTTAACAAAGTCCAATTTTTTGTTGTTTTTACAAAAGTTTTTTTTTGCTAAAAACAGATAAAAAACATTATTTCTTCGTTTTCTCCCTGGAAGATGTTCACCATTTTTTTATTTATGCATATATATTCACAATCGTGGTACAGATCAGATTTATAGTCTAATTGAATCTACAGCTTTTTGGTTATTCTGTTTCAGATGATCCACCATACAAAAGCCGACAATGAAAGTGGCATGTCTACTTTTCGAGGAGTTACGCTTGCCTGACATTTTTGTGTAGAAAAATTGTATAAATTTAATAAAAAGGCGTTTTTCTAGTACTTTTAGAGATGTTGATTGAGCCTTAAGTAGACTTACTTTAATGTCTGACGATGTCTCAACAAATTCTTGAAATTCTTAATTGGGGAAAGAAGAAAAAAATCCAAAAAAATTTTTTTTTACAGATATCGTTTGTAAATTTCATCAACAATACGATTTAAAAGGATTTATAATGATATTTTAATTTTTAAAGCATTTTCAAACGTCTGTAGCGAGACAGCATTTTTGACGCTCCGCTGTTTCGGTATTCTCGGCACCCTTCTCCTGAATTACGAAAGTATAACCATGGTCCCCACCTCTTAATGAAGAAGCTCAGGCAATTTTGAAGCCAATATACGAAGATTTAACTTCGAATTATTTATTAGAAAATTTATTCGTAATTCCTTAAAAAAAAGTAAACGCGATTTTCTCGAATTCATGCTTTTCAAGTTGGCGAACATGATTTTAGAAAAAAATACTTGACCGTTCACTCTGATTTTTTAATATGTTGTTGTACACATATGGTATATGGATATAGCCGTTAGCGGAATCATTATGATCGGTATCAAATTTTCCGATTTTCACTCAATTTTCCACCCTCAAAAATAGCTTTTTAAAAAAATGGCCGCCATTTTGTATATTTTGAATGAAAAAAAAATCATTCCGGTACCTGCCATAAGCACTTATACAAGGATCAATTTGGCGTTTTTTTTTGTTTCCAGATGATTCAGTCACCTGAAATCACGTCCGCCGTTATTTTTTGATGTTTTTTAAAAAAAATTGTTATGTGTACAAATAATAATAAAAAAATATAAAAAAATATTTTTGTACACCCAAAGTAACAATTAACATACGTACAAAATTCCAAAATGGTATCTCTCTTCTTTCTTTTTAAAAAAATAGTTAATTTTTTGTTTTTGGAAAATCGTAACCTAAAACCCTTAAGTCGAAAATATCTGCTTCAGTTTTTGATATTTTTTCGTGATGGTCTTCGCAAAAAAATCGAGTCTCGTTTAGTTTATGCATATAAATCTTATACTTTAATTATTTTATCGTTTTCGGGAGTTTGGATCGCTTCTGCTGAGATAATTTTAAGTGTCAATTAGAAATAGAGCCTATATCCGAAATTAATTTTTGAGCAAATCGTTCTTATATGCAGATGTTAAAAGCCGACATCGAGACAAATTTAAGAAACATCCATTTTATTCTAGCTTCAATTTTCTTTGTTTGTCAATCCGTAAGCTCCAAAATAGTCCCGTCAAATTAATAAACTTCTTTACAAAAATTCTACACACGAGTCTCGCAAAAGCAGTTTTAGAAAATTAAAAAAGTTAACCTTATAGAAGATTCGCGTTAGCCGCCATATTGGATTAATTTTTTTTGCTGTTATCTGGAAAAGCATTAATTCTATGAAAGAATTATTAAAGACCTCGATTTGGAGCGCGCCAAATATCACCGACAGTGCAGGTGTCATATGGAAAACTCAGGCGATGATGACGAAACGTTTGACTTTCACAAGGAACTACATACATTGGACTGGAAAATACTGGGAAAATGTATTTTGACCAACTTGTAAAAAAAAGGGGCACGCGAAAAACTTTGACTATTTTCTCAGTGGTCTCAGTGACGAGAGCTAAATTCAGATTTTACGAGACTGTACATAATTTGCAGCAAGACGTCCCAATGAAAAATTCAACATCGACTATATAGTGAAAAGGATCAAATATCCCTTATCAGTTAGGATAGAGTGTCTTCATTTGAAAGAGAAACGACCACCTCCATATCTTTTAGGGTACCATGAAACAACACTAATATTGGAAGGTGTTAGAAGAAGAATTGTTCAGACAAGCCTTTAATTGGTTCGAAGACCAGGAGTTCATCTTCATGTACGGTTTAGTATCATTTCATAAGGCGAAAAGAGTGACAAAGTTTCAACTGGACAAACAAATTTCACTGCTTTACTGACCTTTCATCTTGGTCGACCTAAACCCCATTAAAAATGTGTGCAGGAATTTTAAAAAAGAAATTGCAAAGTTAAGGGTTTGCACAAAGAAGATGGAACTGATCAAGAAAACTAGCAATATATGGTATAACTAGTGTGACCAGCTCTATTTTAAGTAAATTCGGGACGTTCGCGAAAAAGGATATCTAAAACTCGGGACATTTGAATTCAAAATCGGGCCATTTTGGAAATGAAAAAAAGTTATTGTTATATTTTTATATTCAAGTAGTTCTCTTAATATTTAGAGTCCTAAAGTTACTTAAAAGTTATAACTAATCACTAATTTCATTCTTTCTCGTTTGTTTTTTGTTTGAAATCGTATTTATCTTGTGATACAATATCCTTAAGCAATTTTGGGGCTCCTTTCAAAAAATCATAAAATTGAAGGCACCCAAAATTTAGATTATATTTAACAAACAACATGTTTTTCAAAGTATCAATTTTTAGTTGCGATTTTTCTTGTGTCCATTATTTTGTGATTAATGAAAACACACGCTTTACACTTGCCGATGTTGCTGGTAAACAAAAGATAAATTCAAAGGTATCAACAAATGCTATTCCCGAGATACAAAATAAAATAACGATTTTTTTTGAAAACAAAAAAACGGATGACCCGTAAGCCTTCATCGGGACGCCGGGACATTGCCTAAAAAATTGGACTATGTCCCGGTTTTTCTGTACTAGTTGGTCACACTAGGTATAACACACAATTTTTTTAGTGGCACACGGGTCGATTGGGATTGTTCACATTTTCATGAGAAGTACATAAAGATGGCGTATACTAAAATCCAGCTTTGTAGGGTTTTCTCCGAGGTTCAATGTATATAATCATAGAACTGTAAGCTATTTTTGAAAACCACCGAGTCTAAAAAAGTTTATTTAATACATGCCAAAATTCATTTGGACTTTGAATTTTTGCATCGCCTGGTGATTAAAAGGTTTTTGAATAATGTATTGTTTAAAGAAATTTTCTTGGATTTTTGTCGAAAAGTTTAAAACATAACTAGTCGATATTGTATAAAATTTTAGTTTGTTGAAAGGATACTTTTAAAAAAATTATATATCTAGTCAAAAGAGTGCCGTTCTTTACTCTTTCTTACTCTCGGGAGTAATCAAGTTCAAATTTCAAACTACGATGGGAAAGCATAGAGATTTAGTTTGAAACTTTATCGTTTAAATTTGAATTTTTTTAATGAGTTAGTTCGCAATTGCATTTTCTTTCATATAATTTAATAGACAAAAAACTTTTCAGAAAATAAGGCTAGTCTTTCAAAACTTACTTATACGATCAGCAACTGATGATAGTTTTCTTTCATACGGTTTCTCCTTTTCTTCGACTTTTTGAGCTTTCTTGAGTACAGGCCGAAGTTTAGGCTGTTCGGGGAGCTCATTTCGTGGTTTTCCTGACTCCTTAGGGGCGGTTTCGACATGTCTTAGTTTGGGTTTGTCTACCAAAAATTCCTTTTTGCTTTCAACAACTGACTCCTTTTCTACACTGACAGCACTATCTCGCCGCTCCTCTTTTGGCTTGAGGGGTGGTTGAACTGGTTTCGGTTTTGTAGTCATCACCGGCACCTTAATTTCACGTGACTGCAGTTTAACTTCTTTCACCGCAGGCTGACCATTCTCTTTTGGAGCTGTGGATGCTGTGTCGGCTTTTTTAACCCATGGTGCTTTATTTGGTGTAGCTGTCGTCGATTGGGCAGCACCTTCCTTAACCCATGGTGGTCGAAATGTTGTTCGACCACCGCCACCAGGACCTTTTTCCGTTCCGGCGCTATTTGACCCGGTCACCGGCATCGTTTGTTTTATTTAAGAACCAAATATTTTGTTTATAACAATTCCGAATGGTTAACGATTATAATTTCAATTAGTTTTCAACCTCTCTCTTTCACAGCCTTTTATATTATATTTTATTATACTATAAGCATAGATTATGATTGAAAATTAGAAGCATTTTTGGTTAAACGGATGAATTCAATTTTCAATGGCGCGCATTCAATCGGGAAATTCGGGAGTATCAACCGAAAATATTATGTGGGACACTCGTCAGCAGCCGGAGACACTTTAGATCACTGTTGATATTCACTTATTTTTAGACATAGAAATTTATTATTTCGCAGTGTGATGGCGAAAGCATTTATTTCCAGGACGGCTCACTCAATTCAAATTCTCAATATGAAGACGGGAAAAGTATTTTTCGCTGAATTTTGTTTGAATTTTTCAAAGTGATGTTGGTGCCGATCGTGGTCGCCTCTGACGTTCACAGTTGCAATCTTTCCAAATTTATTTCTATTTGAAAAGAGCAGCTGCCATGGAAATTGGTGAAGCGTCAAATATGTTCATGCCAAATAAATAAATAATCCGTCGTTTAAATCCGCTCAGAATTTCGTGGAATCACTAACTTCTTTGCCGCCGATTCGTCGTATCCTTTGCAATTATGTACCGCTGATTATTTGCATCTTTATTGCAGCAAATTAGGTATATTAGATTTTTGATGCACGTATGAATGTATGGCAAAATGGTTAGTCACAACACAAACGGACAAAACGCGTTTTATTATTTGACGATGTGTTGTATGAGAATCAAAAATGGGTACAGGAAATGTGATGCACGATTCAGTAAAATCACTTGATTTTCATATTACTTTCCCAGCTGACGTAGATCATATTAAGGATCGAAAGTTCACTTTTCGACGAATCGTCAATGCGCGAGGAATCCAAGCTTAGCCGAACTGCAATAAATTTATTAAATAGACACAAATATCCTCAAATCTATCGGCACGCACGCAAAATAAACTTTATTTCCAAGAAAAATTTGTGAAATTTGTAGAAAACTATGTGAGCCCAACAAGCGGATTCCACCAATGCGCACGGAAAAGCAATCTAAAGATTTCCCAGCCCTGTGTAGTCGAATTATGTATTAGACTGGGTTTTCTCAAATTTGAGATTCACGTATTTTTGGCAAAGGTTATTTTTAGTTGCACGACGTCAGGTTGTATGTTCATGAAAATGAGAGCGAGCAGGCGATCGAGACAATTCGAGAAAATGGAAAAGTGTTGTCCTGCGCGGATCGCTTTAACACACAGTAGGCTGTACGTTTGTCTATAGGATTTTCACAATGTTGATGTGTTGGCTAAAGCTTTGCCTCATGCCACAGTAGTATCCATTCTGATGCATATTTACTCGATAAAATGAACATCGCTTTTGTTCGAATGTACCCTGAATGGATTCCAGAATGAGCGGCAGGAATATAAAGTGAGAACATTATCTTCAAAATTTTGTTTCGACTTTCAGTGGCCGAGTTCTTTTCGGGCCTTCAAGTTAATAGCGCGAATGGACGAGATATTAATGAACCGCGCAGAATGAATGACGACGTAAGAGCACTTCATGCGTATTTGCTATTCGACGATATTTGCACGCTTTTCCGGGAAAATAGCAATCGTGTAAGATAATTGATGTTCGATTCGTTACATTTTACTCAAAAAAATAAATTGTTTTTTCGTCTGTGGTCAATTTTTAAGGATTTATTCATTAGTTTTTCAACAGTTGAAACTAAAAAAACGAAAATCACTACAAAGCACATAAAACTTTGAATTAATGCTTGCACTTATAAAGAATACCTCTTCTTACCATTATCTAGATCTGAAGGTTGCCGTCAGTTAGGGTTAATTTGCCTCAATTTTTCGCTACTTACGATCTTTTTGAAGTCTTAAAGCGTCATACTGTGCAACTGAAACTATGTTAGTTAGAGCAAATTACTCTGTACGAACAACAAAACCAAACCATCAACCACTTTATATTAACTGAGTTGTTAGTGTATTTTTTGTAATTTTATTTCTGTGTGGAGTGAAATAGAATCCCAAGTTGGCATTCTTTACTTCACGTTAATAAATATTTTATTTTTGGGTATGTGAGCTTCACTGGAGTAAAAAAAGGACGCTTTATTCCTACTTTACATACTTAGAAATATGTCCTCAAAGTTTTCTGAATTTTTTTAAAAAGTTTTTGCACAAAGAAATTGCGATTTTGCCAAGTATTTTTAATTTACCCAGAATGCAGCACATTTAGTTGATTTGATTATGCATATTTAGTTTTTATGGTTCTGTAGAAGAAATAAAGACACAAAAAATAGCCTTTTAAATCATTAGTAGAAATAACTTCAATAATAAATATGCAATATCTCATACCAGAATTTTTTTCTTGGCTAAACAAATTAATGAAATGTTTGCTGGAATCTCGATGATGTATCATAACATCAGTTTGCATTCGCGCCACCAATATATGTTAGATGAAAAACTTTGAACAATAATTGATAGAGAAAAGTAGACCAAAGTCCACATCACACGATCCGCACTCTAATCTGCACACGCATCTTTATTGGTCGTCTGTGACCCCTATCACCTTATGTCCTTATGCTTCATGCAATGCACTTACCGCTCGTAGTGCATGTGCATGTGTTGTCGAACGGTATACACTTTGTGTTCGATACTAGTATAAAAGTGAGTCATTTCCAAGATTTTGTGTCCGTACACTTTTTGTCAATTCAGTCTTGAGAATTTGTAAATATTTCATCTCGTTTATTGTAATTTCTTCAATGATATGAAGACTTTTTGTTTCAGCAGCTAAAAAAGAATTTATTACTGGAAATCAAATCCATAAGTAGTTGGCTAGCACACAGTAAATAGTTAGATTCGTCAATGGCGTCTCTATGTTTTGTCGACAAAGATCTGAATTGACATAAACAGCAGGAATTTATTTTTTTCAATGATATGACTTTCTGTTCCAGCAGCTGAAAAACATTCCCAAACCGTAAATGAACCACCACCATGCTTGAAAGTTGAAGCGCTTAATTATATCATAGACTGTGGAGTGGCTTCTATTGACTATCGTTTATGCTTTTTATTTTTCCATGCTTTAACACTCGAGGTGTCTATCACAGAAAAATTAACACTTCTTAAAGCACTCTATAAAGTTCAGTGATTTTGATTCTAGGTTTAATTGTATCTAGTTTGAAGTTATCTTCACGTAATGACGTCCTGTCCCGTCCTTCGTAAAGTAAGGAATAATCTACCATAAGGAACCAGGAACCATTAGGAACCAGGATAAGAAATTAAAGGCAAACCTCTCCGAGTATGATGAAAACGACTCACCATTTCTCACTTGTTAGCTTCTGTTAGTTACTAATTGCTACAGTTACTCAACTCGTGTTTATGGGTTGTGACGATGGATTTCGCTTGCATTTATAAATCATGCCAGAATCTAGTATGACGAAAATTACTCTAACCATAGTATGTTTGTAAGAATCACCAAAGTGTATTCTTCTAAAAGCTACATAAGGGTGAAATAATTCATCATTAATTTAGCTTTGATTTGCTCAATTACTTAATGTCTTTCATCCACAGCGTGTAATCCACGTTCATGTGTCGTCAAGCCCACACACTTATCCAACATTTTCCGTTTGAGCTGTTTTCAGCATTTAAGAACAAATGGTGTTTTTCCCCAAATGATGTCATATGAAAATAGGTACGTGGGCGGCAGTAGCGAGCTCCTCTCTCTCGCATTTAATATTTTATATTGTTGTGTCGTGCTTTGATTTCACACATTGTGAATCTAGACAATATCAACAAATTACCAGCAAGACATGATGGAAAAATCTTGTTGAATATTGCCAAAATGGTTTCTGTTTTCCTCCGACTAAATTATGGTAATAAAATCTTTTAATGTATGTAGATAGTTGTGCGTTTTATTTGTTGCCGTCGAAATTTGCAATAATAATGTGAAATTTAGCTACTTTGGCTGCATGATGTGTTCCTTAAAAAATATGTCAAGGTATTTTTGTCGGTATGTAAGTAAAGTTGAGTTATTATCCTTGTCATCTAAATTGAAAAGAATTATTGTGGATTAATTTCGTATGTTGTCGTCTAAAGCACAAAGTATCGTAACTCAATTGTTCAACTTGTTGACGTGAGGAGAGCAAATTTAAGTGTTTTCAATGGCCAACATAGGAAGTGGCTGTAGTTTACTCAATTCATAGACCATAAGACATTCAGATTCGTAAGTTTATGGAAACTACACTATAAACACTAAGTTTATGGAAACTGTACTAATATTTTCAAACCATTTGTTCTTAAGCATTTGTGTTGAGTTAAACCTTAAAACTTAACATTAAAATTTGTGAAAATCTGATGCAATTTTACTATCATTTGCCAGTGATTATCGTAAATTTAATGTTTCATTGTAAATAAATTATTTTCTTTATATCGACTCTCGAGGATTCTCTGTCGGTGTCTTAACTAAAGTTACGTTCGCTGTATCTTGGTGTCAAAATGACCCCACACACTCATTCGCATAAATTGGATGCAACTAGAAAACAAAAAGGAAATCCTACAGAAAAAGTTTTTCAGAAACTTTGCTTCTGAATCAACTGAGATTCAAAGTTGTCAACGCATTTAATAATTGAATTCGAGGAGGCGAAAAAGCCTCCGTTTGATATGAAATGGTAATTTAAATAGGTTTTGACCCAAAAAAATCCAAAGATGAACACATAATATTAAACTATGGATAATACTGATCTGTTTTAATAGTTTGTGCTGAATGGTGGCTCTACCTCTTTGATACTTATTTGAACATGTTTAACATCGTATTATTCTTTTCCAAGTTTTCAAATGCAATTTTCATGCTCAAAATTAAAAACTTCACGTCACTTTAATTTGAAAATTTTAATTTAACTAATGTATAGTGTATAATGACTGAACAGACTATATCGCAAACGACTCAAGAGTAAGATGGTCTTGAGCGTTTTTTGTGGTTAATGTGATAAGATAGAAGTTGCGACCACCGAAAGAGGATCCTCTTACTTGGGCGTCATTTTTAGTACCCAACTTTTTTTTAGTATCGTCCTCATACAAAATTTACATATAACAACTTGCTGCAAATTAAATTTTATACATAGAAATTAATTTTATACATGTAGAAATAAACCACCTATTGTTCAGTCCCGGTTAGATTTCCAGGGATAATTTTTTGTTTATAAATCTAAATAAAACCGTGTCAATTTTTTTTTGAAAGTCAATATTAAGTAAAACGAGTTTTGACATATTTGCCATGTGTCTCAGGTCGAAAACCTTTCAACCTCACCTCGTTTTGTCATATATTTTTCAAGATTATGATAATAGCAGTTCCTTGCTATTTACGCGCCTAACTTTTTTTAACTATAGCCAAGAATAAAAGCAGACCCAAAATGTCTAACTTGCCAAAATAATGACGAAGATAAGTTTTCATGTTGTTTTGTGAATGTAAAATTTTCAACCAAAATTTGTTTAGATATCAAAGTAAAATTATTAAATAATAATTAAAAAATAAATTAAGAAATTTAAAAAATAGTTTATTGCAAATGTTTCATCACAAAAATAAAAATATAATTCAACAATTTGTAATTTCTTACAATTTTATGCAATACATTCTTTATTTTCACCCACAAGTAAGGAATTCACTGTTTCAAACTAATAAATATAATAAAAATAAGATCTATGAATTATTAAAAAAAAAGTCCTACTTATTGCACGTTCACTTTTTTATTACCAGATGGAAGTGCTGACCAATGTGGCCAAGAAGTGATCTCTTTGAATAGTCTTTCGCCAGGACACTCTGTGTCTCGCACTTGTCTATGTCCTAGTAGCTTAAAGTCCGTTGTGATGTATTCCTTTGAGACTCCATAGTCGATCAAATTATGAACAGCTGCTAGCATATTGGGTGATGGTAGTTTCTCTAGAAAAGAAAATGATATAAAATATTGAATTCATAAAAAAATTATATTATTATCCTCGTATCGATCAAAGAAACTGTTGGTTTCAATATTATGACTGTTGTATATTTAGGTAAGTTATTGATACATATTGCAATTGTTTCATGCTGTTTTGTCCTGTTTTAGTTCATTAGAATGGAAGACATTTCTTGTAAATACTGCGCTATAACACGTTAATCAAAAAACAAATTAGTTTTGATAAACAGCGACTCTTAAAGACCATTAGACCTTCAAATCTCAAGTCATCATCTCACTGAAAATCATGAATTTGCACTTCTTTTAGTTTTAGGTGTTATATTTTATTAGGAGACTAGGTTAGGTTAGGCGCTAAGCTAAACGGCTACCGGTTTAATTAGACAATTTTTGGCGCCCTGTGCCTTGTAGAAGTGGAAACCTTCTTGTTCATTCTATGAACCATCCTGATTTCTTAAGAAAATCCAGTCGATGCATTTTAATGGTACCTAGCTCACTCAGCTCCGCGAAAAAGAATGCCCCCAAGTGCATATGTCCTCTAACGACTAAAACTGCTGCCTCTTTTTCGTTGTCGAAACTTCGACATAGGTTGTAGCTGCAAGGATATTCCTTGACCCGTCAGTAAAACCATAAGATTGCTCGTTGAAGCTCTGTTCAGAGCCAACAGACTAAGAGCAAATAAGCCTAGCAGTCCAATTCATTTTGTACTTTGTCCTTACATGAAACTGAAAATATTCAAATGAGCAAATCTCGGGCGAATATGAACTGAACTGCAAGTTTCATATTGGGGATGATTAATGAAGATTTGAAAGAAAATAATGGATAACACTTTCCGAAGAGACCAATGAAAAGGACTGTCAGAGAAACCACATGTTTCCCTAACTAGCAGCAGTACCAAGAAACTCTAGACGTTTTTGTAGAAGCCCACTTTCCGGTATGCGAGTTCAATGGAACAAGATTCATTTGACTAGCATCTCAAGTGCCCTAGCATGTAGACCCTTTACACCAGAAATATTACTCCCATTATACAAATAGCTTCAAATCCTTTAAACTACTGATGAGTACAATATATGCCCAGCTCTTTTACAACAGAAGCTAAAAGTTACTATGTCGATAATAATGTCAATGTCAATGTCTAACACATGTTATAAAATGGCTAAGCATAGGCATATATGCGAACCAATTGACGGTCGTTATAACTCGCAGATGTAAATTAAAAAAACGTTGAAATATAACGAGCTTAATCCACCAACAAGCCAGCCGTGGTAGTGCTGTCCGGTGACGGATGGCAAGTGACAGCACCTGAATAGGATGCCATCCGACACGCCGAAACCACACTTCTTACTAAAATAGTGAATCGATTTTCATCATCTAGCATTCATTTTAAAGAGCATAAAAAACTGTTCTATATAGACTAAAGATTAAAAAAAAACAAATTATTTTGGGACTATTTTTGGCTGAGAGTACAACGAAATTTTTCGTCAAAATCGTAATTTGTTTTTTTTTGAGCCTGTTTTGAAGGGTTAATTTTCGAATTTCGCAAATAATTTTATTGGTTTGTTGATTTCAGATGAAAATTGCAGCCAGCATCGCTTATGCAATTTACGACGTCAGCGACGACATGGCTTTCAAGATCCTTGAAAAATTTGTTAATTTTCAACTTTCACTTTTGTAGAATATGTTTTTTTTTCAACCTCAAACATCGCCTAAAATAAATATTATACTGATTTAATAAGAACTGTCTTCATTTCCCCACAAATCAGTTGCAAAAAAGACCTTTTTTTCGGCCTCTAAAGGTACTTCCCCCCCTTAAGGGGTTACATAGGCATTAAAGGAAAAAAACAACTTTTTCAAAAAATTGTATTTTAAAAACAAAAATCTATTTTATTTAAAATTTATGCACATAAAAGTTTAGCATTTCAAGAAGTTTAAAAAAAAATTCGGCTAAAAATATTGAAAATTGTCAATTTTTCTGCAGTTTTCCTCGTCCAACCTTTTTTTTGCGGTAGGCAGAATATTTCGGTGCAGATTCATCTCAAATCAAAAATTCAAAAATTTTCTTATAGTTTATGCCTTGGCTCGTGCTTGAACGAAGGAATTGAAAAAAAATGAAATTTAAAGTTTTGAAATGGATTTGAGTGAATTTTCGTCTCATATATTTTAGCGTTTTTCCGATTCTCATTGTTTTTAAAATATTTTTTTCGTATAAAACAAAAATGTGTCGACCGAATGAAAATCCCTTCGTTCAACCTCGAGTCAATACTATAAAGAGGAACTGTGCAAAGTTTCAGCAAAATCAATCGATTCGTTCTCGAGAAATCGTGCCTACCGCAAGGGAAAAGAAAATTTCGAGAAAAACACGTTTAACGTTTTTTTACCGCGATTTAATGAATTATAAATATTTTTTAGCGACTTACATCGAGTCATCGATCTCAGGTCCATAGTAATTCGTTCGCCTCATTCGCGATGTTCAGAGCATCCTTTTGATGTTGTGATGTTTGATGAAAATGAAAGGAGCTGATTTTACGCGGTTGAACCGCGCTGTATGCGTATAATACGCTAGGTAAGGCAGAGCGCACGCACCGATCATACGGTATTCAAATTTCTATAACTCCGGAATTCACTTAAAATTTGGTGTGAATACGCTTGAAGTACTATACTTTCATAAAGAATAAAAAAATTTCGACCAATTTTTTGAAAATGCCTATGTAACCCCTTAAATGACAAAGAAGGTACCCAACGAGGAGTACTATTTCGTCCATATAGGCTATAGTTAATGACGTACTAGTAGAACTGATCACAGACCAATGCTTCTAGGTACTAAGGTACGCAAGAGATCTTTCTATAGTAATAACGAGCAACATATTAACATTTTATCTAATCGGTTGCAATAGCCTTTAACCTTTTGAGTTAGAGTCAAATAAAAGGAGGTTAGCATTCATTTCGCAAAATCTTAAATTGCACCATTTAGTTGAGAAATGTTAAATTTCCTTATACTCGTATGTAGCAAAAACGCAGTTATTTCAACATCCAAAGAGGTAAAGTCCTTGAAAGTCATCCACGACTAACAATTTCATTGCGCAATGATCTATTTGTCCTGGAGGGCATCGCCATTTATCCTAAATTCACATATGAAGTGCTTGTATAATGGCCGTAGGTTGAACAAAGTAAAACTCGAGTGATTCTACAAAAAATTCAAAGACTAGCACGCCAATGAAAAAACTGCGAAAATGAAATGTTGCCCTACAGCTGCGATGGAGGCTCTACTCAATCTGCCGGCTCATAGGAAGCAGAAAGCAGTCAGAGATGCCATTCAACTACAGAAGGCAGCATAATGTAAATTGTATTTCTTCAAAGAGTTCCTGAAAATAGTGTGCGATAAAAATTACAATCAAGTGATTGCAAATATTCATTAGGTCGGAACCGGAAATGAATCTATCCATGTTGATATCAGGGAACGCAATGAATGGCAAACACTATACCTTAAGCTAGAAAAACGGTCGTGACTTTAGTTTACTGATGGATCGAAGGAGACAGCTAATGCTTCAAACACAAGTCTACAAGAACGAGCCTATATTGCTTAAAATTTCAATGTTTACAAGCAAACATTTTATTCTAGCATTTATTGCTTGTTTATATTGTTTTAGCTTGTTAAAAATGAATTCACTATGCCAATTTAAATAACACTTACTTTGCCAATCGCCAATTACACATATGCCAACACTTCGATTATTGTATCCAGGTGCGTGTGCTCCGATCACATTGAATCCGCGACCTTCATATATGTTCCCGTCACCACCCACTGCAAATGTATAACCGATATCGTTCCATCCTCGTTCGTTCTGATGGAAGTTCTGCATGGACCGCATCGCTGCTTGGCAGTCCTCCTTTGTGTAACATGCGTCCGGTTGATACGAGTGGTGGATTATAACGTATGGTGCAGGTCCTTTGAATGCTTCCACAAGCTTTGGCGGTCTAGCGCCCCATTCGTCACGGGTTATATAGCCCATCATCACGTTGGGCAGCACTACTATTAGTGTAATAACGAGAATTGGAACTGAAAGAAATGTTCACTTTCAGGTTTGGTTAGTCCAGTTAGTAACGAGCAGCAAAAGGATAATGACAAATGATACGGATTAATTGGGTTAGATTTGTGGTGCGAGTCGTGGAGTATGCTAAAAGCGGCAATACTGCTTTGTATGATATTCAAAGATGTATGCCTGTTGATTGCAATGAAAAATGCTAACGTGTGTGTCATGGCATCGTGACCATTGATATACAAAAAACATACATTTATACATAACACCGTAAAAAATGAAAATTGCCCCTGTATGAATCCAGTGTCTGAATGAAAATCACAACACTGTAGTTTTTCCTAATTGACACTTTAATCGTAATATAATTTATTTAAACATTTACACGCTATTGATTGTCGTAATTTTCATGTTAAGGAATAATAATACAATTTCCAACTTCGAAGAAAAAAAATTGTAACGCTACAATTTACTATTGATGGGAATTGCATTTGCTGATCTAGTTCTTGGCAATGCTATCCACTTGGGCCACGATAAAATTTCATTAAAGAGTCTATCGCCAGGACATTCGGTCTCTTTTACTTGTCGGTGACCCAATAATTTATAGTCTCCGACAATATATCCGCTTGAGATACCATATTCTATCAATTTTTGAGTAGCCTCGAGCATCTTTTTCGGTGGTAGTTGTGCTGGAAAAAGAACCCCGAAAGAAATCAATAATTAAAGGTCACTTTAGATTTTGCACTTAAAAGGGGGGTATTCTTTGTGGTTGTTGCTATCTTCTTCAGTTTGATGGTTTTCATTGTAAATGTGGTTGCTAAAATTATCGTTCGTGGAAATAGCGTCAGTTATAATTAATGGATAATGTGATTTACAAGTTTTGAAAGAGGATGTTTTATGTTTGCTATTAATGTCACTTTATCTTCTAAAGGTTCTCGTTATTGATAAAATTGCATTTTTGATCGAGAGTTAGCAATTGTACATGTTTTTGTAAATAAAATAAAAATCCGTGATGGTTGAGCGAAGTCCTAATGAAGTGGTCCTGTGGATGTCATAAAATGTATAAAAGACAGGCCTCAACAGTGGTTTGAATTGGTTAAGCTTAAACAGTCAATAGAACAAATTTAATATATGCGTTCTGATCTACGGAATAAAATAGTTCTGTTCTAGTAAGAAAAAAAAAGAATTCAGCGCAAGGATATTTTAGGAAGAACAATATTTCCTTTTCGATGTCAGAACCACTATGGAGAGAATCTAAGCAAAAATCTTGAGCATGAAACGTTTCAACACCTGGCTGATCCAATAGAATAAAAACAAACACAATTCCAAAATTGAATTTTCTACAATCCTCCGACAAAACTTCGATTCTTTGCTTTCAAACAATATCGAATCCTGCTGGGTAATGTAAATGTTAAAGTTGATCTTTAAAACGCTAACATATCACAAACCAGGGAGTATAGTGCCTTGGATGGGCTGACGGGCATAATGAGAATAGGAAAAGATAGTGACGATATAACGCATTATCGGAGTGGCATTACAGTTGAAGGCTAAAATGCTAATTTTGATAATTTCGACGAATAAGTAGCAACGGATGCAGCGAAAAAGAATTTGTAGTACGTTATTGTTTTAACAAAATGGCATCTAATCTATTAATTTGAAAAAAGGATGATAATCAACAATGATGTTCTACAATTGTCACTTAAGTGACATCCCACCGTCATTATAGGACAAATGATGTTCGTTTAACGACATTTGGGTCAATCCTTAGCGTCAGTGACGATCAGTCTATCCATGGTTTGTTTTACTGAGAAGCAATAAAAACGGATTCGTTTGGTTGGCTCCGTATGTGCTAGTTCATGGGATTTTTTTCGCGCCGTACCACGACCTTAGAAGTAGAGTACTTGGCGTAATTTTTTGACATCTTAATAAAATGCTGACTATATTTACAACTTTAAGAACAAGTTAGAAATTTTTAAACAGACAAACCCTCCCGTCATTTAATGATGATAATTTTTCTTTAATAAGCATGATAATCATTCTCATTAACGAAGAGGTAGTATACGCAAAGGCTGCATTATTTAAGGTTAACTTCATTTTTCTTTTTCTTCGCAAAAAGTTCGACAAGTTCGCTCGCTACAAAAAGCAACTGATTTTCAGCCAACGTCCACTTTTCCTTTGAAAAGTTCTTAAATGGTAGACAGTTGAATGTTAATGCTTGATGCTATCTACCTTCAATTATGTTAGTTTGAAAAATAATCAACTATGGAAACTTTAAACGGAATTTTCTCGCGTCAATAATTGCAACGTCACATTTTAAACTTGAAAAAAAAAATTAATTTTTAGTTTAAAACTATCCGAAAATGTTTTCAACACTTTTCAGTTTAAGTTTTTCAAAATGGACTAAGCCGATTTCGGCATAACTTTCGGCACAACTTTAATGCTCTTTGAACAAGTTTAGGGATAGCCCGAAAAGTAAATATTTTAAAGAAGTGTGCCATAGAACATAATCTTGGTATATTTTGCATAGTTAAATAAAATTCAGTTTGGCTATCTTTATTTGGAACGGAAGGAAACATACAATAATGAATTTTGGTTCTATACCTTCCTTATACCGATTCTGATGTACTGAAATATAAATATGGACAATTAATGAAAATTTGTGAGGAGATCATTTGATAGAGGTGATTTTAGTCGGTAGAAATCCGGTATGTTGAGTGGCAGAAGCTGTTCGGTATCTTTTTGAAGATTTCCACCTTCCAACGATGAAAAAAAAAAATGTTTTAGAAATTAATGTGAAGGCAATAAGAAAAGGATTCTCAGTGAAAATAGGAAGAAAGTATTGATTTTTATTTTAATGGGTAAATCCTGTCAAGCTTCCACTTTTTCACGAGATTATTCAAGGGGGTAGAATCGGTTATAATTTTGAAAAATCAATTTTTCATTTTTCCATTAATTATACCTTCAGAAATCACGTCTCAAAATTTTAAGATATTCCCAAAAATAAAGAAGTTATGGCAGTTTGAGCGCGCACGCCTTTTTTGCGTTATTTTTCGTAATCGAAATTTTAAACGTACTTTTCTTGAAATGACGTTTTTCTAACTGCGGACACTTATTCTCCGGATTGGTCGAATCGATTTAAGTCAAATTTAATGTGCTACTTTATTCAAGTATCTTGTGTGGTAATCTACTACAATATAGGCCAAAAACCAATTTTAAAAAATTTGGCAAGCGAAATAAAGTGAAAAAAGCGATTTTTTGAATTCAAACAACCGCTATTTTTTTCGATCATTTTTTCAAAATATTGTGGAAGATTATCACGTAAAAAACATTCCTCTTTAAAATGCGGTTTTTTTTTATTTTAAATTCTTCATTCCTGAGATTATCTGTCCGCAAGTGGACGAGGCATTTTTCGAGACATCAACTTTGGTGCCCTCTTTAAATTAGTAGAAAAATGGAAAAAAATTTTTTTTTGTAATCTTCAACATGTGTGTTTTATCCATGCAACTTTTAAAATTTATATACAATAAAGGTGCTGAAAAAAATTATTGAAAATTAGGCTGTTTTTTAGCATTCTAACCGGTACTACCCCTTCAGAAATTTTTAAAAACTTGAAATTTCGGAATTTTTCGATCTTTTACCGCTTATCTCGCTAAAACAATCATAGATAAAATGAATTTCAGGGAGGCGTTCTTAGTAAGAAATTGCCTGTTTTATAAAAAAAACATAGATTTATCTATCATAGTTTAAAAATAATGAGCGCCCCCCAAGCACGCCATAAAAATCGAGTTTTTTTGCGAAAAAACCCGTGACACACCAAATAAATTGATAATTTTGAAAAATATGAAGGAAGTCATTAAAGTATTTATATAAAAAATTGTGAAGTAGCTAACTTTATCTGGGATATTTATTCAAAATTGTGAAAGTTTTCAACTTATTTTCAAATTAGCGAAGTTTTTTGTCTCATTTTTGTACTAAATCTGGGCACAGTAAATATATTGGATTTATGATTTTTTTGACTTTCACACTAAAAAACAACAACTAACGTTTAATTAGAAATTTATGAAACTTGTCTTTGCCTAATTGTTAGTCTATACTGTTCGCTACTGTTTGCCATCCCGGTCTACAAGATGACGATGGCATATTTTTTATTGTTCGTAAATAAGACGGGATGAGAAATTGGTATCTTGTGTAAATAAAATGTCATAGCAAAATAGATTCTATCAAATCTCTTCTAGTTAGTTTCCTCAATTTTTTTCCAGATATTAAATAATTAAATACAGTTGAATTTTTTTTGGAAAATTTGTATTTAATCTGAGATTGTAGAAGCTCTAGCGCCTTAAACGAAAACCTTCTACTGAACAAGTTTGATTTAAATACGAAAAGGATTCATTATTCTTTCTATGATAGTAAAAATCATAGTATTTTGACCCAGATCTGAAATCAGCGTACATTTTACATCACGTCGCGATAGCATTCTCATCACTTACAACTGCACGTAGAAGTAGAAGTGCACCCTTAAAAGAATACCCCCTTGAGACGGAAATGAAAAAAAATATGTTTTATAATATCTGTCACTTACTTCGCCAATCTCCAATCAAACAAATACCAACACTCTTGTCATTGTAGCCGGGGGCATGAGCTCCCACCATATTGAAACCTCTACCCTCGTAAATATTCCCGTCGCCGCCAATCAAGAAAGTGTATCCAATGTCACTCCACCCCCGAACATTTTGGTGTAGATCTTGGATGGCTTGTACAGCTTCTTGGCATTCTTTTGCAGTGTTGCACGCTCCTGGCTCGTATGAATGGTGGACGATAACGTACGGGGATGGTCCATTGAACAGTGTTGGAGTTTTGGCCGGCTTCGCGCCCCATTCGTCGCGTGTAACTATTGTCATTGACTCAGGTAAAAATACTATGAGTGGAATAACAATAATTGGAGCTAAAATAAAGTTTTTTTTTTCGTTTGTTTGTCCTTTTCAGACTCTGTGGTGGTAAGCGACATTGAGTAAAGCTGGTAAGTGTGTTCTGTTTATTTTGATTGACACCAACAACATTGAAGAAGTTTTGTTTTGAATGTGCATTGTAACGTTTGAGAATGAGTGTGAAAAGTGTGGCCAGGCGTGCACTGTAACTTTTTGCTGCGCTACGAAAATGAGTTACATAATATCGCACCCTCTATCAATCAATCGTATTCCGCACTTGCGGTAAACTCGTCGTAGTTATGAAGAATCTATAACAAACTATAACTGCTTGCTTGCGGATCGGTATTTTGTTGCAATTCATTTTTACTGCGCGGGAAAAAGTAGTGTGCCCCTGGCATCAGAACTATGAAATATAAGCACGGTTCAAACTGAAAAATCGGACATTTTTGACACAAAACTTTTTTTTCTCAACTGAATAAAAAATTATTAAGACAACTACTTGGATTGAAATAAAAATAAAAGAAGTATTTCTTGATGGATTTTGAGCGGGCGGTGAATATTATAAAAATTAATTTCAAGATTTTTAAATTGGGGTTTCTCACGATATTTCAAATTTATATTTCAATAAGTACAAATTATAGCCAGATCTTCCTATTTGAACGTAAATGTCAAAAGCTAAGTAATTTGACAAAAACATGTTTCAATTGATTGTGATATATTTCAAAACATGCAGAGGTTAAATTTTACATCGATTTTCAATAGATTATTATATTATATTGCGATTAAACAGGATTAGTTGGGGAAGCAAAAGTGTCAATCTATGAAGAACAACATTGAAAGATGTGACATTATCTATTCAACGGATCATACATATGTATATCATATCTTGAATCCATCGATGGTTGATATAATTTCAACAAATATTATTTGTATTAGCATTATTTAATATAATAAATGAGCTATCATTGATGCATCGAGCAGTGTCAAGTGGTCAACATATTCAACAGACTGAGACACATTAACTTACTTATTTTTGAAAATTTAGTCATGTCTTTTATAAAGTACTCTAGTGGTCGCTGACAATAACTTGTCAAAAACGCAATACGCTTTTGAGAAAAGGCGGATCAGGAATTTACTAAAGTAGACTTTCAGAAACAAGTAACATGTATTTTGAAAGCAGACACCGTTTAGCACAATGCAAAATACTTTTTATTACGCAAAAATATTTGAAATTGTCCCTTTTTCCATTTAGAATACACGAGACACAATCATCCCCTAATTACGATAACCAACTTCGCCATTAGAATCACAGTTGAAGAGATTCAAAGAATATATATATTCAAATATACTTATTAAGCCGTTTCAAATATTCACTTAGGATCTTTCAAAAATGCAAAGTATTTTTTAACGGTAAACGTAAAATTTTTACCGAATTTTCACAAGCAAAAAATTCAAAAATATATTTTTAAAAACTTTGACAATCATTTCCGGTCCTTCATTCCAACCTAACACCGCGTCCAGCTAGCATGTGACTTCTGCCAGCATTTCACAAGGCTCAGTTCTTAAAGCCGATTCATACACTCAAACGGGTGACATGACTTGTTGGATCCAACAAGTCGTATGAATCAAGATGGACTGTGTGGACTGCAAGTCCTATGTTTTGTTGGATGAAAAAATTTGAACCACTGGACAGACCTTCTCCGACGATCGTTTCAACATGGGATAGGCAAAATGCACAAGTTGTTGGACAATTAGTCACTTTTTTCACTTGTGGTCAATACACTTATCTTATAACAAAAGTCTTTAATTTAGTGAATAAGTACTTTGAAGTTTTGCATTGATAATCTACCATATTATTTGTTAACTTCCCGGTATATGTGAAGCTCTCGTAATCGTTTTCTTATTTCTTGTGAAGCAACACTTCTACTGGAGTGAAAATTGGTTAAAAAGTTGCTACGGCACACGTTTTGTTTAACTAATTTTTTGATAAACAAGTCACATGACTTGTTTGAATGTGTGCCAGCGTCATGTATCAAAGTTTCATATAGTGGAAAAATCTACGTGTTCGAAATTTTAAATTAGCGCGGCGCTTCTCATTGCTCTTTCGGAGCGCAATCCGCGCGTATCCCCGCGCGTATCCCCGCGCGTATCCCCGCGTTTATCTCGGATCAACGTTTCTCAAACTGGCCGGACTCCTTTCTCAAACAATTTTTGTTCGATTTACTTGAAACTTTTACAATATGTTCAAAACTATTGTCTGCATGGAATTACGTAGGATTTTTTTTAATGTTGCATATTTCAATTGTTATTAACAATTTTCGAGCGTTTTTTTCCGTTTTCTTGACATTTTTTCAAAATGACGCCATTTTGTCAAAAAGAAATTTAAAAAAAATCCTACGTACTTCTCTGGCTGTTATTACGTTTTATCGACAATTATTTGTTTGATAACCATAACCTTAATAATTCAGGAGAAAATGGTCCGGTCGCAAAGCCATGAAAAAATAAGGCGTTTCTGGAGAAATGCTAGGGAGCCGCCATCTTGTTAACTTCCCAGTATATGGGAAGTTCTTGTAATCGCCTCGAAAATCGAAATTGAAATTTTCAACATTTCTTTACGTTTTGAGGTCTAGAGAGTATATATAAAGTGTTTTTAGAAAGGGAGATGCATGTGTGTGTGTACGTACGTACGTACGTACGTACGTTCGTGGACACTTTTTTCTACGAGCATAACTCACGTAAATAAAGTCCGATCGACTTGATTGAGGTGTCATCCGAAGCGTCTTTGCAATCTTAAGAGCTGATTAGTTTTTGGGATACTTCGGTCGCGGGGGTTTTCTGTTTTGCCCCTTTGAAGGTCATTTCTGTCATGCGTTATATCTCGCGAACCAAACATACGATTTGCATGTTTAAGGTGTCAATCGACGCATATTAGCATTCGTGTGAATCTATCAAATTTTTAAAAAAATCGTTGGAGCCGTTTTTTAATTTAAGAAAAAAAAGTGAAAAAAATTAGGCTTTTTTTCATAAACAATAAATTTTTAAGTTGATTTGCAAAAAATAGTAATCAATCTTTATAAAATTCTTTTTCTGCAAACAATGTTTGTAAAAACCTCATCAAAACTTTTTCTCATGATTACGTAAAAAATTAAATTAAAAATAAAAAATCATTAAAAGTCATCATGATTTTCAAGGTCATTTTTATCATTCACTATATATCACGAACCAGATATAATATTTGGATCATTAAGGTGTCAGTTGACGTGTATTAACATCTTTGTGAAGTTTTTTACAATATAAAAATTCTTTTCAACCGTTTTTTTAATTTAATAGAAGAAAATGCGAAAAATTATAGTTTTTTCATAAAAAATATTTTTTAACCTGATTTGCACCGCACAGTGATACCAGTTTATAAAATTTATACATTCTCATTAGTTTTTGAAGAGAAACCAGCAGAACTTTCTTCCATGACTATGAAAAAAACTAAATTAAAAATAAAAAATCATTCAAAGTTACCATGTAAAGAGGGTTTATACGAATGCTATTACTTTATATCTTTTATTCTAAAAAAACTGTTGTAAATTCAATCAAAGTTTTAAAATATTTGCATAATTGAGCAGATTTTTAATAGTTTTTATAGTCTTTTAATTAAAAAAACTGCTTAAATTTTGAAAACCAACAAAAAATTTCAAGACCAAAAAGGCCCCCACCGATTGATCCGCGTGAATATTCAATCTGTCCTCATCGACCAAAAACCTTACGTAATCAATGGACCCTCCCGTAGACGATATGATTCATATTAACTCATTCCTGGTACTGCTATGAATACCTCTCATTGTTGTAATGTTGTTAATGTTTATGTAGATATTACTGGGAAGTTGACCGTGTGGACCTCGAGGGTCGCACCTCGCGGCTTGTTTTTTAAAGTTCTGAAAAAAATCAAAGAGGATGTCAAATACTTGTACAATATAGATCTTTTTGCCGAATTTCGATATGTTGTTTGGTTTTTGAGAAAAAAATTCCCAAAAAATGCCTTTCTTTCTACCTCTGCAGTGGTGTTCCCCCTTAAGCATCTCAAATATCGCACGAGACACAAATTCTGTACTGAATTTGTTTGCAGATGACACGGCAGTTTTTTATCAAGAAGGAAGACATTATTGCATTGATTGAAAAAGGACATGATTGCCCTGATGGAAGAAAAGTTCTTCAATTAGGTACCTCATGCATACTTTTATCGTTTAAAAAAAAAAAAACTAATTTCAACAAAGTGGATTCCATCTTTTTTCATATAGGAGAAAACTTAGCAACAGAATAAAATCAAATTAAAGCGTGGTTCACAAAAGACCCGGATTAAGGTCAATTGTTATGATGATTGTTTCAACAACCATATCGATATATTCAGGCTTGAAGCCTATGGCTTTGATTCATTCACCGCCTCCAGCGTTGTGTCCGGGTCCGGTTGTGAGTCCATCTGACAGTCGGGATTTCAGTTAGTCAGTAAATCATCATGAAAAAAAACTTATAGAGATTTCATGAAGGACTGGGTCGCATGCAATCCAGTGGCTAAAGGTTATATCTGCAATTCCCCGCATCCCCTGTTACATGCTCCCATCGACTGATAACCATGCGAATGTGGCTGGTAGTGCGTTTAGATTGCAGCGGTCTTCAAAGTTTAGGTGAAGGCGTATCACCATCCATATACTTATTAATCTAAATCTAAATCAGTAACATAAATAATTTTCGCGTTATTTACGAATGTAAGAATACATAAGAAGGGGCGTATATGGCATTGAAACTGTATGAAATAAAAAAAAAATGATATCCACATTTTTATTTCTATAAATATCTTAACAGTTGCTGGCAGACGTACATTCAATTAAAATTATTCGATATTCTATAATAGGAAACAACAAATTGGATGGGATTTATATCATACGAATTTCGCATGATTTGTTGTCTACATAAATTGAGAGGTTGAAAATGAAAAATAACAATAAAAGCTTGTACATGCTGCCGTCAATCCAATTACTTGTTGAACAATGCTCCATCGAGCGTGAATTTAGCAAATCGCTTTCTAGATAGAATTCTGTAATTGGAATAACAACACTTTCGAAGCATCGTTACTGTAAAATTGTCGTCATTCATATTCTTGATTTGTTAAATATTTCAGGTGGTGATTTCTCCTCGTGAATCCATCTCTAATTATTTCACTGTATCAGGAGTTCATGTAAATAAAAAGGAATAACTGGGCTGCAGCAGGTGAAAGACCTGAGAACCTGAGGTTCTACGAAAATAGTCGCAACGATTAAATTGATTTATTCAACCAGTATGCAATTAATTTTTAACACGGCAATCGGTTGAATATTTTGATTGCTGCACCAGTCCTCGCGATCTGTTTATTTAGCTTAAAGCTGAATTTTTCACTTTATTTCACTCGCTTTAGATTGCAATAATTTCCGTTTGCGTTTTTGGATTGCAACAAACGATACTGCAAACGACTTGTGACAAAATTATATTAAAGCAAGCTCGAAATATTTTCCATAGAATTTGTGGCGCCCCAAAAACCGATCTTCTCTATATTGATGACGTTTTTGGATTGTAACTGTTTTCTTGTTGCCGCCACGTGAAAACAATAAATTTTAACATAAGCAACATTTTTGTAGAATCGACGGTTACTGAGATATGTATATGGGTTCCATTTTTCGTCTGTGAAAACCCATAGCTACCTCCCTTTGTCACTCCGTTTAGCCATAAGTTTTCGTCTTTCAAAAGTTTTAAACTACCTTTTTGCAAACTTGTAGCCGTGTCAAAATGTGTTATCGAGTTCACTATTTCTTGGACTAATAGAATATTTTTGTGTCACCACACGAGGAACTCAATCTAGTCGTCTTTAATAGTTTTTTTAATTACATTTTCCACATGTTCATGACGCTTTTTTGATGTTTTTTAGATTTATGGACCCTTGGACCAGTTTTTGGTTTATTCTTATATTTGTTCTCTTATTCCAATTTAACTTTGAGTCGTGAGTTTCTAACTACATTCGATTTTTCATGCTTCTGGTTTGAGCTTTTCTTTTTTCCTCATTTGGTTAGTAAAACCACAGTTTTGGGCTCTAAAACGATCTCCCAAAACAGTTATTGAGTCCTCAGATACTTTTGTCGGTGTTATTGATGAAAAAAATGATCAAACAATGCAAAAATCATTCTAAAATTTTGTGAGCCAAAATTCCTTTATTGTATTTGTGTAGAAAAGCTTGGCGCAGACTGAACTGAACTGAACTGGCAAAAGGCAATAAACCAGGGTGACGCCCATTGTATCGAGTCATAAATGTTATGGTGGTCAATTATTCAACACCATAGCATTCATGGCCACGTTGGGCGACACCCTGGTTTATTGCTTTTTGCCGACTTGGCTTTGAGACACGAAGAGGAAGCATGGTTGATTCGAGAAACAAAGGATGATCTTACCATTAGCTATGATTTTGCTTCGATTACAACAGTTTTTAAGACTCTATCCGTTCACAATGAGTTTCTTGTATAATTTGCATATATAAATGATCGAACAATTTCCTGATTTCTCAAAATAAATGTTTTTGCAGTTGAACATTGCTGATTTAGCTTAAAATAATTACATCCACGAATATTGAAAAGAACAGTACCCACCGGTGATCGAACACACGACGACGACAATTATTCAAAACGAAAAACAATACCCCGACGGGAATCGAACACACGACCTACACTGCACCGCTTCTGCCAGATGTAAAAACTTAATAATCCATTGGCGACGCTAAAAAATTTAAGGAAGTTTTTCTCAAAAACGGAGGAGTGTTGCGCTCTAATATTTTAAGAATCGAATATCTTTCATGTCTTCTACTTATTTGCCAAATTTCGTCCAAATCTGAGATTCCATAACCTGAGCCTCTCCTAGTAAATAGGCTCAGTTATGAAGAAAAATATCCAATTTTATTTTGGATAAATTTGCTTTCGATCCCTTATTTGCTCAGGCTTAAAAAAAGCTATGAAAATTGAAATCTATGTATGGCCTCGTACAAAATAGAGGGTTTAAGTTTTAATTCAGTGATTTTGGATAAGCCACTCAGAAAACCTGGTGATCACCGCAGGGCACTGTTTCCCAAAGAAAGATTAACAACTCAGCTGATAAATTGATCCAAAAATAGTATTTTTATTTGGAATTTTCGTGAAAATTTGTTATGATATAGTTCAAAAACATGTTATGTATAGGATCAGAAAAAAACTTATAAAAGAGTTCAAAAAATTCATTGAAATTGTCTGTTTTTTCACGCCTCTGACTTGCCGTCACCCCTTAAGGAAGAAACATCTTTGACATACATATTTCGGACAGTGCCAAATTATGTCTATGACTTTCTTGGCAATAAATTATGATAAAGGTTAAGATTATGGCCCCCACCTTCGAAGGGGGTGGGAGTAGAAGGGATCGATAGAGGGGAGTTACACAATTACTATGGCATAAAAAGTTCGTGGCGGTCACGGCCATATGAGAAGTTATGGGGGCTCCCCCACTGAAAAAATGATTATTTTGCCTATTTACAGAGATCATATGAAACCGTAAAATTGATCTGGGAAATGATTTTTAGACTTGTTTAGAAGTCGAAAAAGTTTAAAAAAATTAAATTTTTTATTTTTTTCAAAATATCAGAAGCGTCATATATATTTCTGGATTCCACTCTGCATTAATTTGTATTTACTTACTTACATATCTTGTCAGCTGGCTCGCGAATTATTTCAATATAAAAAAATGTTAATAGATACACTGGTCACTTGTTAAAAAAAATCTCATTACCATTGACAAACATTTGAATTCATCTCCAAAAAAAAAAACTAAACTGATAATTACACAAGTAAACAATAAACCAAACTGTATCTTCTTTTATTTGCTACGACTGTTTTTAATCATGAGCGAAATGCTGTATTCGTCAAAAACTTCGCATCTGCTTCTAAAGATGTTTGTTGCTTAGTAAGTAGGGTTGTTCAAATGTGCGCCGCGTATCGATAAATTTATAATTTGAAGGAGTGAATGTCTTCTGCAGAATAGATTTGATGCACTATAACATACAGTCATGAACATAAGTCTACGTACCCCTGCAATTTTCATGAAAAATATCGATCTAAAGGTCTGATTTCAACACAAAGTATAAAGAAAAATGAAAACAATGAACGTTTTTTATCTAAAGTCCAAAAAATATGTATTCATTCAATGCAACTTAATACAAAACAAAAATAACTAAATTCTATACAATAAAAAAGAACAAAAGTCTACGTACAGTCATTTTTAACATCAGTTATCTTAAAAACTAGTATTTGTTAGAGCCTCTTATGGAAGAAATTGCAGCTTTCAGTCGGCTTGGCATAGAATCGACTAGATGTTTAGTGATTTCTCGTGTAATTTTACGCCATTCTTCATGAAGAACGGAAATAAGTTCGGATATACTCGAAACTTTGTGGCTCTGATCTTGGCGCTTCAAATGTTCCCATAAATGTTCGATTGGGTTTAAGTCCGGAAGTTGGGGTGGAGAATGGAGTTGTTTTGGAATATTGAATATCAACCACTCTTTCACAATCTGCGCGGTATGTTTGGAGTCATTGTCTTGTTGGAAGACTCAAGATGGTCTTAGTGCCAATTTTCGCGCAAATTGCTTCAAATTAGCTTTAATTATATCCAAATATACCATACGGTCCATAATACAGTCGATAATAACTAAATTTCCCACCCCCGCCGCCGACATACACCCCCACACAAGAACACTTCCACCTCCATGTTTTACTGTACCAATTAAATTTTGTTTTTTGAGGCCTTCGTTTGATTTCCTCCACACTCGTTGCCTTCCGTCATGTCCGAAAATATTGAACTTACTCTCGTCGCTAAACAAGACGCTATTCCAAAAAAATTCTTGCTTGCCTTCATGTAGTTTTGCGAATTCGAGTCGTTTTTTTCATTTGCCTTACTAATGTATGGTTTTTTCCGCGGTGTCCTGCTAAAATAGCCATTGCGGTGGAGAACTCTACGCACAGTTATAGGATGTATGTGTTTGACCTTAACCTCCTTGATGCCATCAGTCAACGACTTTGATGACGTACGAGGATTATTTTGTATTTCTGCGAGTACACTTCCCTCTACACGATCGGTCAGCTTTCGCGATCATCCATTTCCAGGCTTATTTTCAAATGATTTCAAAAACTTGTAATTTGAAATTACAGTTTGAACACTTAACCGCGGTTTGTTCACTATTTTGCTGTTTTCACGATAAGTTCGCCCTTCTTTTCTAAGGCTCACAATTATTTTTCTAACATCTTCAGAAATTTCTTTCCTAATCGGAGCCATGATCACTTTAAACAATTTGAAAATTACTTGTCAACTATTGAATATTACGAATTTCACAATTCAATGAAAACATGCACAAAGAAAATTACTTGAACAGACATTAAGCTGTATGTAGACTTTTGTTTCATTTTTGGTGCCAAGATTTCTTTTATTTCCTTTTTATAGTTGCTTCGATAGAAAGAGTTCTAATTTTTACGTATATTTAAGCTTAAATTAAGTGAATACATGTTTTTGCTGAGAATGCTATGAATTAGAATTATAGAAATTGAGAGAAATGCTCAAATATAGGGGGTACGTAGACTTATGTTCATGACTGTACACTATAGTGGACTATACTCGTTAAATAAAAATGTCTTACGAGACGCTTTGAATTCGTTTTTTGCTTGGAACATAATTTATAACAGGGCTTCATCTCTAACCCAATTGATTCACACTAATTTACTTTTGACAAAGTTCTTACAAAATCATAATCACAATTTGAAAATTCTTTGGCTTGTTCAACGATATGTTAGCAGCCAAAAAAAATTTTTTTGTTCATATTCACAAATGTGCTTACCATTAGTAAATAAGATGCGAATTGTTATGCCATTTCGAAAAAGAATCATGCTGAAATATGTACGCGTTTTTACCCTGAACAATGAAATACTTTTTCCAAGTTTTTTTTTGGGAGAAATAGCTTAAAATTTACACTGCTTATTTCACTGTTTCAATTAAAACAATCTAATTGCACAATAAGTTATATTCAGTTGTTTTTGCGTTGCTTTCGCGAGCGCTTATGATATCAATGGTACTTATGACCACTGTAAATGGCTTGATTGAAAAATAGACGAATGTAACTAGGAAAACTGTTGATTTTACCCCGTGAATACCAGAAACACAAAGCTTTTGTCTACAGTTTCTACCTTGAACTTCATATCATTTGATTTGTAAAGTACTTTCAGATAACGGACAATAAAATCAATATCGGATTTCACGACGATTTTTGATTTTACTATCATTTCTATCCGAAAAAGAAAACATTTTAAGATGGTGCATTTTCATCATTATTATCTTCAAAAATTATTCTGGGTATTAAATTCTGTTTCACAAATAGATCAGATTTTAGAAATTGTAAAATATGTCGTTTGGTATTTGTAAAAATAGACCTAACAATACAGTTGAGATAGTTTTGATAAATCGAAATCGAATTATCGAACAATTATTTCATTAAAATGGTTTAAAACACACAACGAATGTCCTTATGATAATTGAATTAAAGATGAAAAAAATCAGGGACAACGAACCGCGACCGGATTCTTACTGATCTTAGCAAGCCTGCCAGCAGTCACCTGTCCACTTGTCTTCGTTGGGCCAAATTAATTCGTCATTAAGACTCTGAGCGATCATCTCGATGCTGAACTGAAATTGAACGACTT
Source organism: Oxycera nigricornis (assembly GCA_963942545.1). Taxonomy (NCBI): domain Eukaryota; kingdom Metazoa; phylum Arthropoda; class Insecta; order Diptera; family Stratiomyidae; genus Oxycera; species Oxycera nigricornis. The sequence goes on from OZ012659.1 coordinate 30,632,668, forward strand.
TCCTTGTGATTTGGAAGTTTTAGGACGCCAGAAAAATTCGTATCGATTAAAATTTAATTATGAATAATTTCTGCTGCTCAACAGTATGGAAAAATTCTTCTCTCACATTGTAGGTTAGTTTACGAAAATTCTCATCATCTTATTTTCACATGTACCCATAATCCATGTATTTTAAGTAGAAATTACGGAAGATACCAAAGTAAATTCACGGAAAAATTTCGACCTTGTTTAAACTTCCAACAAAAAAAGTATCGACAAAAACTATTTGGCCTGTGCCCCTGAATCACATTCAGTATAACACTATTTGTTACGCTTTTAATTCAGCTTGTACATATATAATGTGGGCCATACAAATCATGGGGGTTCCCTTTAGTGAATTTCACTTTGAATTTTTTCTCCTCAAGAATCATAAAAAAATCCCCGAGCAATCTGTGGTATCAAGTTGTATCTTGGAATATTTTCTCATTCATGTATCCGCTCATTCACACATTTCAACAACTGAAATCAGTGACCAGACTACAAACGGATTACAATTTTTTTTTCTTGCATAAATTATAGTCTACTGCCGAAAACAGGTTGGTCGATGACTATAAGGAATACCATTTATTGTTTTGCCGGTGTTTTGAGTGTTTGTTTTATGAAAGACTTCTTTCGGAATGGACTGAAATAATGTCTACAATCTCAATAAATTGGGGAAGCAGTTTCAATTACTTCGCCTAGCATTGTACTTGCAATAGACACTAGATTGTCTTCCATTGTAAAGTCTTGCTCTGAATGAATTAAAAGATTAAACAGAGTTTTTTCTGTAATCTTCTGACGAATGGCTAACAAAACATCTATCGAAACTATTGTAACAAGTTACTATCAGCAATCTATTGAAGGAAAATAGTTTTGTATCTGATTGTTGATTACGAGCTCGGTGATTCCCCGGCCTTGATAAGAAGTATCAACTTTTTTATTGAATAACAACTAGCAATTGAGCACAACTCGAGCAAATAGTTCAAATAAAGAGATTTTTTATTTAGATAGAAATCGCGTGTTATCTTGACTAATGCAAATGTGTTTATTTTCAAATTCAAATTTAAACATAAGATCAGAATAATGTTTGTGTAAAACATTGATCAATGATTGTCATTGAGTGGAAATACATGTACATATGTATTTCGATTTGAATAGATTTGATGTAACTATGATTAGACGAATGACGGTTGCAAATAACTACTGTCCAGTCATCTGAACAATACTGACTTTGGTTGGCTGTAGTTTCGCGGCTTGTTTACTACACGAATGGGGGTTTCCCGTCTTAGGTAACATCTATCACGCTGAAGTTTTTCTATTGAATTATAGTTTGTAATCGGACACGAGTTTATGTACTTTAGATATAAATCGTGAGTTATCTTTCATATTGGATTGGTATTCAATATTATGCGTCGTAATGATTGCGGTTCGCTGGTAATTTTTACTACACGTGCACGATGGACGCATTGAATCCGATGTGTACTATCATTACATCTAATGAGTACTATCATTGTGGACTAATCATGAGGTGTGTTGGCGAAAGTGTTTTTTCTTCAATTGTATCTACAATGTATTTAGCCGTTGACACTTCTTGTCACACTTTAAAATTGATGTGATGTTCATATGAGGAAAGCAAGACGTGTTTTGCTCAGCAAATTGTGTTCTGTTTTTAAATTCAAGTGAAGAATTTATACGTTTGATTTGATAGAAACTCTCATAACTTGGTGAAATTTTTTCTGCAATCACAATCATCATCGCTGCAACTATGCTCATCCAAGAAATACATACACTGACCGAGGGACATTTAGCGAGGGTGCACCGCCATATTCTACAGTGGCTCGGTGGTGTGCAGAGTTTAAACGTGGAAGAAAAACGATTAAAGATGATCCGTGTTTGGGCCGCCCTTCGACGTCAGTCACTCAGAAAATGGTTAAAAAATTTAAAAAAATTGTTTCAGAAGATCGTCGTGTAACAGTCCGTTTTATTGCTGAAGAGTTTAAGATTTTAATTGGGAGTGAACATAGCATTTTGCAAGATCATTTAAGAATGAAAAGGTAGTCGCGCGTTGGGTACCAAGAATGCTAACGAACGCACAAAAGAAGGATTCTAAGAGCCCATTGAAATTGTTTCAAAGAGATCCTGATCGTTTTTTGGCTCGTTTCATAACAATGAATAAAATATGGCATTACCTTTACTACCCTGAGACAAAATAGCAAACAATGACATGGAAAAGATCACCATCTCCAACCCCAAAGAAATTTAAAACATTTTCGCTGCCAGCAAGATCATGGGCTCTCTTTTTTGTGAGTTTAAATGATTGAATTCCTTGATCACAGTGCAACTATAACAGGAGAGGTGTACGTAGAACAAATAGAAAATTTACGTCACGAGAAAAACTCGCGAAAAAAGTAATGTTCCATCAGGAGACACACAAGTCTGCAGTTACCTTGGCAGCAATCCGAGATGCTGGCTTTGAGATTCTTGAGAATCCGCCATATTCACCGGACTTGGCCTCCCAGTGATTTTTACTTATTTCTGCGTTTGAAAGACAATTTGAGCGGCTCAAAATTTGAAGATGACGAAGAACTGAAATAAAAAATTTTTTTGAAAGGGGAATTTTAGGTCTAGAAAAAAAATGTGTTGAATGTATCCTAAAGGGTGATAACGTAGAAAAATAAAATTATCGTAAATTTAATCATCTTTCAACCTTGCTATTCTCATTACTTTTTGAACGCCCCTTTCACCTGTTTCTATTTAGTATCTAAAAAGAAGAAGGCACGACCTCGTCTTCTCAGATCGGGATGAAATTCGGCACGTAGTTAGAAAACGTTCAGTACACTCAATCTCTAAAATTACGAAAACATTAGACTGCAGCACCCTCCGGATTTCGAGAAAAAACCCTTAAATTTTTTAGCGTTTTTTGTAAATTCGTGAGTTTTTACATAAGGCATTGTAAGAAGCAGCGCAGGGGGATTTGCGGTTGGGGGACTTTGGATTGTGGGATTTGGAAATTTCCCATTCCCCCTCTCTTAGCCTCCAGTATCCTTGGGGAATTGGTGATTGCAGAATTTGGGGGATAAGAGGATTTGGGATTGGGGGATATGATGGTTTTAGGGATTTGAGAGACTGGGAGATTTGGGAGATTAGAGGATTGAGAAGAATCGGAGGATTGTCTACCAAAAATTGGTAAAAAAACTTAAAGCTATACATCCGCCGAGGTGATTAGTGGATTAGGGAAATTTTTCAATGGGTATTCTTATGAAGTATAGAAACTATTTCCTCGCGGATGAATGACTTTAATTTTTTTTTTACCAATTTTCTGAACTTTAAGATACTGCATTGCTCGGATTTAATCGAAGCATAGTGCACTAGGGAAATATAAACAATGATTCAGGCATATCTTATCTGCAATCTTTTCTATATACCACCGTGGATTCTAATTAGAAGTCAATCGGCAGCGGCCATGCAGCACCATATCATGATCTCACCACCCCTCATGTTTGACTGTAGGCAACAAATTATTTTCATTAAATTCGGTATTAGGCTTTCGCCACACATTTGTTGGGCCATCACAACAGAAAATGTTGAATTTACTTCAGAAAATATTAATTTTTTCTAGAATTTCATATTTTTATTGAAATTTTCCTTTGCAAAGGTGGATTCTCTTGCGTCTATTGACTTTGCTTATCAAGAGCTTTTTTCTTGGTACTCCAAATCTGTGGCAAACTTCATGTAAAACATTTTGTACGCTTCCGGAAATTACATCTTTGTTAAAATCAGAATTCAATACATCAAAATAATATCTGCAAACTAAATAACTAAATTCTTGGAGTTTTTCTTTTCAGAAATTAAATTGCTATCACATCAAATAAGTTATTGAATTGAATTCAATTCGATTCAATTGAATTGAATTGAAAAATACCAGCCATTTTCTAGACAATAATTCTTCAAAAGCGGCTTTAAAGCTCGAAATTGGCTCAATAAATAATATCAATGCTCGGCTATTTTTGCATATTCATGGCTTGTGAATATTCCATTAGTGATACCAGATTAAACTTGACATTTACAATTGAGGGGAGTCCTTTCAATACTGCTTTTTAAAAGTAAATTACCGAGAAATCGTTTCTAAGCAACTCCGATTCAGAGCACGTCGAACAACGTATTATAGGTAGAATTCTATGTAACCGATAATATCAATTCGATTCATGGCTCCAGTGTTTTATATCTTCCCAATCCCCACCTTCTTTCAAAGTACCAATATTTCATCTCCAATTTCATTTGTAGAAATAAAAATGAATTTAAGAATATAAATACACACAGACATTTCGCTTTTAGCGAGTGGAGTTTTTTATCTCCAGCGAAATTACTTCATTAATGAAATTTTGTTTGGATTGGGATTAAATCGCATTTGATTAATGCGTTTGTGAAAATTGTTTTCTGATAATTTTTTTTTGGTTTTCTTTGGTGAAAATGTTCGAGCGATATCAGTATGGGGCACATGTACCTATGTGTTGTCTGAGTATTGTAATCATATATGTGTGTTACGTAGTGGTAAGCGTTATCATTCCCTATCTCTGCAATGATTAATAAAGGCGTTTTATCATTATGGGAGAATTGAATTTGGTTGTAACTGAAAGTTAAGATTTCAATTGATATAATGAGTTCAGATTATTTGCTGGAATTAAAGATGTTTAAATTTTTTTAGTATAGAAAAAAAATTGTTCTGATTTTATTGCAAATGTGGTAAGTCCTCTTTCGTCGTTACGTAATACATAAGGACATAATCAGGAACTAGGCTACGGCTTAAAAGTTTGGAACAAAAAACTCTGCACATCATCTAAATCAAATGAAATCAAACAGAAAAAAGCCGCGAGGTCCACACGGTCAACTTCCCAGTAATATCTATATAAATATTAAAACTATCAAACACAATAATAAAATAATGCTACGTTCAATAATATTTACGATAGGTACTCATAACAGTAATTGACATAAGTTAATCTTGATCGCATCATCTTAGGACAGAAAGGGCACACTTGTGTAACTTGTGATTTTCATATCGATGCTCGAAAGACAAAAACCCGCCAGCAAAACTGTTGCCGGAATTGGAATTTCAGGATTATTGAATGCAATTTTTGTTTTTACGCCGAATGAAGAAATTTCGTCGCATGACGGCCATTTTGAATAGTGGCTCCCAAAATTTCTACGGCTGCGGCATAATAACTGAATTTGTATTTCTTCACGATTTTACATCGACGAGACTAATAATTATTAACTTCCCAGTATATGGGAAGTTCTTGTAATCGCCTCGAAAATCGAAATTGAAATTTTCAACATTTCTTTACGTTTTGAGGTGTATAGAGTATATATAAAGTGTTTTTAGAAAGGGAGATGTATGTGTGTGTGTGTGTACGTACGTACGTACGTATGTACGTTCGTGGACATTTTTTTCTACGAGCATAACTCACGTAAACAAAGTCGTATCGAATTTGTTAAGGTGTCAATCGGAACGTCTTTGCAAACTTAAGAGCTGATAAGTTTTTGGGACACTTCGGTCGGGGGGGTTTGTTGTTTTGCCCGTTTGAAGGTCATTTCTGTCATGCGTTATATCTCTCGAACCAAACATACGATTTCCCGGATTAAGAAATCAATCGACGCGTATTAACATTTCTATGATTCTATCAAGTTTTTAAAAAATTCCTTGGAGCCGTTTTTTAATTTTTTTAAAAAAAGTGCAAAAAATTAGAGTTTTTTTCAAAAACAATAAATGTTTAACTCTATTTTCAAGTCCAAGTAATCAATGTTTATATAATTTATATACTCCAAACAGTTTTATTAAAAATTACATCAAAAGTTTTTCTCATGATTACAAAAAAAAAATCAAATAAAAAATAAAAAATCATTAACAGTCATCATGATCTCCAAGGTCATTTCTGTCATGCGTTATATCTCGCGGATCAAACATACGATTTGCATAATTTAGGTGTCAATGGACGCGTATTAACATTTTTGTGAATTTGTAAAAAAAATCGTTAGAGCCGTTTTTTAATTTAAGAAAAAAAATTGCAAAAAATTAGGTTTTTTTTTCATAAACAATAAATTTTTTAACCTGATTCGCGAAATGTAGTAAGCAATGTTTATAAAATTTATATTCTACAAACCATGTTTGCAAAAACACCATCAAAACTTTTACTCATGATTACGTAAAAAATTAAATTAAAAATAAAAAAATCATTAAAAGTCATCATGATTTTCAAGGTCGTTTTTATCATTCACTATATCTCACGAACCAGATATAATATTTGCATCATTAAGGTGTCAATTGACGTGTATTAACATCTTTGTGAAGTTTTTAACATTATAAAATTCGTTTCAGCCGTTTTTTCAATTTAATAGAAGAAAATGCGAAAAATTATGGTTTTTTTAATAAAAAATGTTTTTTAACCTGATTTCCACAGCACAGTAATACCAGTTTATAAAATTTATACATTCTTATCAGTTTTTGAAGAGAAACCAGCAAAATTTTCTTCCATGACTATGAAAAAAACTAAATTAAAAATAAAAAATCATTCAAAGTTACCATGTAAAGAGGGTTTATACGAATGCTATTACTTTATATCTTTTATTCTAAAAAAATGGTTCTAAATTCAATCAAAGTTTTAAAATATTTGCATAATTTGAGCAGATTTTTAATAGTTTTTATAGTCTTTTAATTAAAAAAATTGCTTAAATTTTGAAAACCAACAAAATTTTTCAAGACCAAAGGCTTCCACCGATTGATCCGCGTGCATATTCAATCTGTCCTCTTCGACCAAAAACCTTACGTAATCAATGGACCCTCCCGTAGACGATATGATTCATATTATCTCATTCCTGTTACTGCTATGAATACCTCTCATTGCTATTATTTAAAGTAGTATTATTTTCAAAATTATTATTGTGTTTAATGTTGTTGATGTTTATGTAGATATGACTTGACCGTGTGGACCTCAAGGGCCACACCTCGCGGCTTGTTTCTTATGTTGCAGTTAATATTGAAAAACATTGAACACGCAGTATAAATTCGATGTCTAATTATATGCGAAACATAAAAAATCTTACTTAAGCCTGAGAAAATGGGTAACTGAAATCTTAAGAACCCTTACAGTAAATGAAGTCCAAACATTTGCCAAATGGTCATTGCATATTTAATGGACGCTCTTTTATTCATGTATGATGGTTTTTGGAAAGTGCAAAAAAAACTATGAAGTTTTATATGATGAGAATTTAAAACATCTGATTTCGAAAAGCGATGATTGGCAGAAGTGCAAATTAGATAGGATCTCTTCTTCTGTTTTCTTCTTTTTTAGAAACCACATCATTGAAGTGAGTAAAATTAGGTAATATTATTTTAATCAACCTTTTTTCATCATAAATTGTTCAATAAGATATCTTTCAATCATTGTATCATTCAGAGCGTTGATTGCCTCCAATTCAAATTTTAAGCAGTTTTTTTTTAAAATAAAAACACGGTACTGTGAAAATTTAGTTTAAATTTTCTATGAGATATGATTGGTTAAATTTTGTATTTATTTTATTCTTGCTCAAAATAGCAATAAATATAGCAGTGGATGGAAGCACGGTTCCAATGACTGAATCCGCAACCGCCTAGCACTGTTTTAGAGTTTATTACCAAGTTTAAATTTCTAAGGCCGCCCTAATAATCCAATTTTAATTTTGTAAAATGAATTTGAAAGGTGAAGTGCTGTTTTATATGTGGAAAACAAATTTCAAACTTCTAAATGCTTTAGTTTCTGACTTTTATTTTTTTTATTTTTTTTAAAATAAATTTAGATTGCAAGATTATTATGCGCTATCAATTGAATCGATTTTTATGAAAATTTTCATGCTGTTTTATAATATTATAAAGGTTTTCTAGGCGAAGCTCCTAACTGCATTCTAAGTGGCAAGAAGAAATAAATAAAAAAGGCGTTTTCTCCTTTTTTATATTTATTGCTATTTTGAGGCAAGGGTATTTTTTTTAATTTTTCAACTAATCATATCTCATGGAAAACTTAATTACGCAACTTTTATTTTCACACAAATTTACTCTAAAAGGAACCGTTTTGAAGTTAGGAGTGAGAAAAGTCAATTTTTTTATAATTTTTAAACATTCCGATTTTTTTTATTAATATTCCCGACTTTTTTGAGAGGGACGATAAACCAATTATGGCTATAAAAGTTATTCCACAAATTTTTCTGCAGAAATCAGTGTGGCCACCCTGAACACCCAGCTGAAAACAGATCCGCCCTGGTCTAGAAGCCTTTAGAGTAAGAGACATCACTTGTTGCGCAAGTCAGGTTAAAAATTTATTTTTAATGGAAAAAATCCATTTTTTTTACTGCGAAGTAAATACATCGAAAAATTATAGATTGCACTACAAAACTGTTCTGGCTATACAGGATTTTGTTTCAGCTCAACCTATTAAATATGCTTCAGCAAGGCAACGGCTGTTTCGTTTTGACAATCGTTGACAAAGTTATTGACTGCTACACCAAAAGATTTAGTATTTTTGTCGTGTAAAATACCTTCTCGTGTTCCACAAGGAAACGCTTTGGATCACGGACTTTTTACTACAAGGCAATTTGCTGTCGACGCCACAGTATGTACCTATGTTGTAAAACTTGCAATTTGTGCAATAATCAAAATGTTGCAAGAGCTATTGATAAAAGACACTAATTCAGTCAATGGTAATACCACAAGACTTTCAGTTTTTTTTTAATATAGGCTAGGGTAGGTTATGATGGTGTTAAGCCAAACAACTTCAGTTACACTTGGACCGTTTTTGGTCCATTGGTCCTGCAGACGTGGAAATCTTCTGGTACAATCTATGCACCATCCTGAATTCGTAAGGAAATCTAGAGCTGATCCATTCTAATAGTACCTAGCACAGTCAGCTCTGCGAAGAAGAATGCCCCTAAGACATACAATCTTGAACAGGAATTTTATTTATTCTTCCATATCTATATATAGTAATGTAGAAAGTTGTAGAAGCTCCATGATGTCTATTGAATCAATTGTTTGCTGTCCTGTTCCTTAAAGATAGATTCAGATACTTGATCTCTCAAATAATGGGTTTTCCAATAGGAATGATATGATTTTTATGTGACGTTTCGTCCATTTGTAATATGTCATGATCTGCCATTTTTTGTTTCATTGTATTCAGTAATGTTTACTATTTCATCATGGTGAGATATACGCAAGAACAACGTTTACAAATTATTCAGTTTTATTATCAAAACAATCGTTCTCCAATTGCAACTTTTCGTGCGCTTTTGCCATTTTATAGTCGTAATAATCGTCCAAGTGTGCTCGCTATTCGTCGAATTGTTGAAAATTTTGAGCGTACATTTTCTTTACATAATGTTCAAGTGCCTCGCCTCGCTCGAAGTAATGCAAATATTGCTGCCGTTCAGGCAAGTGTTGCTTAAGAACGCAATTTGACGTTTTCAAGAATTGGGACTCTCTCAAACCACAACCAGGCGAATTTTGAGAAAGGATTTGGTTTGCATCCATATAAAATTGTTTTCACTCAAGAACTGAAGCCATTGGACCACCGTAAACGTCGTGAATTTGCTGATTTTGCCCTGGAACAACTTGAAAACGATAACGATTTTTGTAAGAAAATCATCTTCTCCGATGAGGCTCACTTTCATCTGAGTGGTGCGGTAAATAAACAAAACTGTCGATTTTGGTGCGAAGAAAATCCACAAATTATTCATGAAAAACCATTACATTCACCTAAATTAACAGTTTGGTGTGGTTTTTGATCTGGTGGGATCATCGGTCCGTATTTTTTTTCGAAATGAAGTTGGTAGCACCGTTACTGTCAATGGAGATCGGTATAGATCGATGATAACTAACATTTTTGTGGCCGAAATTGGACGAAGTTATCTTGATAACATTTGGTTCCAACAAGACGGGGCCACACAGCAAGTGCAACAATTGAATTATTGCGAGAAAAGTTTGGATATTCGATTATTGGAAGAAATTGTGATATTGAATGGCCTCCAAGAAGTTGTGATTTAACACCTTCAGACTACTTCTTGTGGGGTTATTTGAAGTCATTGGTCTTTAGCAGTAACCCAAACTCTATTCAAGGTTTACAAGTCAATATTGAACGTGCTATTCATGACATACGACTTGATTTATTGGAAAAAGTGCTCGAAAATTGGGTTCATCGAATTCGTTCCTGCAGAAGAAGTCGTAGGGGCCACTTGGATGACGTTTTATTCGGAACTTAATTGTATCGACTGTACTTCACATTAAATAAAAAACAATTCAATTTCCTTAACAATTAGTGTGGTTTTTTAACTTCCCAGTATATGGGAAGTTCTTGTAATCGACTCGAAAATCGAAATTGAAATTTTCAACATATCTTTACGTTTTGAGGTCGTTAGAGTATATTTTAAGTGTTTTTAGAAAGAAGTATGTGTGTGTGTGTATATGTACGTACGTACGTACGTCCGTACGTACGTATGTGCGTTCGTGGACAGTTTTTTCAAAGAGCGTAACTCACGTAAACAAAGTACTATCGACTTCGTTAAGCTGTCAATCGAAGCGTCTTTGCAATCTTAAGAGCTGATTAGTTTTTGGGAAACTTCGGTCGGGGGGGTTTGCTGTTTTGCCCGTTTGAAGATCATTGCGTTATATCTCGCGAACTAAACATACGATTCCCTTGATCAAGGTGTCAATCGACGCGCATTAACATTTATGTGATTCTATCAAGTTTTAAAAAAATTCGTTGAAGGTGTTTTTTAATTTTTAAAAAAAAAATGGAAAAAATTGTCAAAAAATTGTCAATTGTCAAAAACAAGAAATTTTGAACCTTAGTGTCAAGTCCAAGTAATCAAAGTTTATATAATTTACATACTCCAAACAGTTTTTATAAAAATGTCATCAAAATTTTTACTCATGATTACAAAAAAAGTCAAATAAAAAATAAAAAATCATTAACAGTCATCATGCTCTTCAAGGTCATTTCTGTCATGCGTTATATCTCGCGAATCAAACATAGGATTTGCATCGTTTAGGTGTCATTGTACGCGTATTAATATTTTTGTAAATCTGTGGCATTTTTTAAAAAATCGTTGTAGCCGTTTTTTTTAATTTAAGAAAAAAAAAACTGCAAAAAATTAGGTTTTTTTCATAAACAATAAATTTTTAAGCTGATTTGCGAAAAATAGTAATCAATCTTTATAAAATTTATATATTGCAAACAATGTTTGTTAAAACACCATCAAAACTTTTCCCCATGATTACGTGAAAAATTAAATTAAAAATAAAAAATCATTAAAACTCATCAAGATTTTCAAGGTCATTTTTATCATTCACTATATCTGACGAACCAGATATAATATTTGGATCATTAAGGTGTCAGTTGACGTGTATTAACATCTTTGTGAAGTTTTCAACAATATAAAAATTCGTTTCAGCCGTTTTCTTAATTTAATAGAAGAAAATGCGAAAAATTATGGTTTTTTTTATAAAAAATATTTTTTAACCTGATTTGATACCAGTTTATAAAATTTATACATTCTCATTAGTTTTTGAAGAGACACCGGCAAAATTTTCTTCCATGATTATGAAAAAAACTAAATTAAAAATAAAAAATCATTCAAAGTTACCATGTAAAGAGGGTTCATACGAATGCTATAACTTTATATCCTTTATTCTAAAAAAATGGTTGTAAATTCAATCAAAGTTTTAAAATATTTGCATAATTGAGCAGCTTTTTAATAGTTTTTATAGTCTTTGAATTAAAAAAAACTGCTTAAATTTTGAAAACCAACAAAAATTTTCAAGATCAAAAAGGCCCACACCAATTGATCCGCGTGAATATTCATCGACCAAAAACCTTACGTAATCAATGGACCCTCCCGTAGACGATATGATTCATATTAACTCATTCCTGTTACTGCTATGAATACCTCTCATTGTTGTAATGTTGTTGATGTTTATGTAGATATTACTGGGAAGTTGACCGTGTGGACCTCAAGGGTCGCACCTCGCGGTTTGTTTCAAAAGAATTCATATCACTCTTATTGGAAAACCCTATAGTTCGCAGACAATCATGGCAAAATTCTTCAAACTCATAATGTATAGTGCAGGGCTATTGACGTGACTTTGGTGCCAAAGAATGCCAGAAGTTTAAAATGAAAATATCCTGGTACTCGAAATTCTGAATAACTGAAATTTAATATAACTACAAAGTTCTTTATATGTGTCTTACACATTATATAATAAAATTGTTTCGAATTTTAATTTGCACAGGAGCGAAACGGGTCATTAAACAGTCATTTATAAACCGTTATCTCACGATCAAATAAGAAACAATTTTGAACAAATACTACTATTCGTCAATATATTTTATTGTTGAATGTTTAAACTTTCAGAGTAGTTCCCATAATATACCAATTAAAAACTATTGCAGAAGTAGCAGGAAAAGCTTAAGTCAATCGTAAGCGCCTCTTGAATTTATCAAAACATTCCTATGATTAGCACGAATTGTTTTTTTTTGTTTTTCACATAAATAGAAATCAACTTTGATGGAACACTACATGTATGTACTTTTTGCCACTGTATTTTATAACATTGAATTGTCACAATTATCGTGCGATAGATGTGCGATAGTGTTACTCATGAATATGTGATAATGCCCAATTGTGAATGTTGTGTAACATGTAGTCAATGCAAATTAAGCGACAACATAAATTAGTCAAGGATATCTATTTACCACAAACCACTGCAAATATTCCGATAACTTTATACATGTTTAATGATCGAAATTCACACACACTCCGCAATAAAACGCGAATCTCCCGAAATAGAAATTCAGGCCGATCAATATTTTTCGAAAAATTAATGTGTCTTACGTAGGATATATCACAGTTTATGTTGCGCGGCGTTATCACCTACTAATCGTTTGCGATTGTTTGTATTTACTCGAATCCGTCGAAAATGAAAATGACCGTCAAACCAATAGATAAAATACATTTATACATATATATATATATATATATATATATATGTGCGACTATCTATCGTGAAGAATTCTTTGCGAATAAATGCCACATATGGGACACAAAATAATATTTAAATTATTTCGTTCGTTGAAAAAGCAATTATTTTGTTCGATTCATGGATACATTCGTATTATTTATATAGATTTGCATTGCAAGTACAGATAAAAATGGTACTTTTTTGTCTCCTCTCCACTTTCCGGGCCGAGCGCTTCGGCAACAACTATGCGACGACCTTTCATGCAAACCTTGTTATAGTATGGCTACACATGTGATTGATTCCGAGCTTGTTAACGATGCTTGCTCAAAGTTTTCCACTTTTTTTGAGGCCGTAGTGTTCCGATTAATTTGCCATAGGAAAATACACAGAAATTAAAGAAATGCATGAATTTGCCAGATCAATAGTAATATGGTGATTTAGTTGACTTTGCTAGGTGTTATTTCCTTAACGGCATCGAATACTTCCGCTTGTGCGAAAATTTCAATCTGCTAGCCACCAGTTACATCTGAAGATACATCATCAGTAAAAGTGGATTCACTTGTGTCGAAATTCATTGACCTCCGTTTGATTTTCATGATCTCTTAATTGTTTGGGCGGTTGCTTGCAGGTGAAGTGATAAATAAGTTGTAAATGAATGAATTGATTTGTTTATTTTGTGAATTTTCAAACTCTACAACATGTATTCTATAGAATTTTAAGGTTTAATCAATCCTTCTATTGAAGACCCACAAGATAATCCATCTCGAACTCCTTTGAATTGTATGCTATTGCTTATGAAAATCACCAATTGTGATATAGTTACAGCGAACTCACGATGATTTTAACTAACAGAAATCGAAGCTGTTCAAGCTAGAGCATAGAATCATAAAATATGGATGAAACCTAGTTAAACTGCAAAGATATCTAATTGTATCATTTTAATAACAATGACGACCACTGCTTTTTTAAATTATATTTTATGTACAGGGTTGAGCAAAGGAATCTGACAACTTTATTATTGAAATTTGCCCAACTTTTCATACACAAATCAGAAAAAATACTAATGATAAGTAGAAGAGTGAAGGTTAATAATCATAATAAACGTCGTGACTTTTTCTTCTACCAAATTTAATTTTTAATTTTTAAAGTATATACGAGGTGTGTTCAAAAAATAACGGGAATTTCAAAATTTCGCGGGTTTGAAAAATTTAATTGTCAAATTTTTTTTAATATGTTAGCATACATGACTCTGAAGTATTGTTGTGTTACAAGATCGCCATTCTTCTTTTTCTGGAAGTTATACTTCAGAGTGATGCGCGTCTTCTTTCTATTAAATATATGTTAATTGGAGATTGAGAAAACTCACATCTCTTTGAAGAAGGGAAAACTACCTACCGGCATTCCGAAGATTGCCACATATTTGGCGCAGAGACAATGCTCAAGCAGCCAATATTTCTGTGTACTTTTTTTGCCAATGTAAGACATACTTGTACCCAAGTAGAAGTCTGTTCTTTTGCCGAATTTATCAGGCAAAGTCTGATCAAAGTTTAAATCTGCCGAAAGGAGGCAGTCGCTAAATAAAACAGCAATTGGCAATATTCTAATTACTTATTTTATCCCTACTCTAAATACAATGTAAATTTTAATTCTAAATACATAACAAAAATGCTTACTCTAAAACTTGAATCAACCAATCCAAATTAAAGGGATTAGGTTCCCACATTCTTCTATCTATTTCATAATACTCATATGTCAACCCATTTTATCAATATGGGCTATGGGTAATTGATTTAGTATCAGTACACAGCACAGGGAAATAACCAGGCGGCGATATTAATAGGTCAGTAACCACTCGACCGCGTCTGGCTATTTGAAAACAAAGAGTTTTTCATTCACAATTGTAATTGGACACTCAATTAGAATTGGATGAGCTTACATACCAATACCAGTTGGATGGGGTTTCTATGAATGCCTAGATGGCGTGCTAAATGTATCGTACATGGGTTGAGGTACGAGATGAATGTTGACATGTGTCTGGGCTGAAGTGGTTATTGTTGTGTGTATATACTACAGTATGATAAAATTTTCAGCTGTATTCATTGCTTTGTCTGTGGCAGCCGCTAAGGTTAGACGTGTTTTTAACAGCTCGGATATTTTCGAAATGGATCAAAGAATTTCCATCAAATTGTGCGTAAAAAATGAAATAAAGTGTAACAAAGTGAAATGTTCAAAAAGGCATATGGTGAGTCTGTTATGAGTAAAACAAGAGTTTATGAGTGGTGTAAGCGTTTCCAAGATGGCCGTGAAGACGTTGAAGATGATGAACGCCCCAGCACATCAACAACCGATGAAAACGTGGAAAAAGTGAAAGCAATCGTTATGAATGATCGCCGAATCACAATCAGGGAAGTCGCTGATGATATTGGCATGTCGATTGGTATGAAACGCGTGGCAGCAAAATTTGTTGAATTTTGAACAAAAACAGCGGCGAATGGAAGTTGCTCAGGAGTCACTTAATAAACTCAACGACGATGGAGAATTATTGAAACGTGTTATAACAGATGACGAAACATGGGTTTACGGATGTGACGTTGAAACTAAGGTTCAATCGTCTGAATGGATGCATCCGGGCTCGCCACGATCGAAAAACTTACTTACTTGCTTACTGTATTCTTCGATTTTAATGAAATAGTGCATCATGTCCTTATTTATATCCTTACTTGTTAACTACATCCTTCCTTGTTTGTAAATTATATCCCTATCTATTAAATTTATCCCTACTTGTTTATTTATTATTTATTTTTTGTTATTTATTATTATTATTATAATTCTGTGTTAAAGGTACATATCTTATTTTCTAATTATTTTCTGCTCCAAGTGTTTGGATAACCACGAGTAGCCGTTTCCTTGATCTGCTTTGAGTAGCGCCGACCGTTTGCCCTTGTGGATCGCGATGTTTTCTTTCACATCCTGTTGCCTATTGCTTCCCACACTTTCGATTTTCGTGTTTTCGATGTCGAATTTGTGGCCATCGCTGATGATATGTTCTGCTACTTTTTAACATCCCAGTATATGGGAAGTTCTTGTAATCGCCTCGAAAATCGAAATTGAAATTTTCAACATTTCTTTACGTTCTATAGAGTATATATAAAGTGTTTTCGGAAAGGGAGATAGATGTATGTGTGTGTGTGTACGTACGTACGTACGTACGTCTGTACGTTCGTGGCCAGTTTTTTCTACGAGCATAACTCACGTAAACAAAGTCGTATCGACTTCGTTGAGAAGTCAATCGAAGCGTCTTTGCAATATTAAGAGCTGATTAGTTTTTGGGAAACTTCGGTCGGGAGGGGGGGGGGGGGGTTTGCTGTTTTACCCGTTTGAAGGTCATTTCTGTCATGCGTTATATATCGCGAACCAAACGTACAATTTTTTTGAACAATATGTCAATCGATGCGTATTGACATTTATGTGAATCTATCAAATTTTTAAAAAAATCGTTGAAGCCGTTTTTTAATTTTTTGAAAAAAAGTGCGAAAATTAGTTTTTTGTCCAAAAACACAAAATTTTTAACCTGATTTTCAAACCTAGGTAATCAATGTTTATATAATTTACATACTCCAAATAGTTTTTGTGAAAAACCAGCAAAAGTTTTTTTCATGATTACAGAAAAAAATTAAATAAAAATAAAAAATCATTGAACGTTCAAGGTCATTTACGTCATTCATTATATCTCGAGAACTAAATATAATCTTTCCATCATTAAGGTGTCAATCGACGCGTATTATCATTTTCATGATGTTTTTATATTTTAAAAAAATCGTTAAAGCGTTTTTTTTTTAAATTTATTAAAAAAGAATTGGAAAAGTAGTGTTTTTTCATAAAAAAATTCATTTTTAACCTGATTTGCACATCGTAATAATAAATGTTTGTAGAGTTTATAAAATTTTATCAATTTTTGTAGAGAAACCAGCAAAAATTTTTCTCATGATTACAAAAAAAATTAAATAAAAAATAAAAAATCATTCAAAGTCACCATGTAAAAAGGGTTCATTCGAATCATAATACCTTAAATCTCTTATTCTAAAGACATTGTTGTAAAGTCAATCAAAGTTTATTAATATTTGCATAATTTGAGCATATTTTCAATAGTCTTCACAGCACCATGTTTTAAGTTTAATGAAAAAAAACTGCTTTGTAACCTGTCCCCTCTCCGATTGATCCGCGTGAATAAACAATCAAACCAATGCACCAAAATTCTTACGTAATCAATTGACGCTCGCGTAGATGTTATGATTTATATTGAGTCATTCCAATAACTTTTACGAGAAGTACATTTTTATTATTTGAAGTAGTATTATTTCCATAATTATTATTGTGTTTAATATTTTTAATATCTTTTTAGATATTACTGGGAAGTTGACCGTGTGGACCTCATGGGTCGCACCTCACGGCTTGTTGATCTTACTTCTACTGTTTTTTCCGACCTGCATGTTCGTTTTTGCTCTGTTGGCTTCATTGGTGTGCTCTTCGAACCGTATTGCTAATGATCTTCTTGTCTGCCCAATGTACCTTTTGTTGCAGTTCTTGCATTGCATCTCATATATCCTACACTTTTCGAGTTTTTCTTCTTTCGTCCTTTGTGGTACCAAGTTTGTTGCTTAGCAGATTGTTTTTGCTGGTGTAGACCAATTTTGCAGTTTTGATTCTCCGTTTTAGCTTGTCGGTGATGCCGTTCTACTCTACTGGTATTCCTAATTTTTTCGGTTTCTCTTTTTCTAGATTGGATTGTAGTTGTGTCAGTTTTCTTTGTTTCTTTCTGATGAGCCTGCTGATTTCCAGTTTGTCGTAGCCGTTTACTTCCGCTAATCTCATTATTTGCTCCTGCTCCCTTTCTTTTGCCCGGTGATCTAGTGGCAAAGCTAGCATTCTATGTGCTTGGTGATGAAATGTTGCAGTTTTTTGTGCTGTCTGCTGTGGTTTGACGAGTTGAGAATGTTCTCATAGTGTCTGTTGGTTTTTTTGTAGATTTCTACTTTTCCGATATCTTCCCTTCTTACTAGGACGTCTAGGAATGGTAGCTTTTCTTCTATTTCCATTTCATACGTAAACTGCATGTTTCAGTGGATTGAATTCAAATTCGTAACCGTTTACTTCAGCTATTCTCATTATTTAGTTTTGTGTTGAAAAATATTGTTTTTTCACACAACAATGATACTGGCAGATACAGATACTGGACGTTTTTGTATGAGCTACATAGAAATGCACTCTTCGACGTCTGTATTTCTTAATTTTTTCATAACTTTTCGCTCTGAGCTTCCATCTTCTAACATGAAAGAGTTAGTAAACTGTGTAATATTTTCACTTTGTTTTTATTTTTTATATCCGAGATGGTTGACGTTCCGACACCATATTTATTAGATAGATATCGTCCCGAGTCTCCGCGTCGCAAAGCATCGATTATGTCCAATTTGTCTTTTAACGATCAGAAGACACGTTTTCTTTTTGATGACATATCGATAATATTAAAAATATATAATTAAATCGTAATCAATAATTTTTTTACAAAAGAACTACCAATGCGTATTGCATCCGCACGACTACTGACATAATTTGTTTGTACACAGGATGCAGACTCAAATTTCTTCACACTAGAATTTCTCGGAACAAATGCGACAAACAACCAAAAACCGCGAGCA
Source organism: Oxycera nigricornis (assembly GCA_963942545.1). Taxonomy (NCBI): domain Eukaryota; kingdom Metazoa; phylum Arthropoda; class Insecta; order Diptera; family Stratiomyidae; genus Oxycera; species Oxycera nigricornis. The sequence goes on from OZ012659.1 coordinate 30,651,424, forward strand.
ACAGTGGACCCAATTCTCCACGTAAAAATAAGCAAATAAAATTGTTTTTCTGTTGTTTTGAGCAATCCGGATAATCGAGAGTCCGGATAATCTAGATTCCACTGTAATAATAAAATGCAGAAGAGTGAAGGTTAATAATCATTTACTTTTCAAATGCAATATTTGATAAATGATGCCGTTATTGGCAACACAACTTTCTAGTCTTTTTACAATTTTTTTTTTGACATTTCTTGCAAAGTTTCTCTGGGAACTTTGGCGATTTCACGGCGAATATTATTCTTCAATTCGTCCAAGGTCCTTGGTCTGTTGATATACATCTTTGACTTTAAGTAGCTCCAAAGATAAAAGTCACAGCTGGATAAATCTGGTGATTTGCCCGGGTAGGGAATAGCGTTTTTTCCCGAAGATGATTCGGGTACTGATTTTATTTTTGCATCAACGCCAAGCTTTCTCGAGCCGTATGACAAGTGGCGCCAGCTTGCTGAAACCAAGTGCGGTTGAGACAAGGTCTGTCTTTTAAATCTGGTTTGTGTTCATTTTTCACGCGTAAGCCATTTTGGCATAAATGAAAGCAAACATATGATAGATGAAGGAAAACATCTGATTTTTTCCCGTAGAACCGCGGACGGACTTGATAGTGTCCTTTTATATGACCGATTAACTACTGGTTCTTACATATACTGTGGTCCGGACATGACCCGGAGGCTTGGTTTTATTTACAAAATCAGCTTTATCAAAATTCTCCATCCATGCTTTTACAGTGTTTCACGAAGGTACCGGATCTTTAGGATTTAACTGGAAATGATTTCGAAACGCCATATTAGATAAGTACTGAAGGAAAAACACCTTCAATTATATACTTTCCGTTGCCGTGTTGCGTTTCTCCCTCCCCACACTAGTTGCAGTGTTACCACCGAAAAAAGCTTATCAGGTTCCTATATATGTATGTATATGTGTAAGCGTTAGTGGCTTTGATTTTATACAATTTATCTGCACTCGCAGCTGCTGCAAAGTTTGGATGACACTAAAATAAACATTGTTTGGTCCATCACACTCGAAGGGTTGATAAAATATTGAAATGACCTCTTGGTCTTAGTAATGTCTCATGTTATGACTAGTGCTATCGGAAAGTAAATTCCTTTTTTTTTCGATGAACATGAAATACGATTTTCTAATAGTGAATATATATTTTATTGAATTATATATTGTCCATTCTGGTTCAAAATTTTTTGCCGCCTATCTGGCAGTAGAATAATTCCATGCTAATAAAGTGGTTGTTCTTTGTTGGCAAAAAAACTGATCTGGGTGATTTTTGACCTCCTCGTTTGAAGTAAAGGTTTTGCTGTCTAAAATGTTTTGTAGGGACCGGAGCAAATAAAAGTGAAAAGGTGACAGATCTGGAGAGTATGGTAGGTGTGACAGTATATCTCTTGCAAGCTGTAAAAACTTTTGGCGTGTTGACGAACTTGTATGAGGTGTCGTATTATTTTGATGGAATAATACACCCCTTCTATTGATCAATCCTGGCCTTTTTTGTTTAAACGAATCATTCAATTCGTCGAGGTGTTCACAGTACACTTCAGATTGATCGACCTGTTGTCCGGTAAATGCTCAAAAACAGCGATTCTTTTGAAATCCCACGAAACAGATATCACATTTTTTGATAAATATCGGCTTTCGAAGCGCTTTGAGTCGGTTCATCTTTTCTAAATCCATGATTTTTTGCGTTTAACATTGTTGTAGACAACTCATTTTTCGTCCCTGGTGATGATGCGGTTCACAAATTAATCATTTTTTTTTGACGATTGAGAAGCTGATCACAAACGTCAACGCTACGACACAAATTTATTTCCGCAAGAACATGAGAAAACTATATGTCAAGCTTTGAGATTAAACCTAGGGGTTTCGAATGATCATAAACGGTCGAATTCGATAAATTTGATCTCGCAGCAATCTCACGAGTTGTTATTCACCAGTTTGCGTTAGTTAATGCATTTATTGTGTCTTCATCAGCTACAACTGGCCTTACAGAACGTAGTGCATTTTCAATCGAACTTTTTCGCAAGCAAGTCTTGTTGTATCAGCTGTCAAAACACATAATGATTAAATTCCCTGTGAAGTTGGCTGCGAAAAAATACATTTAAGTCCTCTGTCGGGAAAAACGGAGTTACTTTTCGAACAACCTAATAGAAACGTTTTACAGAGCTTCATCTGTGCTTAATATTTGGTCTACTAACAAAAATGCTGTCATTTTGTATCCAATGCATTCAGATTTGGCTTTGTTGACGAGCAACGTTAAATGGATATTGTGTTACTGTAAATTTCCAAAAAATCGATCAATCTAAAATTTTAAGGATTTTCAGGAGATTAAATGGCATTTCATTGCAAATATGACAATGCACGTAGTAAAGTAAACGCGTTCGTGGTTGAAGCTGCAGAGTAAAAATGTAAAATATAGAGGAACCATTGTAAAGTTAACATAACCTCCACGCTAAGTGCATCAACGTCAACTCATTGTTGGTTGAAATTATTGCCAAGCATCCAAACAACGTATTTTATCATTGTGATGCATGCAAAAACACTACACTAACTGATGTTATTAAAATTTTACACGAGCACTCCGTTTCACTTGCTTCGCTGAATTCGCGAATGACCGATATAGATACGTCATTTAAGCCAACCTCGTTAGAACGCCCAGCATCAAGTAGTGATACTTCTTCCTCAACGGCTTCTAGTGCGATATTGATACCACCTACAGCTTCATCTAACGCATCTACTTCAGTTGCTGTATCAAAACCTTCACGGATTAAGCCAACAACTCCACTTACGGCATCCGGGCCACAGTATAGGTAGACCCAGTAGGCAATCGAAGCCCAAAAGCTCGTATTTTCCTTCCAAGAAATGGCGCCATGTGCTGGCCATGTGCTTGCAAAAATTGACGAATGCCTAGCACTGCCAGATTTGCGAAGGATAAAGCATTTTCGCGGACTTCATCTTTCACTTCAACACAAGAGACATATTTTCAGTCATTTTGACTTTTTCTCTCAATCAATTTGTTAAAAGCAAATGAAATTTGTGTCAGCAAAGACGTTTCACCATTGCTATTCAATGAACCGAAGTTTCTAACGGCGTTTTTCACGCCTAGCATGAAACGTGCATGGCAGTGCCCCGACCAGTAGAAGCTGCCATTTTGTCGTAAATGGTAGCAAACGTATGATAAATGGCAGCCAACATATGACGAATGTAAACAAACATATGCTCAATGTAAACAAACATTTGACGTTGTCCCGTAGAACCGCGGGCCGTACTTGATAGTGCGCCTATATATGAAACATTACCTACTGGGTGTACCTATACTGTGATCCGGGCCTTTGTCTTCTGCTCACGTTTTGTGTGATTCGCTTGAAACTCCACTCGCGCCACTACAGCTGCAGCCATCATTGACACCGAGCCCTGCATTACACGTTGTGGATACTGCTGCGCCTCGGTCTGCACCGCACGTTACTCTTACCGCTGAGCAACAGTGTTTGGAGTCGATATCTTTTACTAATCCGACATTGCATGTCGTTGCGCCTCCGCTACAAATCTTTGTCTCTCGGCTGGCATACGTCACCTCTTGCAATGACGTTATAACGTATATTACTACCAGACTTGGAATTTCACCCTCCTTCCTTAATTGCAAAAAACTTACGAAGGACAATATTGCAAATAAGGTCATTGCTTCCTTCAAAATTACTGTGCCTCCCGAATACAAGTCACTACTTAAAAGTGACTTCTGGCCAAGTGGAATACTAGTCAAAGCATTTGCCGTCCGTCTTTCAAGGAATTTTCACCAGCCACGTATTCGCCAATCTCAGCGCTAGTTTCTCCATCTTCCTCAACAAATTTCACGTCATCATCTTTAAGTGCTTCAAGTCCTAACATAAATAAAAAAAATTGTATTTATTATCAAAACGTGCGTGGCTTACGAACCAAGTTGCAGCATCTTAATCTATTGTGCCAGTTGGCAAATGACTCTATCATTTGTTTGACAGAAACCTGGCTACACTCTGGCATCTTTAACTCTGAACTTTTGCCTAATTTTACCACATATCGTAACGATAGAATGTGTTTTCGTCAAAGTATTTGCTGACCCTTCTTCTACATTGTATATATCCTGGACCTATATCCCTTGTGGCTCTCCTCTTGAGCTCTATGAATCTTTCTTTAAGTCTGTAACCTCATTTTGCCTCTCCCTTAACCCGTCGTCTCGTGTTATCATCTGCGGTGATTTCAATCTATCCTCTATTGATTGGCACATTTTTCCTCATCTTTTCTAATCGATCATCTAACCTTCTAACCAATTTTCTTTCATTGTCGAGTTTTTGCCAATTCAACCATGCATTTAACTTAAACGGTCGACTTCTTGAACTTGTTCTATCAAATATTCTTCCTGATAACTTAACTTTAACCACTGCTCCTCTCCCATATGTTCCCTCATCATCCACCTCTGCAGCTCGAACTCTCCTTTTATTGGCCCAAAGCTCAAAATAGGCGCAGACAACTTAAATTTAACTTTTGGAAATCGAATTACATTGCTTTGTCGGAAGAACTCAAATTGATTAACTGGGCATCTTTTTTTGACAGTCTTGGCTGTGAAGACTCTCTCGTTAAATTCTATGATCTTCTCTATGACCTTATCTCTCGCTTCACTCCCTACCATAGTCGTTTGTATCATTCTTTTCCATTTACAAAACACTAAGATGACATACTTTGATACAAAGCGTGAAGTATAATAAAAATGATAAATTTTTTCACTTCTTTTAAAAGTCCGGTTATTACCAATGGTAATTTTATAGTTGATATAAATTCATGACGTGAACAAATGTTACAAGTGCGCAACGCATATCTTCTACTTACTAGAATCGTAGGCAATAGCAAAGAAATCATTCGAATTTTTATATGAAATAATACAATTAAATATCCTTTGGTGATTATCGGTCCGATAAATTATCCCATGTTACAGGTTTCTAAAGAAGAAAGTAAATTTCCGCGTCGCAACTAGACCATTGTACCAAATACTCTAGCAGTAAGAGATAAGATAATGTTTTTTATCTTTATCAAGCAAAACATGATAAAATTAATCGTACATTATATGGTTTGTTTTTACTTGATATTGCTCTAAATATTTTCGTGCAATAATCTTTTAATCTGGCTATTTATGACAGAAATCTATAGTTAGAACGTGGAGTTTATTGTGATGCACTGTTGGGTTGACTAGTCTCGCGGATAGGGAAAGGATCCCTACAGCGGGCAGCAATTTCATTTCGCTTGTTTATTGACTGACTGATTCATGTAAGCATGAAAATCGAAAAAGTTAGAAAATGATACTTCATCAAACGTCAACTAGTCAAGTTGTTTCCGTCGTAGCAAAAATTCGAACACTAGCCAAAGGATCAAAAAATGCTTGGAGCTGTAGCGCTCATCCATCTAAATAACATACAGCCTTGACACTATAGATTAACACGACTTATCCTCAGGCAGTGTCAATTTTTTTCAATACACTCCTTAGATACCAGGGAAATTATGAAACTGTTAAACAATTACGGCCCTATATGCATATATATATATATATATATATATATATATATATATATATATATATATATATATATATATATATATATATATATATATATACAGGGTGTTTCGGAGTTGATGGCATT